>OX375877.1:40810650-41331056 GCA_947359465.1 Metellina segmentata | reverse complement strand
CACGGTCGGTCTTGTGACTTGAAGTTTATCTTTACCGTCCAGAAAAAAGAATAGCAGATGACATTGAAGGATTCTAAGTACACACTTTTAACACCAAGTAGCCGCTCGAAATTCTTATCTGCATTTCTTTTACCTCTAATTGAGAAGGAGTAATCGGTCATCCCCTCACAACAAAGCCTACTCGTCGGTTCCACTTGTCACCCGAAGGAGTGCTCATTGATCCGTTGTATATCTTTACTATGTCCGAGTAACATTTTCTACAAATTGGCATGGGAAAGCATTTTTTCTCACGGTAAAGAACAGCATGTTTTATAGGATTTTAAAATGAGCGTGAAAAGCAACGTAAGCAAAGAGTGTTAAAATAGAACAAAATTAGCAACTTCTTTACGTTACATTTCACTCATGTCTTGGAATATTTAGTAAAAATTAAGTAAACACACAAACTCCATGTATTTTACTCCTAATGTTTATGTTTTTTTTTTACAGGTATAAAGATTTTTCTTTTCTGATATATCTACGCGTATATTTCAAGAAACAAGAATACTATATTTGTCAGAAACATATATTAAATGCAAACCAATGAAAATCGATCAACTAGAAATAATATTTCTAGATACTTTTCCTTGTGAGAATTCCACATGGGAATTAAATTTATGTGCTGTTAATGTATAGAACGCGGTATAAAGTTTATTTGATATGAGAACTATAATAGGAAAAGGTAAATGTATTGGTTATTTAACGCTTTGTCTCTAATGTAGACTTCTAACAATGCGTGCTTGGCATACAATATGAAAGTGAAGATTTTTAAAATAGTTTTCAAAGTTGTAACTAGCTTTACAAAATTACTGTACGATGAATCTACAATAGCTCTGTTCTTATTGAAGTATATGAATTAGTTTTACTCAGTGAATGACTTAGAAATCGATGTTAAATACAAAAATGCGAAATAATTTCAAAAGTAACGTTTACTCATTATTTTGTATAAATTGTTTAGGGTTTTAGTATCTACTATGACTAAGAAACATCACAGAATTTTGTCACAGATTTCTTTGATTTTATATTTCAAGTATTTTGATTTTTCAAGTGAGAATAATATTTAAAAAATCAGAACGCTAAAATTTGTCATTCAAATAAACTTATTGTACTATTCAAAATAACTTATCGTACTATTTTTTTAATTCATTTGTATGATTTGAAATATTTGAATATTTTGTAAAATTACATCAATTATATTTATTCGGGAACTTTCGAAATTATATGGTTTTTTATATACTTCAAATTGTCTTTCACAATGTTTTCAAATTAATTTTCCAGGGAATGAAACTGATTTTATATTTTTCAGAAGTATTTCAGGTCTATCATAAATAAATAATTATCGAAATTAAGTATTTGGTTTTGAGTTTTTTTTTTTAATCTTATTGGTAACGAAAAACTTTAACTTCGTGAAATATATTAACTAAATATTAAAATTAGAAAAAAATTCAACTTTTATAGATTAAAAGGTACTTTGGGACATAACTTTTGATCAGTGATCCTAGTGAAAGCCTAGTGAGTGAATACCTAGTTTGATAAACCTTCCAACTACCATAGGACCCGACAGCAATATTTTATCCACGCGTTTTGTTTGAAAATATAGAACTATGTAATTCCATGACTTTTCCTACACTTTTAAGCTCTATATGCAATTGGAATTAAAATTTCGTTCGAAATCTTCCAGAATTGTAAAATTTTTAGTAATACCACCTGGGTCCATTAGACTCAAGTGGTAATTTTTGCACATTTTTTCCCCTTGGTAATCGTAGAGTTAATGTTGACGTACAATAAAATACTGTAAACAAAACTCTTGAAATTAAAATTATTTTTACTTACTATCAATAATTTAAATAATAGCATTTTTCACCCCCTAAAGTATTATTTAGAATAAATAATTCAAAAATTCAATTCATAAAAGCTTTTTTTAATTCCTCATTCATTTCTAAATTCCTCGCGTACTTGGGTGAAAATAATAAATTGCATAAATATTTTAAAAATAAGATTGTATTTATTTTCTTATGTTTGAAAATGTCCCAAAATATGTTAACACTTAACGATAGATTCGGAACTGCTTGAATTTGGGATTAGTGATAAATTTGTTTATTACATTCGAAATATTATTGTGTGTAGTGTATAAAACATTGGTTGATTGATGATCATAGTTTATTTAAATTAGATAATTATAAGAATTTCATACCAAAAACGTTCATATTGTGCAAGAGTTAGCTTTCCTAATCGTGAGTTTTTCAAGAAATAAGAATTAAAAACAGTAAGAGTCCCGTTGCCGACCAAAACACGGCACGCGTTCTCCTGCCCTGAAGGGGATTTCTTGACATTGATGAACAGCTACTTAGGGTTCTCCTTTGAAAAGAAGGGGAGGGGGTAAACGAACACACGCACTCAAAAGAGAAGGACGAGTCCATTTCGTATTTTCCTCCAACCGCCCTGACCTGGGCATTCTAAACACCACGTCTTTTCTACCCGTGGGATCGAAAGAGTTAAACATGTATGGACATGTACATGTATGGATTTAAAAAAAAAAAAAAAAAAAAAAAAAAAAACAACCTTGGGTTTTTGTTTCATAAAAAGCCTCTCGTGACGGTTCTTTATGTTAACGTCAGAGTCTTGACCAACCTTGGTTTTTTTTCTTGAAGGAGAGGATTTCTCCAACAGATTTGTATTGGAAACGGTCGAGTTTGCACGCACCAAACGGCTTTGCAATCGACTAAAACCTTTGGTTTTATGACCTCGTGTGAAATTCCCCACCCCCCGCCATTGAATCGTGTACACAACGGGACCTTTGTGTAACTACAAAATGTGCTTTTTTTTCGCATCCAACGTTGAAACGAAAGCACCCCCCCAAAAAAAAACAAAGAAAAGAATCGATTCGAAAACAACACCCCCCTGAATCGATTCGAAAACAACACCCAAAAAAAGAATCGATTCGATCCGGAATCGAAAGGGTACCGGTGCTTATATATTTTTTGAACCGACTGTATTGCATTGTCCCTAGTATCCTCATACACCATCTGGTACAAAAAACAATCCTGTATCACTTCCAAAAATTCTGCCCCTTTCCCATTTGTAGCTAGATTGTTTGTCCAGTCAATATTTGGATAGTTATAGTCCCCCATTAAAATTAATTCTCCTTTTTGACATGCTTCGTTTATCAGATTGCACATGCCCTTTTCCTGCTCTTCACTACAAACAGGAGGTCTATATATATTACCCAGAATTAGTCCTTTGCCTTTGTCTGTATTCAGTTTCACCCAGACTGATTCTATACCCTCAGTTTTACTATTTAACTTTATTTCTGTACAGTTTAAGAATTCTCTCACATAAATCAAAACCCCACCCCCTTTCCTATTCTCTCTGTCCTCCCTAAACATTGTGAATCCACTTAATTCTAAAATTTGTGCATCTTCACTGCTTGCCCAACTTTCAGTAATCCCAATGATATCTATATCCTCTGCTTGTGCAATTCCCTTGAGCTCATCCATTTTATTTCTCACACTGCGAGCATTACAATAAAATACTTTTAGCTTATTTTTCACCCTTAGATTGCACTTTCCCCTTGTATTATTTGTTTTGGTATTGTTTTTCTCCCTTACATTGCACTTTCCCTTTGTATTGTTTGTCTCCTGCAATTTAGACCCTGTTAGTTTTCCTAAGCAATTACTGTGTACTGTCAACCCTCTATGTCCTTCCCATCCCTGCTTGTATACTAGTTTTTTGACTCCAGAATATTCAAAACCCGCTTGCCAACCTCCCTATTACCTATCAAGCTTAAATGCAAATTGTCCCTGCTTATCCAATCCCTCCTACACTCCTTCCAAACATCTAAAAATCTAACCTCCTCCCTCTCACACAAATCCCTTAACAACCCGTTCATCTTATTGGCCCTTTGATTTAACCACCCATTGCCTAACCCATACCTAGGTAGTAATCCTAATACTGTTACTTCTGCCCCATGAGACTTAATGCCTCTTAAAAGTGTTTCTGCTTCCCTCTTAAACTCGACATTTGTAGTCCTCTCTACGTCATTTGTTCCCACCCACACTACTGCCTTTTCCTCCCTTTAACCACACCTGCCTCAACTACATGTTTTACCCTGGCACCTGGCAAACAACACCTTGCAAAATTGCGCTTTTTACGCCCTACCATTTCTCCCAAAACCCTGACCATTGAATCACCAACCACTACTCCTCTAGTTACCTTATCCCCCTGATCAACATGCCCCAAGTTTACACATTGGACACCCTTTTCCACTCCCTCTACAGCCCTCACCTTCAAAGCCTCCAGCTCCTTCCTCAAATCACCCACCTCTAAACAACTCTTGCATGTAAATTCAACCTTCTCTGACATTTTAACCCCGCTCACACACCCCTTTCCTGCCTCAACCATATTCCCACACAAGTCACATTCCACATAGAACTCCCCACTGGCTCCCTCTGTCCTCATCTCCTTGAACATTCTAACTATACCCATGCTTATGCAAAGTAACACTCAATGCACAGAAAAAGCACTACACAAAATCAAACACACAGAAAAAGCACTAAGTCAATTACACAGAAAAAGCACTGCACTTGAATGAAAACAAACAAGATAAAATATTTAGGCCCAACGAGACATACGTGAATTAGGCCTAACGAGACATACGTGAATTAGGCCTAACGAGACTTGACTTAGGACTATTTGACAAGTCAAAAACTAAGTACAAGTACTTTAAAAACAATTAGAAATGTTTGAACTGATAGAAAAAGAAGTAATACACTGCTTAGTACTAAATAAATGAAGAATAACTAAAAAAAACTTGAATTTCGCGGGAGCTCCGAAAACGCGACGCACACTGCTCGACACCTAGCGGCGGAAAGGTTGTGACTAGAGATGGGCGATCCGCTCAGGAGCTGACTCAAAGAGTCGACTCTTTTGACGGAGTGAGCGAGCGCTGATTCGTCAAAAAAGAGCTATAGCTCTTTTTTAACCAATCAGGGCTGAAGAGCGGTAACTCTTTTTTAACGAATCAGCGCTTCCACTCTCGAAGAGTCATTTCCGCATGCGATCACCAGCTCAGTGATTCTTTTGGGAGTTGATTCTTTACGACCATCTCACGGGTGTAAGAATCATAGCAATTGCGCATGCGTATGGAGTTGGAAATTTTTAACTCCATGTTTGGTTCTGGGGAAAGGTATGCCAAATTTGGCAATTTATCGCTTACAATACGAGGATTTTTTGAGTTTGCTGTCAGATGTTAAAGTAATAAGTACGGCCAGTTTAGAATCCTATTTTTTAGTTTAGTATAAGTAAGGCTTATTTACGATCAGTAAATAAGTATTAAATACTATCTATTCTATACTATCTTTCTACGAAAAAAGTTAATTTGTGTAAGTTCATAATTTAAAAGTTTATTTAAATGTCAAACACACACATTATGAGTTTCTGAAAAATAAATTATTTTATAACTTGTAATTGTGCTCTATATCCATTTGCTCTACATCCAATACTACATTATGAGCACTCGTCACATGTTCCCTCAGCTTTGTTCGTGTTGAAAATGTTTGTTCACACGATACTGCAAGGCAGTTTATGTTAAATTTTCTTTTATTGCTGACATTAGTCACAATGTGCAGTAGTCATGAGAATTCTTCTGTTGGCGATTTATCACTTCCTTTGTGCTTTCTTCTTTTCTTTTCAGACCCATGGCTATGGGTGGGAGCCGAAAATTGTATCCTTTTATTATATAAGTTAATAATTATATGTTAGTGTTTTATGTATGCTTTTTGTTACATCAGAATGGTCCTAAGCCAGCGGTGGATACGACACAATCATCCTAAAGCAAAGGGGACGGCAGAGGGGCGGAAAAATATCAGTTGGTAGTGAGTTCAGGAGTGGTTCTTAGATTATTTATGTAAAATCAACGGAAGCTTGGAAAAATATAAAAAGGGTATTAAAAATTGGGAAAAGTAAATTAGAATGAAAAGGAATTAAATTTGAATTTTTTAAAAATAATTTTGAGGATCTAAAAAGTTTTCCGCCAGCTGGGTTCGAACTGGGGTAGTCATCCTCCGCTGCCGACGCTAATCTGAATGTGGGTGACTTTAGCCGTTAGGCCATCGTTGCTTCACGAAAAGAAGCTCTTTAAAGTATAAGTACCCTTTAATATAAGTTTGCAAGAAATACTACTAACAACAACCATACAACATATATATGAAAATGAGGAGCAAATCAGAGTCAACTTGTCGGACACTTACGCTGTACGCTGAGGCGCTTGTGTATGTATTGTATTTCTACGAAACAACGCGCATATTCAAAATCAAATGGTTACTGCAACAATCAGATTGGCGAGATATCCAAGTGAAGCCAAGCCCGTGAAACTAGCCAATCAAATTGGACTTGCGTAAAGTACTATCATAGGATTGAGACGCTTCTATTTATACTGTTCATCCATTCGAGAATGTCAACGACAGCGGACAGATGCTTGGTTTGGCGCGGGGTGAAAATATCCTCGTCGTCGCCAAACAAACCACTCGTAAAGAAAGGGTTGCAACAGAAGTCCGGACCGGAATAAATTGACGCATGCGCAATTGCTATGATTCTTACACCCGTGAGATGGTCGTGATTCTTTGGGAGTTGATTCTTTTGAGAGTTGATTCTATACGAGGGTTGGCTCTTTCGAAGAATCATTTCCGCATTCGATCGTTTGCGCTCACTGATTCTTTTGGGAGTTGATTCGTTTGAGATTTAACTCTTTGGCTCTTTTCGATAACTATCGCTCTCGAAGAGTCAATTCCGCATTCGTTCTTTTGCGCTCCCTAGCTTTTTGTTACTTTTTTGAAGTTTCAAATTTTTAAATATCTATGTATTATTATAAATGTTATTTTTTAAAATTTAATTCAATTTTAGATTGAAAGGGTGTTTTTACGGCTTAAGTCATATCACGCCTTTTAGCACTAATTAAAACTAGTCTTAAGGTTGTTATTAAAACATATTCTAACAGTTATTATGTTATTCACTTAACATTAATATAATAATAACCTTGATTTCTCGGGAGTGATATCATTTTAATAAAGCTACTCAAAATTAAATTAAACGTAACTCGTTTTTATTGCATTGCCTTCACAAAACAAGGCATTTTGAAAATATTTTATTAAAAGACAGGGAGGGGACTTGGATTTTGAAAATCTTTGGGACAACGAGTATTCGAGGGTATTATATACCTATATCTTAAAATAAATAGTTAAAAATCTTAAGTACTTAAATAAATTATTAATATTTTTATTATATGATTTTAAAATATCATTTAAATTATTAGGAAGTCTCATTTGGTAACTAAGTGGTTTTAGAAAGAAATCTTAATGTATCCAAACACGTCCAAGACACTTTTTTTAAATGTGGTATAGAAACATTTTAATGATATTTTTATGTTTTGTGTTTTAAACAATAGCAATGGGCTATAAATATTAAAAGTATATATTAATAATTTTGTAAAAATATGATAATTATGTATGAAATTTTAAAGAAATGTGTCAAAAACTTCAAATGTGCTACATGAAAATCTATTCAACCAATTTGAAAAATGATGCTACCAAAATAAACTACATGCATATTTCTAGGGAATGAACTAGAATAAAAGGATATTTAAATAAACAACAATTTTACAAGTGATTGAAAAATGAATAGAAGATTTTTTATAGTTTTACAGTCCTACTTCTTAAATAAATAGTAATAATTTAGAAACTTTTGAACTCAGCATAATTATTCTAGTTCATTCACTTGACAACATTATAAATAACAAACTCTCAAAAGTTTACTAGAATCCACTTATAAGTTTTTGTATTATAACATTTGAAGTGAGGAAATAATGCAAAAATATTAATTTAGAGTTAAAGGTAGTTTCAAAGTGCATCGCTTGCTCCCTTGCGTTTGCTCTTTGTGTAAACAATTTTGTTCTTCCTTCTCTTTAAAAAAGTTCACTCCATTTCCAAAAGAGAAACCATTTAAATATTTGAAAAAACTTTCTAAAATTATATTTGCAAAAAAAAGTAAGGTTTAAATTTAGATTTTGCCATGTTTTTGGCCTTTTAATGGCCATTTCCAGTGTTTTCCATTCTTACTTCTTGTTTTCCCGCCTTGATTAAAATCTTAATACTTCTTTAAGTAATTAGCAGAGAAAAAATTAAATATGTTTTGGAAAGTCAAATAAATACTCTATCCAATAAAATCGAAAACTTTTTTAGAATTCTTGGTCAAAAATGAGATTTTTAACGTGTTTGGATATTGTAATTGCTACTTCTGTAATCTCAACGGGTTCATGACGGGAATTACAAAAGTAGAAGTGTCCTCAAAGTAATTTATTCTTTATGGACAATTTCAAAGTTATATGAATTGACATGGTTTTGGGCCATCTTATGCCTTAGCAATTAAATTTTACAGCTTAGCAGCCCTATGCTGCAATGCCTATCGTCCTCGTGCCCCGTCTCCCTCCTTTAGTTGATTTTAGAGGTAAACTGCGCAATTGCTGGATGAGTGAGTGTTTCAAGTGTTGTGTGCGTGGGTGTTTCAAGCACGCTTGGCGCCTCTTCGTCTGGACACATGCGCTCACGTGACAACGAGGGATGTTCGATGGCCCAAACATATTGTATACATTTCGATGTGTTATATACATTATTATATATCTCAAAGGAGCGGTGAGTCATCAAAAAGAGCTAGCTCTTTTTAGTGAGTGAGCGGTTCCGATCCGATCCCTGAAAAGAGTCATTTTCCCCATTACTAGTTGTGACTACAATCAGTGACAGAAAATAATACTTCTAAAAAAAGCAACATTTGCGATTTCCGATTGTTACTTTATTATTTTATTAAAATAAACTAGTGATGTCTTCTGTCGAAGCGAATTCTGACTTCGTCTCAGGTGAATTGGAAAGATATTGAATCTTAAATAAAAACTGGTGCCTAATATCCAGTTATTGTCAAACAAAAAAAAAACCTCGAAATCTCATAAGTTAACTAATATTAGATTTTTTTTAAATTAATGAATAATATACAGAGAGTATGTATAAATTTTAATTTCAGTAACTCAGAAAGTTATTTTTTATGTTGATTTGTGCTATCAAAAGTAGATGGCAATATTATCATTAAAATAATGTAAATTAATTCATTTTGCTTAGTAAGTAGTGGCTCGAAAGATCGATGTGGCTTTTTATACAAAAAAGTTTCTATATCCCTGGCATACATCTTGAGAGTTCAGCATTTTCTGTCATGCCTAGATTCTAAAAAAATTAAGAGTAATATCTAGTTTTTTCTTAAACTGATAAATGGGTCGACAGTTAAATTTTTTCTAAATATGTTCAGACTTAATAAAAGAAACTCTTCAAACACAAGCTACTCATTGTTTTTCTCATAGATGGCGCCAATAAATTCAATCAGACAAACTGTTATTTGGAACAGATATATTATAACATTTTTTAAAGACATAATGTAACAGTTATTAACGCTTTCCAAAAATAACAGAAACGTACATTTTTAAACGACCATCTCACGGGTGTAAGAATCATAGCAATTGCGCATGCGTCAATTTATTCCGGTCCGGACTTCTGTTACAACCCTTTCTTTACGAGTGGTTTGTTTGGCGACGACGAGGATATTTTCACCCCGCGCCAAACCAAGCATCTGTCCGCTGTCGTTGACATTCTCGAATGGATGAACAGTATAAATAGAAGCGTCTCAATCCTATGATAGTACTTTACGCAAGTCCAATTTGTTTGGCTAGTTTCACGGGCTTGGCTTCACTTGGATATCTCGCCAATCTGATTGTTGCAGTAACCATTTGATTTTGAATATGCGCGTTGTTTCGTAGAAATACAATACATACACAAGCGCCTCAGCGTACAGCGTAAGTGTCCGACAAGTTGACTCTGATTTGCTCCTCATTTTCATATATATGTTGTATGGTTGTTGTTAGTAGTATTTCTTGCAAACTTATATTAAAGGGTACTTATACTTTAAAGAGCTTCTTTTCGTGAAGCAACGATGGCCTAACGGCTAAAGTCACCCACATTCAGATTAGCGTCGGCAGCGGAGGATGACAAACCCAGTTCGAACCCAGCTGGCGGAAAACTTTTTAGATCCTCAAAATTATTTTTAAAAAATTCAAATTTAATTCCTTTTCATTCTAATTTACTTTTCCCAATTTTTAATACCCTTTTTATATTTTTCCAAGCTTCCGTTGATTTTACATAAATAATCTAAGAACCACTCCTGAACTCACTACCAACTGATATTTTTCCGCCCCTCTGCCGTCCCCTTTGCTTTAGGATGATTGTGTCGTATCCACCGCTGGCTTAGGACCATTCTGATGTAACAAAAAGCATACATAAAACACTAACTTATATAATTATTAACTTATATAATAAAAGGATACAATTTTCGGCTCCCACCTCTACCCACCCATAGCCATGGGTCTGAAAAGAAAAGAAGAAAGCACAAAGGAAGTGATAAATCGCCAACAGAAGAATTCTCATGACTACTGCACATTGTGACTAATGTCAGCAATAAAAGAAAATTTAACATAAACTGCCTTGCAGTATCGTGTGAACAAACATTTTCAACACGAACAAAGCTGAGGGAACATGTGACGAGTGCTCATAATGTAGTATTGGATGTAGAGCAAATGGATATAGAGCACAATTACAAGTTATAAAATAATTTATTTTTCAGAAACTCATAATGTGTGTGTTTGACATTTAAATAAACTTTTAAATTATGAACTTACACAAATTAACTTTTTTCGTAGAAAGATAGTATAGAATAGATAGTATTTAATACTTATTTACTGATCGTAAATAAGCCTTACTTATACTAAACTATAAAAATAGGATTCTAAACTGGCCGTGCTTATTACTTTAACATCGAGACAGCAAACTCAAAAAATCCTCGTATTGTAAGCGATAAATTGCCAAATTTGGCATACCTTTCCCCAGAACCAAACATGGAGTTAAAAATTTCCAACTCCATACGCATGCGCAATTGCTATGATTCTTACACCCGTGAGATGGTCGTATTTTTAATTCCAACTAATCAGAGCAGCCCTTGCTCATTCGGGCACACTGTCCGCAGAATCTTGTATCATTGAGCAATAATTGGATGAAAGTATTAAAATTCATTCTTGAAGTCTGTTACTTATTTTAAATGTTTTTCTGTTATGGTCACTTATTTATTTAATGAAAAAGCTATTTAAATGTACGCAGTCAATTTTTCAAGTAGTTATAATATTTTCTTTAAAAATTTTATAATCAGCTGTGGTGTAAATAATGAAATGCGAGCAGAAGTGATCGGAAAGGATTGTGATGTTTCTGACGTCATAAACTAACGATCTTAATGGCGGTTTATTTGTATTGTATCTAAAAAGTCTGTTATCGAATTTACGAATTTTTAATTTGGAAACGAAGAGTAAAAGTTCCAGATGTTAGTTGGACTGATGCTGGATAATTAATTTTCTGAAAGAGAACTTTTGAGTGAATAGTAAATATATCTATTGTCTGACTAACTTGAGTTAGAGAAGCTCTGTTTCTTGACATTTCAGTGACATAAACACTGCAGTAATATTACTTATTGAAATGAGATATATTAAAGAAATATATTCTGTTTTGCTACATCATTCTTTGAATCCCTTATACCTCCTATACAATTTTTGTATCCATAAATATATCCCATTTAAGTGCATTTGCTAAAGTTAAATATTTACTTGAGTTTGCTTAATTTGTTCGTTTTGAAGTAAACAAATTTGTTTATGGTTCTCTGAAATAAACATCTACAAGGTTGCCTTTAAAATTATAAACTATAAACCTCTGCTAACGATAAAATGCGTATTAATATATTATTGTAAAGTTTTTTTAGTGGTGTAATTAGTTTTTATTATACTTATGAACACATGAGAATGAACAAATATCATCCTAAATACTGTTGAAAATCATCTTTTCTTTAACTCAGTAAAATAGTACTATTTTTCTTATAGGATGTATTACAAATAAATTTTGCTTCATTTGTGTTCAGCATAATAGAATTTTTATTAAATGCTTGTGCACAAAAATTTACATTTTTTTGTACTATGAATTTTTTTTTGCAATTGCTTTTGTTGAAATGCAACAAATGTTTTTTTATATTTTAATTTTAAAACTTCATTGGGTACATCAATTTTATTTACCTATCCCATCAAATAAATTACTTTTGCCCTAGTACTGTAAGCATAGACACGACAACAACATAAAATAAATTATTATTACTTTAGGTACCTATTTTGGATTGTTAATGGCAATCGTGTTTTGAAGTTAATGTTAAGTAGCTATTGTATGACACTTATTATATAATGGCACATGACTGATTTTATATCTCCTTATTTATCATGAATTATTTTCTTTTGCTTATCGAATAAAAGACATTAGTTAACATTTTGTATTCTATTCTCAGGTTCAAATATGGCTGATCAAGCTGAAGTAACTATTGCCACTCGGTTTACCCGACTTAACCAATTAATTCTTGGGAAATCGAATGGTAATGTTCCTAAGAAATATTTGGCCCATCGGGATAGTTTATTAGATGTCTTGTTTGCTCTCTATGAAGAGTGTCATGCAGATCATTTCAGAAGGGACAAACACATCTCTTCTTTTGTGGATAAATGTAAGTGTTATTCATAATTTTTGTATGATTCAAACCAGGGTGTCAAGATTTAAATCAACGATTAAAATCATGATTTTAATCAAATGATTTTTTTTTTAAATCATTGATTTAAATCACAACCAATCTTACATTTTTATAACTAAGTAAATACACTCTAGAAAAATCACAGAATTTGTCAAATGCTTTGAACTTTCTGCACACATGGTGATTTCAGCACTAATGGCTACACCTCGTACTGATGAGCTTTTAAAAAAAATGTTTGGCACTGGACACTTGCAAATAATCTGAGGTGTCTATGGACTAAGTAATCTGTTGAATCAGGGATTCTGCCAAACAGTAAAGAAAAAAATAAGTTGACATCTGTTTGAAAGTTTTTACAATGTTCATGCATAATTTTATGTTACAAACAATAAAGCAGTAGGCCTACATCTACGTAAATGTCAAGACAGCCAAAGAAAATCCCCGCAAAGTAGGCCTAAACTACTTGTTACCCCTTTAATTGATTGACCAATGGCTTAGCTATAGTGATTTGTCAACTACTTTTGGATGCTATGTAGTATCCGATACGTTACAACTTTCGAGCGATGTATTGCCAATTGTGGTAACCTTCCCGTTTTCGCTCTTTTCTTAGTTTTAAGGCAACCCTAGATATTTTCTCCTGACGATAATAAACGGGTCTCATGATTGGTTAAGGAAGAAAATACGTTTTTCCACCTTTATTTTTAATGTAGAACGGAATTAAAATTTAGACAGTCTTTGAAATTGTTGGTTGCATATGAATTTTGCTCTTGATTTATAAAATCGACTTGTTTTATTAATTTTCAAAATTTTTAGGATAAGTTTGGAAAGCAGATTGTAAGTTACAATTTTTTAAATTTGTCACTTTATTTAAATTTCAATTAAAATTTCGAAAAAAAATTTGGATTAAATTTGATTTTTGAAATTGCAGATTGGAATTTAAAATTATTTTCCCCTTTTGGTTGCTCATTTCCCCTTAGTTGATTTGATATAGCAGTGGATATTAAACGTTAGAAATAAGGCTATCTTTTTCTTTGGGTAAGCTGGCCACTGTATATCAGGCTGAGGTTCTGGCAATCTCTGCTTGTACTTACAACTGCCTCAATAGAGGTGTAGTTAAGAGGGTTATTAAAATCTTCTCTGACAGCCAGGCAGCCCTAAAGGCTTTGCAAAGTCACTGCTTTTCCTCAAAAGCAGTGTGGGAATGTCACAATGTGCTTGAGGACCTGGCTGAGAGAAACAAGGTCTCTCTGGTTTGGGTCCCTGGTCACTGTGGCATTGAAGGTAATGAAACGGCAGACCTATTAGCAAAACATGGGTCTGAAACACCATTTATTGGACCAGAGCCTGTTTTGGGTCTGCCTCACAATGTGGTTAGAGGGACTATAAGGGATTTGCTCCTTGCCGAGTCCTACCAAACATGGCTTCAGTCTAATAATCAAAGACAAGCCAAAGAGCTCAATCAGCAGTCTCCATGGGATAGATCAAGAGAGCTGCTGAATTTCAGTAGGAAAGAAATCAGGATAGCTATTGGCCTCCTAACTGGCCACTGTACCCTGAATAGACACCTCAACATTGTGGGTGTTTTAGATGACCCACTTTGTAGAGGTTGTCGGATGGTAGAGGAGAGTTCTGTACACGTTCTATGTAAATGTGACCATTACTCTGCACAACGATTTGAATATCTGGGATACCATTGTATCGAACCCTGGGAACTGTCAAACATTCCAATCAGGTACATGCTGAAATTTATTTCGGCCATCGGTCTTTAGTGGATCAGTAGGGGTCTCAGTACAATAGACTATTAGTCGCAGTGCTGGCACTCTTCGGAGTCACCTCTTTACAAGTCATAAGTCATAAACGTTAGAAAATGTTTTTTTTTTTTTTTTTGCAAACATGTAGTAGCTTGATTGGGAAGAGGGTGAAATGTCTTTCATGTGAGAATGATATGATTTTAACATTGAGAAAGGATGCTGGTGATAGGTAGGAGTGGAAATGTAGAAAGATAGGACAAAAGTTTGGCAAAAGAAAGTATAACAGGAGTAAGAAATTGGAGGGTAAATGGGTGTTTGGAGGACTTGAACGAGGGACGGATAAATGTTTTATGGTTGAGGTGAAAAATAGGAACCAGAAAGTTTTGGCTGAGGTAATTCAGAGCTGAATTTTGCAAGGAACTACAAAAATTTCTGACTATTGGAAGTCATATGCTGGTATCAATACCCGAAGGACAAAGAGTTCAAGGGTTATCGATTCGAGCATATGACTGTTAACCATAGTCAGAATTTCAAGGACCCGGCTATGAGGGTAAGTTTGATTTTTGTTTAGCTTTTGGTTATATTACAAACACTGGACTATGCTTGGGTGGGCACCCAATACGGTGACTTATACGTATGGAAGCCAACGGTGAAAGGTCCTCGCCGGCCCCGGAGGGGCGGCGAGGTAGCCGGCAGGCGGGGATCGCGCGTTATACGCTGTGACTTATCTACAAACAAATTTCTCCCGGTATACTGGTTTAAAGGCATTGAAACCTTAAGCGCAATACGCTTTGACTTCTCTAAAAAACAATTTCCTCTTGTAAAGTCGTTACAATAAAAATATTTGTCTTGCTTTTCCATATATGGCTCTATAACCTGGAATATCCCCATTGAGTTGCTCACATAATGCTAATTGCTAGAAAAATTGTGGAAAAATATTTTTCACACTTATGGATAGCAGAAGAATTTTTAGATTTTTTTTTTCTCATCAAAAACCTTTGTGTGGATTATGATCACAGAAAACAACTACCTTATTAAAAAAAGATTTCTTGTTTTGAATTTTCTATGCATTGCAAAGTTTCTAATTCAAAATTGATGAAAATCCGGACGTTTTAAAAAAAACGCGTTTTTTTAAAAATTAAATTAAATTTTTTTTTTAACAATTATAAATAATTTTTTTTTATTAATTTTTTTTTTAAAGTGACAAAACTAGGATGAAATTGACGCAAAATTGCGTACATGTTCGGAGAAAACCAGACTGAAATATTAGAAAATTTTCAAGTGAAATTTATATTGCTTTTTTCTTAATTTTTAAACAAATTATTATTATTATTTATGCACTGTATCCAAAGGTTCACGTTGTATATGGCGGCCATCTTGGAATTGCTTACATCGGCCGCCATCTTGATTTGGCGTAAATAATCGCTTTGGCGGCCTAACGTATCGGATGCTACCACTCCACCGAGGCAAAACTGATGTATATATATATATTGAAGAGTGGCTGTAAGAATTTTATTTAAAACTGTTATTTGAATCAAATTTCACATGAGGCACATTATTTTAGAAGAATATTTGTATTAGAAGATCTTTGAAGAATTTTTGAGAAATTAAAAATTTGTCGCGTATTGAGAGGTTGCCATATTTAGAAATTTAAGCCATTTGCTTACAACTTACTGAACACAACTTACAACAATCTGAAAAACTTACTGAAAGCAGCACTTTTCTTTTAAATGAATTTAGAAGAAAAAATATTGATTTTGAAGAAAGGAATTGTGAATATTGTAACGACTAATTTGTCATGTATCTTCTGGTACACTCCATCTCAATGTTCATAAAGTTTGGAAATATCCCCTTGTAGTAATACAAATTAAGTAATACTTATTTCCAAAAGCATTGAATGGTTTTAAACAGTAGGAAAACACTTACTATTCACAATTAAATCCTAGTATACAGTTCAGTTGCTATATCATCTCTTTTTCAGTGCTTTTATCTTTGCATGTTGACCGTACTTCGAAAGAACATTGAAATGTTCTTTTGATATCGTAAAATTTATCAAAGGTTAGCTGTTAGGGAAAAATGAATTTTCTCAGTTTGCCATTATCATTTGATGTTGTCTAGGCAACCAAATTGAAATCATGCCATTTCACCTTCAATTACGATTTGACTCTATTTGTACTTTAAAAGAACATTGAAATATTCACATGATGTCGTAATATTTATGAAATGTTAGCTTTCTAGCAGGGTAATTAATTTCAAAATCATGATTTTTAAAAAAAAATCAATTAATCAGATTTTTTTTTTAATTTAAATTTCTGTAGGCCTTATACACTGTTTTTACAATAATTATATATAAATTTGTTAAATAAAAAAAATTGAGTTTGTGACATCGTAAATCAATATTTACCTAACATTTGTTTAACTTTAAAACACAAGTTGACATCCTACAGTTTTCCTTGAGTAAATTACATCATCATGTTAACAAATTTATCAGTAAGTGTAAGTGACAGACTTAAACTATAGTGTGAGGAGTAGAATAGAGGACAGAGAAATAAAAGCATTTGACCAATTCTGTGATTATTTTGTGGTGCATTTACTTAGTTATAAAAATGTGTGATTAGTTGGGATTTAAATCAGTGATTTAAAAAATAATAATTTGATTAAAATCATGATTTTAATCGTTGATTTAAATCAACTGATTTAAATCTTGACACCCTGCTTTCTAGGGCAAGATTAATTTTCTTAGTTTGCCTTTGGCATTGTTTAGGCAACCAAATTGAAATCATGCCAAGGTTTCATCTGTAAGCATACTTGCCAACTTTTAAGGATTATCTGTAATTTTTACAGATTTCCACTTAATTTTACTGATTTACGGATGGGTCGGCCTTTTTTATGGATTTTTTATATTTAGATCGAGCAATCGAAATATATCATTCTTGGCAGCCATCCATAAAATCCCCAAACCTTGTTTTGAGCAGAAATTCTGTGCAGAATTATTAATGACCAAAAAAAGCTACTACAGCTTCATTACATTTTTCTGCAACCCCCTCTTCTGGTTAAAACGCTATATAAAGCAACTTTGTAAATAGAACATTGATTTTTTTCCCCCTTTCATCTACTTGTAAATACGCTTTATGAACACCAATGATGTGTAATCCTGACACATGTTTAAATTATATGTAACAATACAGTTTTAAATGCAATGTGTAGGTACTCATAAAGTGAATATGTTTCTATACAGTGGAGGTGTTCAGTTTGGTGTTAAAAAACTACTCTTTGAGAAGTTTCTGCAGTTCATAAAAATGTGAACTTTTAACTATGCATTTTTAAATACAAATAATACTAGCTTTGGGACATACTGATATTTCTAATGCACATTAATCCATGTATTTGTATTGTGTTTTATGGCAAGGGGTGTTCGGGGCTCAAATGTTTTACTGGGGATTAATAGTATTTAAAGTTGGCAAGTATGATTTTACTCTATTTGTCAAGGATTGGTTATTTTTATGATTTAAGCTACAACAAAACAAACTTAACAGGCATTTGAATCATCCCAAAACTCAAATCCTTTAATAAGGTAATAAAAAAGCTGAAAACAGATAGAATTGAAGCAAATATTTATTTGTGTAATATATTTAAATTATTTTGCATTTATATAGGTCTTGACATTTTCAAAATTTTCTTTAAATAGTTAAAAGTATAATGATTGAGTTGAAATCTCTGCGTCTCAACCTTCAAGATTTTGAGCTGAAAAAGATTATTGGACGTGGTCATTTTGGAGAAGTTCAACTTGTGAGAGAAAAGACTTCTGGTGATGTATATGCTATGAAAGTACTTCATAAACAAGAAACTCTTTCACAACAAAGTGTAAGACTTCAGTTAAATATCTCCAAATATTAGATGTATTCAAGATTATTACATGTTAAAGGTGGAAATTAAGTTTAGTGGCCACTGAACTTGTTTCATTCAGTTGCCAATCTAAAATGACTATGGTAGACAAACGTAAAAAGAGTCGTGGTTTTCTAAATTATTATTTTTTAATTACGTTGGGGAATGGGTTGTATTGACTATTTCCCTTCGTGCAGCCCAATATAAACTAGCCTTTGAAATATAGTTGTCAAGAAGTAGAACATTAAAATTTGAGTTGGCCATAGCAGCACAAACTGTCAAGTGGCTAAAATTCATAGTTTCTCCAGTGGAACACAGAGGGCAGTCAGGAATGTCTTTCACACCAATCCGGTGGAGATGTCCTTGGTGATAGTCGTGTCCGTTTAAAATTCTGAAGTTGGCCTTAAAGATTCGCCTGGGGAGGTCCATTGGGACCGGATTACATAATAGGCTTTCCCAGATTTTACCCTTAGCATCAGTCTGTTGAGTTTTGCGTATGTGTCTCCTCACTGATCTTACAATGGTAGAAAATGCTTGGTTGTATGGTAAGGCAATAAAAGGCTGTGGAAGGTTGCAACCCTGTTTAGCCAGCGAGTCTGCCTTCTCATTACCGGGAATGTCGCAATGGCTGGGTATTCATTGGAAGAGAACCAACCAACCAGCGCAGTTGAGTTAGTAAATTTTTTGTTTTGCCTCTTCTACACGTGCCGAATCGCTATTGTGTAATGAGCAGAGAGAGAGAATCACTGACTGTGAATCGACAAGAAAAACAGCGTGTCTGAAGGAAGTATTTAAGTTGGATAAAGAAGATGTTGCTTGTCCAATGGCCAAGTTTTTTTATGGTCCTCAGGAGAGAAAAAAGCGTGAAATCTGAGGTTCCACCCCATAAAAAAATGTTTTTAAGATAATGTGTCGACTAACAAAATGTTCAAGTCTCAATTTTCAAACATTTAGTCGCCACGTGGCGACCGTTAATTTTCACCTTTATTACATGTTAAAATATGTGCCAACCATTACGAATTTCCACCTTCAATTACACCATTGCGACATTTGGTAAACTTATTTTAGGAAATCTCACTTGATTATAAATAGTGTGCTCATCAAAAATCACAATTCGGCCACCTTCCACCCATTTTACAACAAAAGGTCACCAAGGTGATGCCATCTAACAATCTGAGAGTTTCAATCCTTATTTTATGTGCAATACAATGTGGCATTGTTTCAGCAGTGACCAAATGATACTGAGATAAAATTATTGTCTCATCATTCAACTCTTAATTGTATTTTAAATGGTGTCAAGACTGGAAACATTAACTAAGATTTATCAAAATTCAAACTTTAAGAAAACACTTGCAAGCGAGATTGAGTTAAATCACTTATAAAAGTGTCCAAGAGCCTATGGCCAGAACTGACTTCAGTGTTTAGATAGAAAATACATATTGCATAGCTGCCAATCCTTCCGGATTACCCGGAAACTTTCTGATTTTTCATAATTTTTCCGGTTTTCCGGCCGAAAACAAGTTTTTTCCGATTTTTAAAGATTATTGCCAGATTATAGATTACCGAGCATTCCCAACTGACGTATTACCCAAGTAATGTGTAAATAAATATTATAGCCAAGAATAGAAATATTATAATCAAGAATTGTGCAATTAAATTATGCTATTATTAAGATATAAACAGAAACCTGATGTATGTTAAACTGTTATGTATACAACTTAAGGTTTATAGTTATTTCTAAAATTAGTTTAAATTGAGGTTAGCTTTAAGTTTTCTAAAGGATTGCATTATTGATATTACTAAATTTTTTAATTTAAATCATAAATTTCTGCCCTTCGGTTCATATTTTTAATAAAATGTTGATGCCAATTATAATAAATAATTATAATAAATTCTTCTGTTTTTTACCCAAAATCTTCTGTTTTTTTACCTTATCCAGTTGGCAGCTATGATATTGAAACCTACATTTTATGTATTCTTTATGAAAATCAGGGATGTATAGACTTAAGACCTAGGGACACCTATATTTGATTTTTGTATGTGCAGAGAGAGGCATGCCTGAAATTCTGGGTATCATTACTGCAAATGAGTCATCATATTACAAACACGGTTAGCTAAAGGTTGTCATCTGTGAAAAGGGGTATATTTGTCCTTGTGCGTGTGTCATTTGGTCTGGATTTGTTTAAAAAAAAACTGACAATATGAATGCCTAATTTCTGAATATTATGTTTTAAGACTTTATTTTAAGTTTTGAAAGAAAAATGACAGGGATGATAATCTTGAAACAAATTGTTTAAAATGTAGATTACAATAAAAGTGTGTACTTACACCTGTGGCTATACATTATCATTAGTATATGGCTAAAGATAACCCTTTGCACTCTGATGTTGCCATGAGGGTTAAACCTGCTAGCTTTAAGTCTAGATTTAAATTTTACAGCTGATTTGTCTGACTTTTTTCTCCCTTGTGTTTTATAAATTGCTTTTAATTACTAAATTTTGTTTTTAGATTGCTTTCTGTATTAGTTTGAATTTTACAGCAATTGCATACTTTTGAAAAGGAAATAACCTTTTCTCTTTTGTAGGTTGCATTTTTTGAAGAAGAACGAGATATAATGGCCAAATCAACAAGTTCGTGGTTAACAAAGCTTCAGTATGCCTTTCAAGATAACCAGAATTTATACTTAGTGATGGAATTTCATCCTGGTGGTGACATGATATCTTTGTTAGAAAAATATGATAATGTTTTACCTGATGAAATGTGTCAGTTTTACCTAGCTGAGCTTGTGTTAGCCATTCATAGTCTTCACTCAATGGGATATGTACATAGGTAAGTTCACACTTTAAATAGTCATATGACTAGTTGTCTTTTAAAGGTTTTGTAGATGAAATCCTAGTGTACGGTGTAGCCAATAGGCATGATTTAAATTTTTGGTAAATTTTTTTTGCCAAATGATAATTAATTGTAGAGATAATGAAAACGTTTTTACAATAACAGGGAATACAGTTAATAATTTTTAATAATAGTTATTATGTCTCCTATTTAGAGCTTAAATAGCAGTTAATAACTAGCATTAATAGCCAGTGTTTAAGTATAACAGTTTTTTTACTTGTTAGAAACTGATGTGTTAATCATTCATTTAAAAACAGTTAGTAATTACTTTAATTTAGTAATTTAAATTTGTATTTTAGTTAAACTTGTTCTAAATTTTAATTTTTTTGAATTTAATTGATTAATTTTTGTAATAACTTTAATTATTTAAGACTTTTGAGCAGTTGCTAATTGTTTTAATATCTTCAATAATAATTGCTAACTGTAATAGCACTGATATTTCAACTGCATTCGGAATAACAATCCATCTTTAATGGTTGACGTTTCTAATAGGATGCCAATTGGTGAACTTTAGCATCCACACCACACACTAGGATTTAACTAATCATAGATTTAATGGTGGAAAGTGTATTTTTTTAGTGACTTGGTAATAAAATGATAGATTCTTGACTGTATCTGATTCAAAATATAAATAGCCCAGATATTTATATTTGGAACTTCATTTTTAATTTTCCTGTCATAGGGATATTAAACCTGGTAACATTCTGATTGATCGGACTGGCCACATAAAGCTAGCAGACTTTGGTTCGTCTTCAAAATTGAACAATCTCAAACAGGTATAAAAAAATGTATATTGGCAGTTTTCATTTTTTTTTTTGCATGTGATATCTATTGCATGATGCATTATTATTTTAATCGTATTTATTCAATTTCTAAAATCATGTGAGTATATTCTCATAGATTTCTAGATGAATTTCCATTAAAATTAATTATTGTATTGTTTTCTGTATTTTTGTGATTAAATTATTTTATTAACACATTTAAGTACTAAATGTTCTTGTGCATTAAGAAAATTTTTGTGCTCATTTAGGTTTTTTTCACATAAAAATATTTTTTATAGAAGTGTTTTTTTTTTTTTTTTTTGTATTTTTACTATGCAATGTACTCACTTGAGGCAGGTTTGATGAAAAAAAAAATAATAATTAAAAAAAAAACATAAAATTGACCGGGAGAATCCATAGAAAGCATTGAGGGAGCATGTAAAAATTGAACTCCGCAGTAGAATGGGCGGATTCTGATCAGATAGTCAGATTCCACGAGTGTGTCACTTTCAATGACTGTGTGAGACAGGTTTGTTAGAGTGTGACACATAGATTGTGTTGTGTTCAATAAGTGGATTGTTACAATCCTAAACTATACAGTAGTATAAGCAGGTTAATTATGTTTCAAATATATCTGAATTATGAAATTAAATTATGCCCAGTAAAGCGTGATAAAATACTCTTCATACAAAAGCTTTATAATGAATCGTTTAATCATATTATATAATCACATTATAAATATTAATATGTTGTGTAGTGGCTTTTGCAGTCAATGACCTGTTGCAAGTGCTGTGGCATGGAGTCCATTAAGCTGGCAACAAAGTCAGAATCCATTCTGATGAAATTTTTTTTTCTGTTACTACTACAATTGCAATTTCTGTTTTCACTTTGTGAACAATCTGCAATAACGATTATAATCATCAAATTTTGCAAACAGTCTCACTGTGCTACTAATTATGCACGTGATGATCTGAAATTTGGAATTCTGATGTTTCAGTAACAGTTGAGTTGCATAGAGTCAAAATTTGCACATGTTTCTATTCATAATTTTTAAGAATATTAATTTCATAATTAATAAAACAGTAAAATTGAGTTTTATAATTAAAATGTTTATAGATTATGTTTGGGTAGCATGGAAAAACAATTTCCAAGCAAAATTGATGTTTTTAGCAAATAATAAAAAAACGGGAAATACCTATTTAACATTAGGAGATCCAATTTTCAAACATTTACAAATCGGTGATAACTCCAATAGAATTGAACTTTTTTTTTTGTATTTCTACCTGAAATTGTGTGTAGTATCCAAATTTGAGATGGGGGTTCATATTGAAATTATCGGTGCAAGCACCCAATTTAATATCAAAATGGCCCCTTGGACAAATTTTAAATATTGGTAGTTGTAAAAAAACATTCAACCTTATCAATTACTACCTCCCTTTTTATTCTGCAATTTAAATTGTGCAACTGCAATCGGGTGAGTCTTTTTTTTTTTTTTACGGCTGTACATCTCTAATTTTGTTGACAATATCTAGATTTGTAATCAAATATTTGTTACATATTTCAAATCATAGATCAAATTTCAGTGCATATAAATAATTCTACGATATCATGTAGGTCATTAGCAGTATGCCAGTTGGTACACCTGATTATGTAGCTCCTGAGGTTCTCACAGCCATGAATGGAGGATCAGCATCAAGCAAGAGTTATGGAGTTGAATGCGATTGGTGGTCGTTGGGAATAGTGGCATATGAAATGGTATTTGGCTCCACCCCCTTTGCAGATGAGAAAGTTTTAGTTACTTACAACAATATAATGAATTTCAAGGTAATTCACATTTTTTTCTCATGAGTTTTCTGTAATTTAGTGTAAAAATCAAGGCTTGTACACCTGGAAATCCTTGGTAACTTTTGAAAATGAATTGTTCCTCGTTTTTTCTTAATTCTCTGGCAAAACTTAAATACTGGAAATATTTTTTTTTTAAATTCCTATCGCAAGAAAAATTGTTAACTTTAAGTATTTATAAAGATTAGTGAAGAACAAATGGTGGGGGTGGGGGGTGCAAATGATTAGAGCATACAAAGTTACAAGTTCCATGGCATTCATCCATCTATTTTAATACAGCTTTATATAATGTATGATATTGTTTATGTATAATTTTTCATCTTTCAACATTTTCTCATCAGACAACATTTCTCCAAAATGTTTTAAACGTTCATTTTATACTGTTTTTTAAGATGACGGCATGTTGTATACTTACTGTTTGTGTTCTTTTGATTTAAGTATTTAAATGTTGTATTTCAAGTCCTGCATGTGTGTTTTTAGTCTAATATACTGTTAATTTTACTTCTAATTTGAATTTCATAATTTATTTTTATTGTTTTTAATTTGGTTCTACTTTAGGAGCAATATGTCTATCATTGGATCATGTGCCATAAAACACAAATCAATCAACCTCCTGAAAAAACGAGCTGATTTATGTTAACATGCTTTTTATGCTATGTCTACATTTTTGGCAGATATCTTGAATGAGAGAAATAATAGGAAATTTCAATGCATTATGTATTTTAACATGACTAGATTTTTTAAAACTACTTATTGTGAAGGGACATTATATTTTTTTTTGCTGTTGTATGTTCATCTAAATGAATGTTATTGCAATTAAATTGCTCTCAAGTAAAAAACCTTAATGTGTTTCTAAAAATTTGTTTGATTCTTACTGACACAATGGTAGTTTTAAAGCAACATCATACATTTGCTGCCTAAAAGTTTAATTTTAGACTAGTGCTCATCTATCAGGATGGTATGTAATCAGGGTTCCCTTGGGTCAGGGAAAACCTGGAATTGTCAAGAAATTTAATTTTGTCTGGAAAAGTTGGAAAACTATGCATTTTTGTCTAAAACCTGGAAAATTGCCTTAATGACCTGGAAAATGAGTGATCATGGCTTCACATATGCTTTAGAGAAAAGTAGCCAATACGATTTGTACAGTTTCATATCACTTCATTTTATGAATAGAATTTTTCAACCAATTTAAAAATAAACATCTAATATTTAACAGGTAAAGAATTTTGTTTCGTTCATTGTCTTCATTTGAAGAATTTAATGCTTGATACATATTACATAACAAATTGATTTAAGTCAAATATGTTGGATTATTTGAAAAAGTTATTTCAATACAAAATTACTTGTGTTTTGTGTGTTAATTTTTACAGTGTATAATTAATTTTTATTATTAGCTATTGAATGGCTAAATTATTTCTTGGTTTTTCACCTTAAAAATGTTGTGAATCGCTTGAGTATTGCCTGGAATTTTGTAGAAATTTATCTGGAAAACTCGGGGAATTTTAATTCTGAAATAGAGTGGGAACCCAGTGTAATAAATGTGTTAAAATTGTTTTATCTGTATAACCATTATAAAAATAGTCTTTTTTTCTTATTGTATTTAGAAATCTTTGAATTTTCCACCTGAGTCATGTGAAGTTTCTGACAAGTTGATTGATTTGATGACAAATCTGCTCACTGATCCTGCACATCGCTTGGATTATGACAAATTGATAGCTCATCCTTTATTTACAGAAATCAATTGGAACAACATTCACCATAGTAAGTAGTGATTTACAAATTACTCTGAGCACTTCTTACAAATTAAATATTCTTATTTAAAAAATAAAATATTATTTTGAATTCTTTCTAATTAATTTTTTTGATGCCTACTTAGTCAACAATTTTTGAAATTCTCTAAATAATTAATGCTAATAATTTTACCACTTTAATATTATTTCCATATTTTATGTATTGTCATTTTTACATAATACTACAATAAAAACAGGACTCCTAACACGTCACTTCTTGTCACCTTTTCAGGGGTTTTAAGTACTTAAATTCTATTTGGAGAAGAAAAATTTTTGGTGCACAATTAAAAAAATTCATTTTCTCTAAAAAAAAACAGGGTTTGCACGGATTCAATTTCGAAATGCGTGCTACGCTCCATCGCAAGATTGGATTAAAAAACGTACCGTTTCAACTGTAAAAGGATACTTAACGTTGCCCGCGGTGTATTAGCAGCAAGTTCTGGAAATTTTCCCAAAGGAAAAGGTTATCAGTAAAACGAAGCGGCGAAGTTTAAGGGAAGCAGTGCCATCTGAATGTCCGACCCCTCGTACCTAATTACCTAACTTGAGTGATAGAACCTTGAGTGGCATTTACGACTAACGTTTTCCTTTCATAGAATTGTCTGACGTATCATTTGGCGCAAGATAGATATCACTGGTCGACAGGGTCGAACAAAAGGAGGAACCCTCTAGGAGGTCAGACGCTGACAGCTCGTAAATGGTGATCGATGCCAGTGGTCACTTAAAAGGAGGGATAACATCCTCCACACAGATCTGAGGGCGGTCTCAACAGACCCAATTTATTTTTGGATTCTAGAATAAGACAAGAATGGAGAGGTCAAGAGACTGGACGGATCAAGCTGATATTAACTCAACGTTAACCCATTAGGAAAGGTAATGCGTTTAGTACCTTTGTCCTGTTTATGTTGCAGTTTCTATTGTGGGTCTGATTATGTCTAGAAGGTCTAGGGTAAACTCTGAAAGGACAGTGGAATCTTCAATATGTATGATAATTTACACTCTAAGGTGTCTTCGGCAAAGTTTTTAAGGGGATAGATCATCCACCTCTCACACATTCTAAATTCTCGAAGCTCCCCATCGAGAACCCCAAAATTCCTGTCTACGGAACGGAGGCTATTCATGCGCTGCTCTCTTTGTGGCACAGAAATGAGGGGATGGAAATCTTAATGGACTTCTGTCATATCTTCAGGAGTATGAGATCTGAAAGATTTTAACACCCTCCGTAACTAGAGAATACAAAATTTTCGGCCGTCTCTGTATCCACAGGGTTAAATATTGAAGGAGCGTTGCGAACGTATTGAAAATTGCAATCTGTTATCATCAAAGTTGATTATTACAATTTCTTGAGTTTTTTTAGTGAAAGTCAGTTTTTAAAAAGATTAATGACTCATTTCTTTCTACCCGAAAAAAGAACTAATTAACATTGGGACATGTAATATTCACACAATACATAATATTTTTCTTAAAGGTCTAAAAGAGTTCGGGGAAGATGTGTCTGAACTAGTTTTTACTATTCACGGATTTTTTAATCAGTGGCCTAAGCTTTGGGCAACATGCAAACCAATTCAAGAAGACTTTAAACTTCCCACTCACCATTTCATCAAGCATTGTTCAAGCAGGTGGCCAAGCCTAAAGCCAGCTGCTGAAAGGTTGCTTGAACATTGGATTGCAGTGCGAAAGTATTTCCTTGACTACATTCCAATAAAGAAGCCAAACATGATACAAAGACCAGGCTACAGAAAAATTGTTCATTTACTTAGAAGAGAAACTATGAAGGCTGAGGTGATATTTGTCGTATCAAGTGCAAGTATATTTAATCATGTGACCAAATTTCTTCAGAAAAAGGAACCTCTAATACATAACCTTCATTCTCAACTTGAATTGTTGACAAGAACAATTTTAGGTATGATCTACAAAGAGGAATTTATTCGAGATTTAAAAATGGCTAAATTGGAAGATATATGTCCTCAGAAACTGTTGACTGGCTGATATTGTGATTGGAGATAAAATTTCTAGAGCACTTCAGAATGTGAAAGAGAAGGAAATTAATTTCTTTTTTTCTAAAGGCTCGGAAGCATTACATTGCCAGTGTTAAATATCTTTTGAAGAAGTCCTCTTTCAGTTCATCTCTCATTAAAAGTTTATCCTGTCTTGATCCTCTTGAGAGACTCAGTGGCGAGAGTGTGCGACAAGTATTAAAAGTTGCAAGAACAATTCCATGAGATGTCCACACAGACATAGTACTGGATGAGTGGAAATTACTCCAAAATGAATTTGAGTAAGAAGGATCTAGAATGAAGCTTATCGATGTTTACTGGAACCAGTTCTTCAGACTGCGAGACATTAGTGGTGTGGATCCTAAATACCCAGTTGTGTCAAAGCTAGTGAAGGCTACTCTGTCACTTTCTCATTGTAGTGCTGACATTGAACGTGGCTTCTCAGCCTCAGGAAGAGCTTTGACAGGAGACAGAGCATCAATGTCAGAATGCACACTCAATGCATTGATGACGGTTAAAAGTAGCTTGCCAAATTTTGACAATCAACCTTATTTGGTGCCAATCACATCAAAGCTAATGGATATGGGAAGGGTTGCATATAAAGCCTACAATGCCTATTTAGAAGATATAAAACGTAAGGCACAAGAAAAATTAGAGGACAGGAAAGAAAAAGATAAGACTAAGCAGAGAAAAAAAAAATTTAAAGCAGCTGGCAAAGAAAAGATAGGTGATAGAAGAAGACAAACGAAAACTTAAAATTATGCGCAAGGAAGAGAATGAGATATTGGACAGTGCTTCAAAATTATTAAAGGAAGCCAATGATAGGCTCAAGAAGGCAATAAAAATAAAGATTTTAAGGCAGCAGCACTTGCTCAAGCAATGATTCAAGGAGCAGCAAAAGTCTCAGATGATGCTGGTCAGCAAAGACAGACTTTGAAAAATGCACATTCTTCTATTGAGAAGAAAAAGACAAAATTAATTTCAGACTTTTTCAACAACAAAAAAAAAATGATACATAATCTTTCAAAGAAAAGGAAGAAATTCTTCAAGCTGTGTCAAAAATGAACGAATTAAAAAATCATCATTACGATTTTTTAATCTTTATGTTAATATTTTAAAATGATGTACTTTTTAAATAAAAAAAATAAAAGTATTTTTCCAAAGAAAGAAAAAGAAAGGATAGGGGAGGATCTTTTTATTTTCTGTCTTTATACTTTAATATATTTCGCATTATTGTTATTTGTCACTTTTTTCTGCTTGATTAGTCACTTTTTGGTTAAATTAGTAACTTTTGTCACCTTTTTAGACCTTGAAACCTGTTAGGAGCTCTGTATATCTGATATATATATATACAGTGATCTCTCACTTATACACGCTCTCTTTTATGCGTGTTTTTCAGTTATACGCGTTTTTTTCGCGGTCCCGCCCATGAATATAGGAAAACAATGATAACTCTTATTCATTTATACGCCACAATAAAAAAGCAGCTCTCACTTATGCGCGTCGCAAAAAAATTTTCAGTTCAAAAGTAGTTTCCTCAAGTCATGTGTTGCTTATCGCAAAAACTTTTTATTTTTTGTTCTGCTTCTAGGAATGTATTCCCTCACCCTTCCCCTATCGTTTGGATTCCACGAACATGTTCCTCTACCATATACACAGGTGTACCGGAGGGGTCTTGTGACTGACGGCAGTAAAAGTCGCATTTATACAGCAGCCAATTAGAGTGGTTAGTACGGTACGTACCACGTGGCATTGATCGCTAAGGAAAGAACCTTCTTTGGAGTTCGGGTTAGATGATATCGTTTTAAAACGGCAAAACGAACAAAATAGTAGCTTTTGTTTAAAATGGCTGTTATAAAAAAAATTCGAAGAAAATCCTTGCAACTCGATAAAAGCTTTAGCGTAGAATTTTAATGTTCCAGAGTCGACATTGAGAGGGATTTTAAAAAATCAAGTGGCGATTATAGTCGCTCATCGAGAATGTGGAATTCAGTCGAAGAAAAGAAGCAGAATTCAAGGTGGAAAGTTCGAAGAATTTGAGAAGGTTTTGTAGCTATGGTTTAAAGAAGCTCGTCAATCGAACATTCCTGTTAACGTTGAGCTTCTAAGGGAGAAGGCCATACAATTGTCAAAGAGTTTTGAAATGGAAAACTTTTCTGCATCACATGGATGGTTTGAAAAATTCAAAAATAGGCATGGCTTGGCAACTTGTGTCCTTTCTGGGGAAAGTGCGAGTGTCAATGAAAACACTGTAGAACAATGGAAAGAAGACTTGGCTACTTTATTAAACAGATAAGAACCGAAAAACATCTACAATTCTGACGAAACTGGACTTTTTTATAAACTGATGCTCGACAGAACCTTAACATTCAAGGGAGAACCATGCCATAGTGGAAAAAAAAGTAAAGAAAGACTTAACTGCCTTGCTGTGTTGCAACGCTGATGGTTCAGAAAAATTCCCGCCATTGGTCATTGGCAGATTAAAAAAAACTTGCTGTTTTAAGAACGTGAAGAAGCGTCCTTGCGACTGCACTAGCAACAAAACAGTGTGGACGACATCGCATATTTTCTTGGATTTCCTTCAAAAATTCGACAGGAAAATGCAAAAAGAAAAACGGAAATTTCTGTTATTCATGGATCAGTGTCATGCTCACCCACAAGATCTTCCAACTTTCAATAACACGAAAGTTGTGTTTTCCCTGCAAATTGCACGTGCAAGATTCAACCTTTGGATCTGAGTGTTATCCGTTGTGTGAAAGTGCACTACAGAAAAACTTTAATCCTTCAACTTCTGGCTACATCAGAAACAAAACGTGCATTAAAAGACGAATTGAAGCAAATTACCGTCCTTGATGCAATTCATACGTTGTGTTCATCATGGAGAAACTACTGACAAGTGCATTAAAAGCTGCTTTAAGAAAGCAGGATTTTCGTTTCCAGCCGAAAATGAATGTGAGGAGCTAGAAAATGAAAGTGAAAACTGTGAAAATGACATAAACGAAGAAGATTGGCATATTGTATCTGGTGGACTCGCTACGTACACTACTTTCAACGATTTTGTTGATGCAGATGAAAATTTAATCATAGCTCAATCAAATCAATAGGAGACATTGCAGCCGAAATAAATGGTGGTGACGAAGATGAAGAGGACGACGATGATGAAGATGTTGCAAAAGTTCTCCCAACTCACTCAGTAGCGTTTGAAGCTTTGGAAACTCTGCGTGACTATTTTCAGTTCAATTCCGGAAGTATATACATAGTATTAATAATACACTGTATTGATTTTTCACTTTTAAGCTCCCTTTTGTGGTTTTTCACTTATGCGCGTTTTTCACTTGTATGCGTTTTTTTCGCTGTCCCCAACGCCCGCGCATAAGTGAGAGATCACTTTATAACTCTTCCAACTGTGAATAGTCTATGATATCGAAACAAGGCACTTTTAAGAACTTTTTGTATCTTGATTTAATGTCATGGAGCAGATTATAATAATTTAAAATCAAATCCAGTTTGTTTCAAAGAATGCTTGCAATAATTTGCTTGAAATATTTAAAAATGTTAGTTAAATATTTAAAACTGTTAGTTTATTTAAATGCATGACTGCAGCAGGCAGCTAAAAAGCGACTGCTACTATTTTTAAACCTTGATGACTATGGGTATCTTCAAGCAAATCATCTCAAAAGTTCCTAATTTCAAAATTTTGGCGACTTTTTTTTTAATTCACTAAATATTAACGAAAATTTAGTCTCTTTTTTTCCAACTAAAGAGGACAAAAATATTTTTTCACTGGAGAAAATGTTTTAATGGACTTCAATTTCGAATTTTTTGTATCTAGCTGCAGCAACCATCAAAGAAAAGATGCTAAAATGTCAAGAAAACCGTAATCTCTTTGCTACCAAACATATAAAATTTTTTTCAAAATCAGTTTTTTTTCTGATAAATATGAAATCCTTCAAAGTTCTTACATTAATTCTTTTAGATGCTGGCTTAATAAGGGGGGGGGGTAAAACTTTCAGGTACACATAAGTGTACCTCAAGTCTCAAAGCTGAAACCCTAATAATTTTCAATTGCTTAGATATTGCTTAAGACTCATTTTTTTGTGCATTGCTGTATCATTTATCACTTTATAAGTACAATAACATTATTAGAAGGTTAGAACCACAATATTTTTTTCAAGTGATATTTTGGTGGGGGAAGTGCTTTTTGACTTACATAGGTACATTTTATTGCTACAAAACATAAATTTTGTACATACTATATCAATTTTTTGACAAGTTTTTCAACTTCTGTATTTTATATCGAGTAACTAAAATTGCTATTATAACGGGGTTATTAAATTATTGCTTATTCAATGGCTTCATTTCATAAGTGCTTTTGCTGTAAATGTTTTGAGATATATAATTTAGTTTCTTTCCAGTTCGACCTCCATTTGTACCGACAGTATCAAGCGTGGATGACACATCAAATTTTGATGAGTTTGAACCAGAAACTCGTCTATTTATGAGTGAGCTGAATCGGAAGAAAGAGTTCTCTGGGAAAGATTTGCCTTTTGTTGGTTTTACATACACATCTCCATTTGAAGCACCTATAGACAAGTATGCCATGTTATGCTACTCAACATTGTTAAATAACCACTCTGTCTACCGTAAGAACTGATCCAGACAAAAAGTGTAGCTGTCTGCTGCCAAAAACTCCTATAGAGTATGAGACCTTCTCATTTTCTACAACACCTGTTTCTATATTTGCGACTAATACTTAGTCTTTGGGTCTAGTTCTCATAGACAGACAGTAGTTAGAAGCATCAAAACCTTCCCCAGTCTGACCTCGTGGTTAATACTGACTTTTGCACAAAGTGCCTGGGTTTGAATCCTGTTCTGGATGTGGGTGTTTGCGATGGTTTGAAATCTACTTGATGTAGTAGGTATTGGTTCAATTAGCCCTCGTGTTAGCAAAAAATATCAATGGAGTTAGCCATCGAAATCATCCTTACTGTGAAAAATGATGGTTTATAATTTGAGAAGATTAAATCCTAATCTGCAGGGCTGTAGCAGAACCAATAAAATCAGGAATTCTAAGGTAATTTTTTAATTCTGGAAAGATCAGGGAAATCTCAGGGAACATTTACAAATTTTACAAAAAAAATCAGGGAAATTTTGGTAATTTACACAGCTACTATTATCGTTTGTCCTATTTAGAGATGCGCCGTTACGAATGCTTTTGAGAAGTGAATAAATTGTATTCACCAAAATTGTAATTTGAATAAAGAATCCTGCTGTCGTAATTTTTGAGCACCATGAAAACCGCCGCCGCTGTTTTTTTCGCGGCTGCAGCATCTTGTGGACGTGAGGATAGCAATACAACTTCACTTGTGGTATACAATTTGAAATTTTTTTTACTAATGATGTTTTTTTGTACATTAAATTAAATTTTTTTTTTTTTGCAATTACATTTTTGTAGAATTTTACCATGTAGGCCCCCATGAGCAATGCTGTAATGGCTGTTATCCAATAAGCTATAAATTCCCATTTGATTTGTCAAGCAAACCAATGAAACAAATAGGATTAATTTTTAATTATTAAAGAAAATTAAAAAAATCTTTGGATTTTTTTTAATTTTTAGGAAAAGTATATTTAGTATTAGATTTGTAGCAGTGTATTAAGATGTTTTGCAAAATAAAAATCTAGCAATTTTTTACTCAAAAATATAGTTTTTCTAGCAAATAAACATTAAATAAAATGTTTAACTTTAAAAATTATGTGATAAAAAAAAATTATAATTTGTTTCTGAATTTTTTTTTTTTTTTTTATAAACAAAAGTCAGAAATCTAGTAGTTTTGGTTCTAAAATTTATTTATTTTGGGGGAAATTGGAGTTTTTTCAGTCTTTTGAGTTGGCAATACTGCCTCAATGCCTTGTTTTTCCCACCTTTAGTTCACCATTTTCTGGATTCTTTTCATACAGAGAAATGCTTAGATAATTAATTGAAAAGAACAAAATACTACTATATTTTTAAATTCTGATTTTTTTTCAACTCATTTATTCATTCTTAGATTTAAAAAAAATGTGCCATATTTTTATTTTTTATGCATTTTGAAAAGAAAATTCTTGATTATTCTCCTACTGGAGAATTTTCTTGAGAATATTCTATAAAGATTATTACCAAGAATATTTTACAACTCTAGGGGATTCATTACTTTTTACCTTCATCTAGGTTTTTTACGAGATGGGGGATACCCCAATGTGGTTTTCTTTTTATTGAAATAAAATTTTACATTTTTATGACTAAAATTTTAATCTTTTAATTTTTATGCAACTCATTTGGTTTTATTCATTACATCTCTTTTGATGTTATTCTGGTTATTCTTGTGTCTTTTAAATCCATTTTCCTTTATTTTCTTGTGTTTTGTACATCTTATTTATTTTTGGACCTTGCTGTAAAACCCAAATCAACTAAAGGTATTAGTAAAAGTAAATTGCTAAAGGTTACACAACAGTCAAACTGTTACAATCATTCATTGCACAATCTTGCATAGGGAAATACACCTGTGATTTTAGACGTCTTGCATTCTCCAGCAATCCTTCAACTAATAGCTTCTATTGAATTCATTCTCTCTAAATTCTGAATGAGAAATAATACTGCGGTAAATTTGTTTACCACTTTAAAAATTAATTTACAAAACAATCGTGCCATTGTTCCTAAAGTGTGGTCTTGACCCCCAAGAGTCTGACCAAGATTCAGGTGTCCTTGAAAAACATGCAAAGTTTCAGTAGCTAATTTTGGGAACTTGAAAAATTCTATAATTTTTCTGATTATTTTATTTTCTAAAAATATTTTTCCGTTAGATATGTATGTTTAAAAAAATTAAAAACTGCACTTGTGGCTCAGTGACTGATATCACATCCTGGATACAATAATCACCATAACTAAAAAATAGATAACTAGTTTTATGTGTAGAATGACATATTTGCTTTTATATGCCTTCAACCAGAATCTACAGTTGTGGCAGTTTTTTATCTTGTAGAAGCCACATTTTCAGTCCTTTCTAAACCTTTAAAGAGAAATTAAAGTTTCTTTAGAGGGTGCAATAATGGATCCATTTGTTTTCTAATCACTATTTTTGTATGTGTAATAACCAACCCCTATCATCCTGTACGATTATTTGTCATAAACATACCTTTGAACCAGCATTTCATTCAAATTGAAGTTTTTACTAATATAACTTTCTGAAGTTATGCTATCTGTAAATGAGTGACTTGTGTGCTCAACGTCATTCATGGCTCATTTTGGGACTAGTGTTTGGTTTTGGAACTTTAAATTATCATCACTAACCCTTAATTTGAAGTTTTAATGTTTTATAATCCATTTGCCATAGTTCTAAACATTTTAAGGTGAAAAATAAGGATCGCAATGGTCTTACGCAAGTCTATATGCGTCCTGTTTCGTTTTGTAATTTCAAGAGGGTCCTTGGACTGAAAAGCTTGGGGTCTACTGGTATAGTATAATCCTCTGTGAAGTATTTATTGATAGACTAAGTTGGGCTTTCCTTTTGCTAAAGTCTTCAAATAATGCGTCATTAGCAAAATGAGGCTCTTGAAGATTTTTCAGAAGCTTTTGTAATGTACTTGAGCTTATTCATTTAAATGAGTGGAAACCCTATATGTAAAAGTGTCGGATATTCTCCTGTTCTCTTGATGGTTTGTAAAAAAGCTAGTTAACTTGAGATGCTGTCGACATCGATCATATCAGTGGGTAGCTACGCATACTTAGCGATTTGCTTTGGATTGGATCTTTTAATAGACTAGGGGGCTCCGCCCCCTGCTCGCTTACGCTCGCCAACCCCCGGGGATTGCTGCGCAATCCCATTTGGTTTGCTTCGCAAACCAACACTCCTGTCACAGATACCATTTGGTTTGCTTCGCAAACCAACATTACTTTCACAGAGTGAAACTATCTGAATAATTCGTATTATGCTGATTTCACTTTCCGGTTCATGACGTCACAGCGAGGGCTTCGCTGCGTCTCGCTTACGCTCGCCGACCCCGGGGATTGCTACGCAATCCGTTTGGTTTGCTTTCTCAAACCAATACTTCTTTCGCAAGTGATTTAACTTTTTTTGCTTTAACACTTAATGCACCCTAAACTAATAGCCGCATCAGTAAAAAATCTTCTGCATCTTGTTCCCTGTACAATTTTAACTAAACATTGTTAATATCCAAACTTTACGATCTGTACTTTGTCGGTAAACTGTCTTGAAAACAGAGGGAAAAAGCGAGCCTTTTTCCTCGCCAAATAAAAAGAAATCGTTTTTATGGCAATTGTTGCTACGATAAATTTGATATCTGGCAAACCCGATAGTCAAAAGTGTAACCCACTACTGCTTTCGGAAGCAGCTATGCGAACTGAAAAATACGAAATTTGTGTCACCAACTTTTGATTGCATCGAATTTATTTATGAACCAATTTTAAAAATAATTGTACCGTAAGAAAGAGTATATTCTGAGGTATACTGCAATATTTTTAAAATTAAAAATTAACAGTAATACTATACAGATATGACCATTTTAGTTTTGTATCGGAAGTTACGATCTGAAAGTTCCGAAAATTGTATGACCCACTTTTATTTGCATCGATTTTATTTATTAACCAATTTGAAAAATAATTGTACCATAAGAAAGAGTGTAATGTAATGTATTCAGTGATGTTTTCAAATTTAAAAAATAATGGCTTTTGCCGTAGACAAAACGGTTTTAACAATAAGTAGCGAAAATATCCAAAGATTCCGAATTTTGTATGACGAACTTTTGATCGCATCCAATTTAATTATTAACCGATTTCAAAAATAATAGTACCGTAAGAAAGAGTATATTCTGAGGTATACTGCTATATTTTAAAAATTAAAAACTAATAGTAATTAGATATAGATACGGCAGTTTTAAAAAAAAGTAACAAAAATGTCCCGATTTTTCCCGAATTTCAAAAAAATATTATCAAGAACCACATTTAAATTTCAAAAAAAACTCGACGAGCTGCAAAAATTTACGTTGAGAGGTACTCTTAAAAAAAAACTCACGACTAAAGACTGAAATTTTGAATGTGTTTTGCTCACTCGCGGAAGAAATTTCACTTCTTCAACTTTAACACTTAATAAAACCTAAACTAATAGCTGCATCGGAAAAAAATCTTGATAATTATCCAGGGAATACGATGAAGAACAAAGCATGTTAATTTCATATTTTTCCGATCAGTACTTTCTCGGGAAACCGTCTAAGAATGGAGCTAAACAACAAAAATTTCAATTCTTCGGCGGCGGCGGCGGCGGTAACTTTTTTTTAATATAGAGAGATATGCAAATCAGGCTGGTTTTGCATATGAAACGCCCCTATACTCAGACCAATATATACCATATGGACAAAAGTATTTGGTGACTACAGAAATTTGGAGGAGTATCCATCTTATTGTGGGGCTGTTTTTCCTAGTTAGGACTCGGACTATTGCTTTATGTACCTCGACATTCTGGATCATTCAGCTTTGCCTACACTATGGCAATACTACGGCAGTGATAGTTGTTTCTTCCAACAGGATTGAGCTCCATGTCATACTGCAAAACGTGTGCTGGACTGGTTTCCTGAAAATGAAGTGGTTTCTCGACTGCCCTGTTCAAAGTAGGGATGCGACATTGACAGCAAAACATCGATGTTTATAATACATCGCCCACAAACCATCGATGTTTTTAAACATCAGTAAAATGACCTTTTTTTCCCCCCTTTTCTTAAAATTGGTTTAGCAACTTCAATCATGAATGTTCGCTAGGGGGATTTAATTTGTCATTTGCTGTGTTTATTAATTTTCAGTAAAACTTTTTTAACTGTCAAAAAAAAATTAATAAGAACAATTAACGAATATTTAATTTTAAAATTGAATAATACATAAAAGAATAATATTTGCAACAATTTGACATAGGTACTACTAACTATAAGTATAATTAGGTAGGTATATAACAATATTATTGTTAGTTATTATTTAGTACTTATCAACTTATGGGGGGAGGAATACATATAATTCGTATACACATCGATGCATCACAGCCTATAATTATTATAGGCCCCAATATTTGTTATTTATAATTTGTTAAAAAAAATAATAAAAGTTTTAACTTTCTCCTCCTTAAGGCGACTTCTTTTTTACTTACTAACCCTCCAGTTAGGGAAAAAACTCTTTCTGATGGTACAGATGTCACCATCACTGACAAATACTTAGTTGCACAGTTATTTTTACTCTGGTACTTTTTCATTCAAAAATAAAACATTGACAAGTATAAACATTAATGATAAAAAACATTGGTTCCAATGCATTGATGTTTTTTATATGACATAGATGTTTTGAAAACATTGACATCGATGTCGCATCCCTAGTTCAGAGCCTCGATCGAGCACTTGTGGGACAAACTGGAGCGACGAGTATGACACCGCCACGCACGCCCATCTTCTCAGCAATATCTTTACAGCCTTGCAAGAGGCGTGGCGAGATATTCCTGCCTATACTTACATAGAACTTGTGGATAGTATACCTCCCTGTGCTGCAGCTGTAATACAACCAAAAGGAGGGTCTACCCTTTACTAAACAGAATAATAAAGCATTTTCTGAAAAACATGCAGTGTCCAAATACTTTTGTTCATATAGTGTATAAGCAAAGTTGGTTTATATCCTTGTTAGATCCTAGTTCCTGTCATCTCTTTATGATGTTTTTGAGCCGAGTTGGCTCCTGTTTAATTTGCATACAATATTTTATATATGGTTTCTTTTGATGCTGTTTTTATGTATATAATTTCTATTAATAAGTTTTTCTAGTCTCACCGAGCTGTGCTCTTTTCTCGATTGTGCTAAGTCGTGCATATCTTCTCTGCGTACCTCACTCTACTATGTTAGTCCGTTTAGTTAACAAAAAGCACTACAAAATCTTATTTCATTTCAGGTCGTCGTCATCTGCCGAGGAGGATTCGCTCGTACTCTCGCCCTGCTCTTCTTTAACCGAAGTCGATTCCAATCTAAGAAAATGCAAAATGAAATCGATGGAGAAAGAAATAACATATTTGGTTCAACTGGAAAAAAATCTCAGGGATGAGATTAAGAAGTTGAATGTCGGGCAACTAACCAAAGACAGTGGCATTGAATCTGTTCGTGCTGAGAATCTCGTGCTGGAGCAAACTGTCACTCATTTGAAGGCTGAAGTTAAAGTAATTAGATTAGCAGTACTTTTTTTTTTTACTTTCATATGTGTGAATATGCTCTCTTTGTTAGTCAAACTAATGTACTTGAATTTCAGGAAATGAAGCAGCTTCTCAGTTATGAACGGGAGCATAGATTAATCATGGAGAAAAAAAATGTCCAAATTTTTCGTTGCATGAAGTCAAAGCGAAGAGAGAGTTCATCACGTTTAATAGCTAAAAGGTGAGTTCTTTCTAAATCAACAGTGGACCATTGTATATTTCAGGTCATGTAATGTAAGTTTGTTAGTGGAGAATAAGAATTAAATTAATCTGATGCATTTGAAATTGTAACCATGACGTTTTCCCAAAATGTTAACTAAAATTTAGCATGTGCACAAAGTAAAGCTGTGTTTATATCCGAGTTACAAATTTTTTCTCCACCACTTTATGTCAAAGACATTTTACGACCCTTTTGTGGAGACGAGCGATCACTTCTTTGTGTTGTATACAAAATACTAGTGATGCAGGCAAAATGTAGCAGAGCGAACAAAAGGCGGCATGAGCCACGGGGCGCCGAAGGGTAAAGTGTGATTGTCTGTGACACCGATAGATGACTAATTAGGGGAACATTTTCACCTCAGATTTTGTCTTAGAGAAATGTCACCCTAAATTGTTGACAATCCTAAATCATTACAGACTTCTGAGAGAAAACAAAATTGGTGTTGCAAACACGCCAAATCGCAACGAGATCTTGGTGATAAAATTGGTCCAGTTTCTCGGAAAGCCTTCGGTGTTTGTAGGGGGACGTGTTTGCAATTCCAGTGTAAACGTAGCTTTCCATTTAAATATATCATGCCTCTTAAGAGGAAGATGCATCAAGGGGAGTGATATATTTCAAACGTGATTTTAACCCGCAAAACTAATCTGTCTTGAAATTTTAATTTTCAAATGGTTAATAAATTTTTAATGAAACTTAAATTAAAATGAAAACATTCTCAAACAATTTTTTGAAATGTATCTGATTGATGAGGTTTAAGGTTTTGGTTAAATTTAAACATTGGTCAGTTACGTGATTATACAAACTTGTTATGTTAAAAAAGGTTTTGCTCCACTTTTCTGTTTCATAACGCTATCAAATTAGTTGAGGTTCTTAAAATGATTTTTTAAGTGCTATATTTGTCATGATTGTCTTTTTCTGCATAGATGTTTTATGATAATTATATTTTGTTTGTAGCTTTATTTTTAAGATACCATTGTGGAATTAAAAATGAATAAGAGTTGTTATTTGTGTTTCATTTTCAGTCAAGAGTATCATAAGCGAGAATGCGAGAAACTCACTATGGAAGAACAATTAAGCTACGCCTTTAAAAAGATTGATGAACTGCTTATTGAAAAGAATGATCTGATTGAAGATTTGAATGACACACAGCATTTGCTATTAGAGTGCCAGTTAAAGGAGGTTTGGTGTTTTTTAAATTTTTTGATACTGCTTTCCTTTATATGTCTTATCAGCTTATTGCGGTTTAAAATTTCAATCTGAAATAATATTTCTGATTCTCTTATTTAATTTATATTGTAGCAAGAAAAGCAGCTTTTGTTAACTTCAAATGAAAATGCAGATACAAACAATTCTTCTGTGAATACCTGTAGCACTGTAAATGTAAGTAATGGTTTGTCCCATGTTTTGTCACTTATTGAGTTGATTCTTTTTAGTATATGCGTCATTCCATATGGGGACACCTAAAGGGTGTTGCACCATAGTCATGGATTTTTTTCAAATTTTTACCACAGATAGACATGGTAGTGAAACCCTTAGATCTAAATTAAATTTTTTTTAAATTTTGGCCAATATTAGCCGAGATACAATAATTTAAAAATCGGTCAATTTTACAAAATGGCGGCCATTTTGGATTTGCCACACTGTCTATACGGGGCCCTAACTATAGAACTAATTGTTCAAATTTAGTTATTTTGGTACCAAATGGAAGCCATTTAGTTCAAGATTGTAAATAACATACAAAACTAGTGGCAATTTTACATTTTAATGGAGTGTTTTACTTGTAAAGTGAAAAATTAACTTTTAAAAACAGTCGACTTTAAAGCGCTATAAAAAAAATGAACCCTCTTATTTTTCTCCTAAACTTTTTAGAAGTATTAACTAACATATGTACTTTAATCTGAGAAAAATTCAGTGAGTGCAACACATTTTTCATTTTTTAATAAAAGCTATTCTAATGACAGCATGGATTTCAAAAGGTGGTCATCTTACAGTGCAAAAATGACCATAACTTAAATTACAATGGTTAAATTTGAATTTTTATGATGTTCTAATTCAAAGCAAGCTTGTATTATTTCATGTTTATATATCAAACGCATAGCAAACGAAACGTTCAAACACAAATTGTAAAATTAAATTCTAAAACATTTGAAATAAAAAAGATGAATAAATTTTTTTTGCTAAAATATATTATATTTAATTGAGAATTAAATTATCGTTTGATAAAATATATTTAAAATAATTTTTACTCTTTTAAATACTAAATATTGTTTGCTAAACTATGTAGAAGGTATTTAGGTCATCAAAGAGTTGTAAAGTTCTTTTTGAGTATTTTTGAGTTCCATGTTGGAGATGGAATGTTTTGTTTGCAATTAACTCAAAGTATCATTGTGTACTGAGTTTATTTCTATCTTTAAATTGTCTCCTCATGATTCAGAAGTATTAAAAAGGAGAATTTGTCACCTAATTTTCCAATGAAGAGATCTATGAAAGCAGAAGTATCTGCAGGTTTCACAAGGATAAATTTTTAAAGTGGTACAAGTTGAAACAGAAAACATGTGACCCATTTAACCAACATACAAACATTCAAGATCAAAATGTCAGAAAATAATTTCCCTGGATTTATCTTTGGCAAATCCAGAAATACTTATTTCTGGAAAAAAGTTGTACTAAATTGTGTTTCTTCGGTGGCTTTATCAGATACTGATGCAGTGATTATGAAACCTGACATGGATACTGATTATAGGGATTCTACAGTAGTGATAGAAGAACTGAACAAATGTGTGAAAAATGTTTCTAAATTTTGCTCACTACGGCCAAGAGAATGTGACTGTTGGAGGTAAAGGAATTTATTCAATGTGTTTGTATATATCATCAAAATGTTAAACTCACGCTTCATGCTATTCATGTAAATGATTGTATCATTATTAAAAAACTAGTTTGTAGCATTGATTCAGAATCATGCATGGTGCACAGGTGTGATTAGTATCCATCTCCAGAAATACTTAAAGAATATTTAATGCAAAATGACAAATTAGAAATATGCAGTCAAATTACTTATGAACAATGGGCAGACGGATGGGGCAGAATTCAAACCATTTATTGCATGGAAACTAGAATTGGAGAAAAAAACATCATATAGCACCAGATCAACATTCCAAAATGAACAATATGTTGCATGTGTGTATGGAATGGTGTATTGTTGCATGTGTGTGGAAAGATTTTGAAATGCTGTGAGGAATATAATGATTACAAAATTATGTTCATGCATCTAGTGCATCCTATACATGGCTAGAGCCTTTAGATACATGTTGAATTGCTTGTGAACACATAATAAAAGTTACATCTTATCCTGCAACTATAACAGATAGAACATACCACATTGTTCCTGATGAAAATGAATTAATTGAACTATCGTTCCAAAACTACAAGACAACTTGAATTATGAAGGACTTATGCTTTTTACTTTGTGTTAATGTGGCAAACATTTTTATTTATGCTCAATATTTATCTTTAAAAACTTGTTTTTTAAAATAAATTCAGTGCTCAGAAATATTAGCGTTATTTTGTTAATTTCAAGAACACAATTAGATTTACTACAATGATATTCTTTATATTGGACCAGCTTAAAATATTTAAGTATGTCAACTGTGATAAATTTTGTTTTTTTATTGAGCCTATATCAATTCGTATCTTATGGGTGTTTGTGTTGTACAAGACGCGAGAAACTATTAAGTAAAAGAATTTCACTGGTTATTTTGAAACAATGTACCCTAAGCATAAATGCAATTTTTTGCAAAAATACTGGAATTAAATATTGTAAAATGCATAACATTTTGAAAAATATATATTTTTTAATTTAAATAAATAAAAACATTTTTCTACGGTGCTTTTTAAAAGTACTTTTTGAATAAAAGCCATGCTATAAAACAAATTTAAAATAATTTGATACTGTATTGATAGATAAACATGAAATAATACAAGCTTGCTTTGAATTAGTACATCATACAAATTCAAATTTAACCTTTGTAATTTAAGTTATGGTCATTTTTGCACTGTAGGATGACTACCTTTTGAAATCCATGCTGTCATTAGAATAGCTTTTATTAAAAAATGAAAAATGTGTTGCACTCTCTGAATTTTTCTCAGATTAAAGTACATATGTTAGTTAATACTTCTACAAAGTTTAGGAGAAAAATAAGAGGGTTCATTTTTTTATAGCGCTTTAAAGTCGACTGTTTTTAAAAGTGAATTTTTCACTTTACAAGTAAAAAACTCCACTAAAATGTAAAATTACCACTGGTTTTGTATGTTATGTACAATCCTGAACTAAATGGCTTCCATTTGGTACCAAAATAACTAAATTTGAACAATCAGTTCTATAGTTAGGGCCCTGTATAGACAGTGTGGCAAATCCAAGATGGCCGCCATTTTGTAAAATTGACCAATTTTTAAATTATTGTATCTCGGCTAATATTGGTCAAAATTAAAAAAAAAATCCATGACTATGGTGCAACAACTTTTTCTCAAAATGGGTGTTTTCACATGGAATGTTGTTGTCCCATATGTTGGATGTCCGAAATCTGGATTCATGCAAATGCTGTTAGTTTAATTCAAATGAGGAAAGTATTATTCTGCTAATATGTATTTTGCTTTAAATAAAACCACCTTCATTTTTTTATAAAACTTTTCTGTAACATGGCACAGAAATCAACGTTATTTTTGTACTTGGGAATGGCAACAGATAGAAATAATTTCAATTTAACCTGTATGGGATTTATTTGGCAATTATGCAGTTTGGTTTAAACAAGTTAGCTTTGAACTATGGAGCTGAATAATGTTGCTAAAACTAATCTTCAACTGTCTGATTACATATGTGGATAAGAAACCTTAAAGATAGCAATGGTAAAAAAAATGTCTAGAAATGTGAAAGTAAGTTTGGATGTATAAAGATACCGAATCACCTCTGACCAGGTGAAATTTCACATCTTGACAAAAATCGACTGATTGTCGGTCAACTGTCTTATTTTCAGAACTGCACAAAACTACTTCAGACTGAACATAATTCATAACAGCTTTTTAACAAGAGCCGAAATGTACAGTAAGTTTGATGGTAGGCATGACTCAGTGGAGGTTCAATGCAGAAATATTCCTATTCCTGAAATGTTTGAGTCTCAGCATAGGTTACATTTTCAGTTTGCCATGTATTACTTAAAGATCAAAATGTCTTTTCTCAACCATGTAAAACTATTTCAAAATAACCATAGGTTTCATTAATTGAAGCACTGCTTGCATTTTATCCTTTCTGCTTGGGCATAAATTTTCAGGAAAGGATCCCTTTTTTATAATTTATCCCTACACTGTTTCTTTTTGAAAGTTTCGATTACAGGGCTCCTAACACGTCACCTTTTGTCACCTTTTTGACATTTTGTCGCCTTTTCAGGGGTTTTAAGTTCTTAAATTTTATTTAGAGAAGAAAAAAATGGTGCACAGTAAAAAAAAATCATTTTCTCTTTAAAAAAACAGGGTTTGTACGAATGCAATTTCGAAATGCGCGCTACATTCCACCGCAAGAATGGATCCAAAAGCGAACCGTTTCAATTGTAAAAGTATACTTCACATTGCCCGCGGTGTATTAGCAGCAAGTTCTGGAAATTTTCCCACAAGAAAAGGCTATCAGTAAAACGATGCAGCGAAGTTTAAGAGAAGCATGACCATCTGCATGTCCGACCCCTCATACCTAATGACCTAACTTGAGTGGGATTTACGACTAACGTTTTCCTATCATAGTATTGTGGTGTATCATTTGGCGCAAGATAGATATCACCGGTCTACAGGATCGAACAAAAGGAGGAACCCTCTAGGAGGTCAGATGGTGACAGCTCGTAAATGGTGATCGATGCCAGTGGTCACTTAAAGGGGGGGGGGGGATAACATCCTCCATACACAAATCTGAGGGCGGTCTCAACAGACCCGTTTTATTTTCGGATTCTGGATTAAGACGAGAATGGAGAGGTCAAGAGACCGGATGGATCAAGCTGATATTAACTCAACGTTAACCCAGGAGGAGAGGTAATGCGTTTAGTACATTTATCATCACATGTTGCAGTTTCTATTGTATGTCTGATTATGTCTAGAAGGTGTAGATACGTCAGGGTAAACACTGAAATGATGGCGGAATCTTCAATATGTATGATAATTCACACTCGAAGGTGTCTTCGGAAAAGTTTTTAAGGGGATAGATCATCCACCTCTCACACATTCTAAATTCTCGAAGCTCCCCATCGAGAACCCTGACATTCCTGTGTAGTCTATTTAAAAATAAAACATAGTCAACGTAAAAACATCGACAAGTATAAACATCGATGTTACAAAAACATCGACTCCAATACATCAATGTAAGAAACATTGATGTCGCATCCCTAATCTATATCGCATAACTATTAGTTTTTAATTTTGAAAAAAAACGCAGTTTAACTCAAAATGTACTCTTTTTTACAGTACAATTATTTTAAAAATTGGTTCATAAATAAATTCGATGCAATCAAAAGTTAGTCACACAAATTTAATATTTTTTAGTTCGCATAGCAGGTTCCGCACGCAGTTGTGGGTTGTATTTTTGACTATCGGGTTTACCAGATATTAAATTTATCGTAGTAACAATTGGCATAAAAATTATTTATTTTTATTTGGCGAGGAAAAGGGCTCGCTTTTTTCACTTTGTTCTCAGAAGGTTTACGGAGAAAGTATGAAGTACAGAACGTAAAGTAAGGAGATTAAGACGGATTACTTAAAATTGTACAGGAAACAAGATGCAGAAGGTTTTTTTACTGATGCGGCTATTAGTTCAGGGTGCATTAAATGTTGGAGTAAAAAAGAGTGAAATCACTTGCGAAAGTATTGGTTTGCAAAGGGATTACGTGGCAATCCCTGGGGGTCTGCGAGCGAGCAGAGGGCGAAGCCCTCGCTGTGACGTCATGGACCGGTAAGTCAAATCAGGATTATACGATTTATTCAGATAGTTTCCCTGTCCAGGAGATGCACTCTGCGAAAGTAATATTGGTTTGCGAAGCAATCCCAGGGAGTTGGCGAGTGTAAGCAAACAGTGGGAAGAGCCCCCTAGTAAGATAGAAAACATGAGGAAAATTAGAGAAGGACAGTAAAGAAAAAGGTGGACTGGAAGCAGAGAAAAAAAATTTAAAGCAGCTGGCAAAGAACAGAAAGGTGATTGAAGATGAACGAAAACTTAAAATTATGCGTAAGGAAGAGAATGAGATATTGGACAGTGCTTCATAATTATTAAAATGTAGCCAATGATAGACTCAAAAAGGTGATAAAAAATAAAGTTTTTAAGGAAGCAGCACTTGCTCAGTCAATGATTGAAGGAGCGGCAAAAGTCTCGGATGATGGTGGTCAGCAAAGACAGACTTTAAAAAAATGCAAATTTTTCCATTGAAAAGAAAAAGACAAAAATAATTTCAGACTTTTTCAAAAAAAAATGAGACATAATCTTTTAAAGAAAACGAAGAAATTCTTGAAGCCGTGTCAAAAATAAACAAATTAAAAAATCATCATTACGATTTTTTTTATTTTTGTGTAATATTTTAAAATGATGTACTTTTTAAATGAAGAAAATAAAAATATCCTTCCAAAGAAAGGATAGGGGAGGATCTTTTTTTTTTCTATCTTTGTGCTTTTTTTTTTGCTCGATTAGTCACTTTTTGTCACTTTTTTGTGCTTAATTAGTCACTTTTTGTCACCTTTTTCTGCTTAATTAGTCACTTTTTGTCACCTTTTTGGTTAAATTAGTCACTTTTGTCACCTTTTTAGACCTTTAAACCTGTTAGGAGCCCTGTGATTATTAAATTGAGCTAAAGTTTTTGATCATTCACATCGAAATGTCAGACAAAACCCCCATGCTTGTTTATAGGCAGCAACATGCTATGTTAAATTCCTGCCAGTCTCTGTAAAAATAAATTTTGTACAAAAACGAATCTCGCTACTTCTAAAATTTTGTTGAGTAACACATTAAATTAAAACGTTTCACTGGGCAAAGCAATACTAATATATTACAAGCAGGGCCGCCCATAAATTTCCCGGGCCCCCCGACAACATTTTCGCGCGGGCCCCCTAAGTTTTTCCTTTTGTAGGAAGTTATCATATTTCCAAGTATCCATATATTTACAAAAACCCAATTTCAGAAATGTACAAGCAGTACACATGTATCCATATATTTACAAAAACCCAATTTCAGAAATGTACACAGTAAATTAATAATGAACTGGTCAGCAATTAAGGAATTGAATATGTATATTTTACGCCTAAGGCCCGAAGTGTGGCCACTTTGCGATCTAGCAGGACCCCGATAAGATAATGAAGTATAATCAGAAAACTATCTAATAAATATCTCTATAGAAAGTTATTGTAAGAAACCCATGCAAAAAACATACCTTAGACGCTGAAGACTTGTCAAAAATCCGAAAACTTTTGTAGTACTGAGGAGGGAGCAGTAAATCTTCTATTCTTCGAATTAATGAGTGTATCGATAACGTCAAGGAAGCTAATTTTGGACGCCAGTTCATGCTCAATTGAAAACATTCCAAGATGATTCAATTTTTCTTGGCCCAAAGTAGATCGTAAATGATTTTTGATTATGGATAGTTTACTGAATCCTCTTTCACCAGAAGCCACAGTGATGGGAAGAGAAATAAAAATTCTTAAAGCTATGCAAAGTTCTGGGAAAATAGATTGCAATTTTAATCTATAGATATCATTTAGAAGGGAAAGTGGAAGACCTTTATTTTCTAACTTAGCTGAATGGGGAAAAGTAGCTTCGCGAACGGTCTTGTATATCTGAATTTCATTGATGAGATTGTGACTTAGATCATCTGGATAGCTTTCAATTAATTTTTTTAAGTGCGTTGTTGTCATTAGAATTGGAATTTATTTGTAATAGGGCTTCGAATGTATTGCATATGTTTTTCATTTGCTCATACCTTGATTCTAACTGAGAAACTATTTTATTGATTACTATATCAAAAACTGAACTTTTAAATTTTGTTTCTTCGGTTTCTAATACTTCAGGCATTTCTCTTTCCGTGGCTTCGTCAAAGAAAAGCTTCCTTTTTCGTCCTCTTTTTTTAGAAAATTCTGCATCTATACCCATAATAGAAGCTGTCTCTTTAGCTCTATTTAAGTATACAGGCCATTGTTTTCTTAAATCTTTATCTATTGTTTCAGTTAATGCTTTAATGTTATTCATTTCGATATCAAGGGAGATATCTTTCGATTGCAGGATTAAAAATTTCTTGTATTAATTTGCTCTAGTATGTCCTTCCAAATATTTAACTGAATTAAAGTTTCAAATTTTGAAAAATAATTGAGGAATCCATTTACTTCTGCCGTTCCCTCTTGCGATAAACTACATAGCTTTTTTACATCTTGAAGGGCCTTTAAAACGTCAGGTAGTTTTTCAGCTATCGGTTTCACTGCCTCTATTCTACCGTGTAGAGACTTCCCATCAGTGTGTTTTAGAAGCAGTTCCCATCGCCGTGGGCTCGCACTAAAGAAATTGTAAAGCTGGTTTATTAAGTTGAAGAATGTGCTTACTATTTCATTACTTCTTGTGGCATGTAAACCAACTAAGTTCAAACTATGAGCCGCACATGGGGAAAAAACTGCCTGTGGATTGATTTGCTTAATTTTGGCCTGGACACCATTTATTCGCCCAGACATGTTGGATCCATTATCATAACACTGCCCGCGGCAGTTTTGTAAATCAATGTGGTGTTTTTCAAAAACATCTATTATTTCTTGACTAATAGCATCTCCCGTTTTTTTCGATAAATTAAAGTATTCTAAAAATCTTTCATGAATTTCCCATTTCCCATCTTCTTTGTTAAAAAGTACGTATCTCAAAATTAGAATGTTTTGTTCCGTTTTAGAAACATCTGGTGTTGCATCGCAAATAAAAGAAAAAAATACCGCTTCTTCTCTTTCTTCTAAAATTATTTTTAACATTTTTTGTCCACACAAAGACAAAAGCTCATCTTGAGCTCGCCAAGACAAATAATGAGCTGTCTTTTCGTGTTTTTCTTGACAGCTTTTCACAAATATTGTATATTCCCTCAAAAAAGGATCATATTTAGCTAACAACTCTATTAACCCCAAAAAGTTTCCGTTGTCAGGCTCTAAAAGGTAAATTTCTGGATGCTAAAAATATAACTACATCCAGAAGCCTTTTCAATAACTCCCGTAAGAAGTCTCTTTTATGAGTAGTTTTTGAAACGCGGAATCCACGCCGGTACCCTCCATTAGACTTTGTTCGCTGGATCTCCAACTTAAATAGTTGCATTTATGATGCATGTTGTTTTCATGATCTGGTAGAATAGTGTACAGCTCTTTCCATGTTGTTTTCTTGAAATTAAATCCTTAACTTAGTTTAGCCAATCTTGATGTTGCTAGCTTTTTTGAATCGTTTTAAAATAACAAACATGGCCAACAAAAGAGTTTTTTCTGACTTTCACTCCAAACTAGCCAATCTCTTTTAACTTCAAACTTGTTTGTAGAGCACTTCGAGTACAAGTGATGTTTGGTAAACTTTCTATTTTGGTTGTCTACAAACTATTGAATAGAAATGAGGTTAATTTCGGTGAAGCCCTTTCTTATGATTATATCCCTGCCATCACTGCTTAAAGGACAAGGCCATTGCCCAGGATCGCTAGGATCCCAATCACTACATACATCAGGGTCTAGGTTAGTTCCCGGTTCAGATGTTACCTCTTCTTCCAAAGAACCTTCACTATGCAAATTTCCGGTTGAGAAAATTACTGCTCCCGCTGATGTTGAAGGCAAACTTACATCCGACACGCTGTTATCGACAGGTAAAAAGTAGCTACCTATAGTCTTTTTAATTTTCGCTACTTCTCTACAGAGTTTTTCATCCCTTTGACGTTTTTCCAAACGTTTCTGTGCTCCCGATTTATGCACATAATCCGACATGTTTCTGGAAAAAATTAACAAAACTGTACAAAATAAGCTAAAAACGCACTTGATTTTTTTCAATTGGAATTAATTCCTTATAATTGATTTTTTAATTGTTGGCGGCTCAAAAGGGACAATCTATTCAATTATCTGACTAACACTGGTTTAGATGTATTATGATCGTTTTTTTTGTCATAAATAGGTAAGTTCTTAATTTGGTTACTTTTTAAATTACTTCTATGCTTGAAAAATGCGTATGCCTACTTTTATTATACATACTTATAGTAATGATTGGGAAAAGTTGCATTTTATCAGTGATTTTTGTTCCGACTTCATTCAAATTTATTTTTTATCAGGTTGTTGAAAACCACAAACATAGCTTTATTTATGCCGTTATTTTAAGCAAAATAAAAAAGTTTTTATGCATGCAAAAAAAAAAAAAAGTAACACATACAGAAAAAAAGAAATAGAACCTATGTACGTAACCTATTATTGTTTTAGCTGTAAATGAGTTTCAATTCTTTAAATTTCAGTACTTGGTGTTTAAATGGGATTAAAGTTCACTATTGTTTTGAGTATGCAAGAACCAATTTTGGAGGGGGTCCAACTGTTTAGAAAAGCAAATTAAGCTATTTAGGATTTCAGTTGTAAAACAATATAAAAATCTTTAAATAGGCAGATAATACGATTTCCCGTATGATATCAATAACAAGTATCGTAATGCTTATTTATTAATTAATTAACTTCATGTGAACCCAGCGGGCCCCCTCAGTCTCCTTTTTATACGCCTCTAGTTTCAACAGATCATTAAAAAAATACTTTTAAAAAGTTCTACTTACCAAAGTTACAGAACCGAGGATGGTGGAAGCACTAAGATAAATGGAACACGCACGCTCGTTTTTTTCAATCGTCAATGTGAGAGAAAGGTCGAACCCCGACTGTTACGGGTAGAAAATTAACGAAACAACCCCAGGAATTCATGTTTTCCAGGAAGCTCAGCCCAAGTCTTTTCCTTCACTCAACCCCCACTGAGTAAAAAGGGGATCTTATCTCTTGTCTCGGGATTTGTCACCTAACCAGCCTTCTTCCTGTTGAAAGTACTATGGAATGGGGATTGGGCGAAAGGATGGTTGTCGTTGACCGGAAACTGCTGAAAATGTGAATCCACCTTGACAAGGGCCCTTTAAAGACTTGAAAATAATATTTTCTGTTGGATATTTTTTGTCAAATGCGGAAAATAACCCTAAAATGAGGCAGATAATTTCTTGGATAAACCTCGGGGCCGCGGGCCCCTTAAACGTCCGGGCCCCCCGACATTTGTCGGGTTAGTCCCCCCTTATGGGCGGCCCTGATTACAAGAAACGCTACCTTTTTGTTTTCCTTCTGTCTCGGTCATCTCTATCAGCCAGCGGGACACCTGTGGTGTTTGGTAACCCTACAGATAGCTCTTAAAAAACTAGATTAAAATACAAAGTTATTGATATTACTGCTTTCGTGTTTCTGATTTTTATAAAATTCTCTTCAACTTTCCACAAAAACTAGTTCATTTTTTAAGGTATATACTTTCATTCTTTTGTTGAAATGTCAATTTGCTTATCTTTTTGTTGCTTTCGTGTTAACATATTTTAAGGCATAACTCAGAAATTATGTAAACTACTATTATTCCATACTTGCCAACTTTTATGAATTATCCTTAATTTTTACGGGTTTCCTCTTAATTTCACTGATTTACAGATGGGTCTGCCTTTTTTACGGATTTTTAATATTTCGATCAAGCAATCGAAATATTTCTTTCTCTGCAACCTCCAGAATTATGCTTTCTATTCTGCTCATCCCCTATTCCAATGAAAATTGTGAGACAATCTTCAGCCTCGTGAAACCGAACTGAATACCATTCTCATTTCTAACAAAACGTTTGTTGGTGTTGAAGGCACAAAACCCCAAACCTTGTTTTGAGCAGAAATTCAGTGCAGATTTATTAAAGACCAAAAAAGCTACTACAGCTTCATAAAATTTTTCTGCCCCTCCCCCCCTCCTCTTTTGGATAAAACACTAAATGAAACAACTTTCTAAATAGAAGTGTGTAGATTTTTGTATTAAAACACTACTGCTTTGAGCATACACGGATATTTCCAAGACACATTAATTCATTTATATTGTGTTTTATGGCAAGGGTTGTTCGGCACAAAAGTTTTACTGATGTGCTGGTTTCAAAGTTGGCAAGTATGTTATTATTAAATGATGCTATTAATTATTAAATGATGCTTTTTTCTTACATAAGGGAGATCAGGTCAACATTCCTTCAAAATTAGTGTCTAAGTTAGAAACGAAGAACGTTAAACTAGAACGCGAGGTGGAAACAGCATTGCATGCTAAGCAGGAAGCTGAACGGCAAGTATCTGCACTCAGAGAGGCTAATGAGAAACTAGGAAAGGAACTAAGGCAGATTAAGAAAGAAAGTTTGGAAGCTTTATCCCAAGATCAAGGAGAAAAGGTATGTTGCTTATCATCGATCAATTTAAAATCAAAGTAATTTAATTACTCTCCCCAAGTTCTTTATATCATTTAAGGGCATCCAAATAATGGAATCTACTTTATATGCTTGGGGAGCAAAAATGATCATAGATCAGGGATGTATAACTTGCTGAGGGTCAGAGTGTGAAGAAATTGACTCACAAATGCAATAGTTTTAAGAAGGTGTTGGGTAGGGAAGATACTGACAACACATTTTTGGGGGGAATTATTTATTGAACATTCATGTGGCACATTACATTATTTTCAGTTACAAAACTTGCTGTTAGAATTTGATGTTGTAGATATCTTGGCATATTTTTGGTTATCTCGGATTACATTTTTTTAGTGATGAGAAATCCTCGGTGCTATTTACTTACTACTGTGATAAAAAAAATACACAGAATGCTGTCATAAAACAAAATATATCAATTTATTGGTCAAAATTTTTTACATCTCCTTCAAAGTAATTTTCCCTGACTTCAATGTACTTCTGACAATGTTTTTTCCAATCCTCAAAACATGTCTTAAAGTCATTTTTATGAAACCCTTTCAGGGTTCATATCGAATTTTCTTTTATTGCATCAATGGACTTGCGTATAATGGCATTGTGAAAAGGAACATTATCGTGATGCAAAACATGCGAGTTATCTCGTCACAATATCGACGAATAACATACGAACTTGTTCGATGTCTCTTATTTTGTTAAAAGACGATCACCAATTCTCTGACCTGTTGATCATTTGTCGAAGTGGATGGTCTACAATATCGAGAATCATCTTTGATTGATTCTCTACCTTCAAACTTTTTGTACTGTTCAAATACTGTTGTTTTTTATTAACAGTCTGTAAGAGCTTTTTGCAACATTTTAAATGTGTTTGTAACAGAGATTCCACTGCAGAAACAAAATTTAATGCATGTTCTTTGCTCAATTCCATTCGACATTTTGGAAAAATCGTCAAAGTCAAAATTCTTCTCTTATTAAGAACAAATTTATTTTCAGACGATAAAATTAAACACATCCCTCATTGTTGCCACATGTTTGTAAAAGTCGTAAAAATATTTGATAAAAGTTTGCAAACGATATCTACTATATGAGTATTTTAAAGTAAGCATTCCGGATACTTTCTGATCATCACAGTAGTATGCTTTCCGCGCTTTTTGTTATACTCTTCAGTTATCTTCAATCACATTTTTACAAACTTCTATTTAAATGGTTATCTGTTCTTCCATATCAAACTAAGGAATTCATCCTTTCAGATTACAAATTCTATTAAAAAGTATGAAAAGGAGCTTGAAAATAAGTACTTCATCATTCAAGACATGCAGAAAAAAATACTCAGTGAAACAGAGACTAATGCTGAACTGAAGAAAAAAGTGCAGGTAAGCTTAGATCATTTGGTTTGATTGTTAGTTAAAATTTTACTAGAACTTTGTAGTTGAGATTTTTGTGTCGGTTATTTCACATAGATTTTTTTAAATGCAACATGTTTCTAATATTTTTATTGATCAGATTTGATGTTGAATTTTATGATGGCATTTGATTTAGTATTCTTTGCAATAACTGATTTTTATTAATTTCCTGTCATTTTCGTTGATTTAAAATTTTGAAATAAAGATCTCTTATTAATTCTAGATATTTTATTGAAGCAATAATATTAGAACAGGGTTCACACAGGTCAGGAAAAACCTAAAATTATCAGGAAATTTAATTTTGTCCAAAAAAATCGGGGGAAATATCACATTTTTGTCTAAAACCTGGAAAATAATTGATCATGCCTTCAGACACTTTAGAGAAAGTATTCAATAAGATTCATACAGTTTTGTACCTCTTTATTATATGTGTGTGAATAGAATTTTTCAACCCATTTTAAAAGAAGTAGCTAATGTTTAACAAATCTAATTTTGGAAGAATTTTGATCAAAGAATTTTGTTTCATCCACTGGCTTAAAGTGAAGAATTAATATTAAATCCCAAATTGATTTAAGTCAAATACATTAGATTATTTGAATAAGTTAGTTTAATGCAAAATTATTTGTGTTTTGTGTATTAATTTTTATGGTGTATAATTCTTAAATTATTATTGGCTATTAAAGGCTTAATTATTTCTTTGTTTCTCACCTTAAAAATGTCATAAATGGCTTATGACCTGGAGTTTTGTAAAAATTTGTTTTGGAAAACCTGGAAAACTTGGGGAATTTTATTTCTCAAATAGAGTGGGAACCCTGGGTGAAGCATTTTTTAATTGCTAGAATTACTACTTGCGAATAAATGTAAATATTTCAGGGAGAATAGTAGAAAATTGATTTCAGATAAGTTATTTCTAATTATTGAATTAGATCTTTAAGGAAGTTGTAAATGGAATCATTTGAGAGTATTTAATTCTAAAAACCTTTAGATACCAAGATATACTTGTATATTTATAATTTTGAATTTCAAATCCATATATCTTTTGTAGGATTTTGAAAAAGTTCTTCAGTCTCATAAAGATTCAAAGAAAAGTATGGATATGAAGGTTCAAGAGCTTGAAAATAAGGTTTCAACTATGTCAAAAGAGGTATTCCTTTCAAATCCTTGCATTTTGTATTTCTCTCTTTGGTTCTTATAATAGGGACAAAACTCTTAAAATCTGGGATTTTGTGCCTTTTGTATTTTACATTTCAATTTTAAGTTTTAAAACAATTCTCTTAGCATTTCCTGTGGGGCAGATAGCAGTATTTTATATTTCTGAGATACAGATACTCCCCCTCGCTTAATGCCCTACCTGTTTAACAACCACCCAGACTTGAGTCCATCTCTCCAGTGCAGTAAATGTGCTCCAACTATCTATGCCCTACCTGTTTCCGCTTGTTAACCAGACACGACTGTCTCCAACAGCACCTACATAGGATTGGTGTGGCTACCTCCCTGATCTATCCGCTTTGTTGCGATGGTCTTATGAACAGACGAACACCTTGCAGAGTGCTCTAATTTACAGAACATTGACATCAGGGATACTTCTCCCCTAGGACTTTTTTCGCTATATTGGACTGAAAAGACAGTGTATGGCCGAAAGGCATTGAGCTGGGCGTAGGATATATAAAAAAAATAAATAATAATAATTAAAAAAAAACCCTATCTGAATCCCTTTTTTCTTTGCTTTAGGTTTTTTGTCACACGCCAGCAAAACTGGAGCCTGTTGTGATGCCGGGGTTGAATGAAGGAATAGGGAGAAAAATATTTTTAAATCTATATAACCTTTAGTAATTTAATAATAAATAAATTAATATCCTTTGTTAATTTTTGAAGCAAAAATCACAATAAGCTTAGGAAAGGGTACATTTAAAAAATTTGACTGCTGTCCGACAAAGGTTGAGCATTTTCAGAGGCACATTTGTATGCAAGCGAACTTTTCCAATTATAACTCAAAATAAAATTATATGGCAGCCCCTAATTAAAAAGCAAATATTTGTAGGATATCTCAAAAGATTTCTATGATAGGATTAATTCCTGTTTATACAAGTCTTGTAAATGGAAAAAAATAATTTACACATGTCTTTGATGTTTTATGAATAATTGCAGAAATGTTGGTTCCTTCCTTGCTCTTGAAACCTTTCCCCCTTTTCAAACTAAACAAACTCCCGCGTTCTTTAGTCTTTCGCAATCCATGTGAAGTTGTGCTCCTTTGACTAACTGATAAAGAAACTAAATATTCAGTATATTTTTGGTTTTGGGCTTATATGAATGTTTAAAAAAGAATTTAATTAATGTTTCCTAAGTACTTTTCATTTTTGATATTCATTTTATAGTCAAGTGAAAATTCAAGTTCTGAAGCTGATCAGTCTCAAGTAAAGCCAATATCTTGGGAAAAGAATGCACAAAACAGGAGTGAAAGACAAGCACAGTAAGTGTCATGATTCTATTCTATCCTATCTTAAGGGGATTTTTTTCGTCGAAAAATGGATTACATATTTTCACATTATTTTATTCATGAGGGTCTTGGGAACATGCAAGCCAAATTTCAAGTTGAAATTCTCAAAATTTGCCCAGTTAGAAGCCATTAAAACAGAAGTAGACTTTGTGCATACGTAAGATTTGGAGCTTGCACCGAACATTTGGTTGCAAGTGCAGTTGGTATGTTCACTATGCTTGCAACCAAAAAACTAACCAACCACTTGATTAATTGACTAGTAATTTTTACAGCATGTCGTACATACACCCTTTTGACATTTGATGAATCAGGAAAGCAATGTTATATTTTTGTAGCAAAAAATTTGTCAAAAAGTTTTATCTAAATTGAGGATTTTACATGTGAAAAGCCATCATTTCCTTGAATATTGAAAAAATATTTCTTTTGTAAATGGTTCTAAAGAAAAGTGCAGTAAAATATTTTTGTTTAAGATCACTTGGAATTGTGAAAATATGCCAGCCAGCAACCACATGATTTTAGCTCAGAAATTTTCGAATCAAAAGCCAGGATACGACTGACTTGGCTACTTTTTACAAAGTGAACTACTAAAGGTATTTTAAAACATACAAGAGCATTCCGTTGCTATGAGAGGCTAAGACAGACTTATACTCAACCAATCAGATTCAGTCACCGTTTAGACTCACAAATATTCTTCAGTAGCAGTCACAGTTAGAACTGTTACAATGAAACCACTATTTACAACATCCCTATCCATGGCAAAAAATTGCTGAATGAGGTGGGAAAAAGAAAACCTGAATGTAGAAAAGCATCCCAACTTGCTCAACTCTGAAAAAATTTTGTTTCTTTTTCTATTTTTCAGACAGTGATCTGGAATGTGAGAACTGCTTTGGTCGCCAATCAGTCTAGACATAGTGGTGCTTGTTACTTCCTGGATAACAGGAAATGACAGGTGTTCTACTTGTTCTTTATATTGTATCCCATATATTACAAATCAGATTATTGAAAGGCAAAGACAGTTATCAATATTTAGAATTGATCTTGTAGGATTCATTTGCTAATTTCCCTTCTTTAACTATGGCATATGCTTTAACTATGCTTGATTTGCCCTTTTGAGCTGAATAATATAACAAAAATAGCACAGTAGAGCTAGGCATTATAATAAAATTCTTCATCAGTCTGATAACAGAAAGTAGTGTGAAATCTAAAAGATAGTTATTGGTTCAGAAAAAAAATACAAGGCATTAGTTTTGGTGTTAAAAAAATTGCCAAATCACTTTTTGTCATGCATGTTGTTGGAAATGAGAAATTATACGTGTAAAAGTAAACTATTTGGATAATTTTATTTCAATTAGCAACATGAAATGCATGAATGTGAATATGAATATTTTATTTATTATAAATGTATGATATATAAGTATATGAGTAAGGGTATATATATTCTCTCTCTCTGACAGCAAATCATGTTTAGTGCATATATATACTATATAAAGGCCTGCTAGTTTCATGTATTTACTGATGTTGGCGAATACCTATGTGATTGCAAATACTAATGTGTAGCACTATTTTTATTACAAACAACTTTTGGTATAAAAATGTCTTGACTTAGCTAAATAATTGAGATTTTAATTTCCTCTAAAGGGTATCTTTGTAAAAAAGGCAAGTATCTTCCTAATTATAAGGAGTGAATCTGAAAGTGTCAAGTGTATTTTTTACTTTTCTGTGGTCTGAAATCTTACACCTGTACAATTTTTGCTGAAAACCAACACTAAACTCAACAACTAAAAATGTTTCCATTCAATGTTTTGCCTTTTCTTTAACCTTCCAGTGGTCACGCCCTCCACATCAACATGAAAGGTCACTGGTATTTCTTAAATACACTATTTTAAAATGTAAAAGGTATATTTATTGAAATTATGCTTAAATAATATCAATAAAATATAATGAAGAAATGAACATTGAATTGAACTTGAGATACAAAAAGGAAATAGACCAGTCTTCATAGTCATTGCATCGCAGACTTGCATTCTGAGCAAATGTGCTTTGAGTGCTCCAGACATATAAATTTCTGGCAAATTTCACAGTTAAATCTTGGGATTTTTGTGCGCTTGTTATTTAGGCAAATTGAAGTAAGATTAACATAATAAAGATTTCTTGTAAAAAAAAAAAACAATGTAATAAAAAGTAACCGTAACGATCGCGCATATTTGTTAAATACAAATGACGGAACTGTTAAAATTTAATCTAGAACATTTTAAAAGGAATTTAATAAAATTTTATTATTACTGTTTTCTTTAGAATGCAGCAACATAAAAGATCAGATTCTAAATTTATTTTGGTTTTCGTTTTGCACTGAGGAATAAATAAAAATAAATAATATAATAAGTAAAATAAACTTTTAACTGTAGTTATGTAGTTCTTCTTATCTATCTCCTAAACCGTTAAAGATAGAGTAAAAATTTCAACGAATTTGAAATCTGCGGAAAATACATTAGATCAATACCTAAAAATATGATTTCTTTAAATAAATAAAATTTGTGAATTTAATATCTTATATTTATGCAAGAGATTGTGACATGACGTCAACCTTCGCATTCATAAAATAAACATTATATTTTCTAAGCTCCTACGATTTCTACGAAGGAAAGCAAAAAAAATAAACATTTTGGCTTGCACTGTTTAGTTCTCTTTTGTATAAAATCAGGATAATTTAAGACATTAAAAATTTCAACGGATTTGAAATCTTTGGAAAATTTGACACCAGATAGATATCTTATACATTTGATTTTCTTTTAATAAATAATTTTTAAATTAAATATTTATATTTTTGCAAGAGATTGTGATGTCATGCCAAATTCCCATTTGGTTTGCGAAGCAAACCAACACCACGTGCAACTTCGTTAAGGTTGTTATCCAATAGGCTACGAATACTATTGAGTTGGTTTGGGATGGGGTTATTGGTTTAAAAGCAACTGGCACAGGTTAGCCATGAAGTGGCAGTCGTTAAATTACAGTTAGAACATCAGAATATCTTATTTTGATGGATTATTCTTGTTCTTATTTTAGCTGAAGATTCTTGTGTTCTTATTCCAGTTAAAGATTCTTGTTTTTATTCTACTTGGAAGCTTTTTATAAGCTGTCTTGTTCTTTTTGGATATTGATTTCAATATTCTTGTTTAATTACGTTATTCATTTTGGCCTTTTGAAATAAAGTGGGCACTATAGTCTAAATTTTAATTATTTTCGATAGAAAAGTGACTTGCTTATGGCAAGTTATAAAATTATCATTCCCATCACTCATACTTTTTAAAAGCAGATTTAAAACTCTTTTGCCGATTCGTAAATGTGAAACACTAGGAATCCCAAATGTTTCAGCTGATTGTTAAGATAACTTGCCATGAAATGGTCCTTTATTTTGATGTGAAAAAACTTTTCTTTATTTTCATCACACAGAATGCTCAATTGAGTATTTGTTGCAGAATTCATTATGTACTTTTTTTGAAGGTCAGATTTTTTTCTATCTCTACCTTTTCCTTCACATTCAGATTGTTCTGTTTAAAGTTTGCATTTCACTTCCAAATTAAATATTTATGTTTTTGAAGTATAACAAATGAAAATGGTATGGTGTTATGAATTAAATTCTATCCTATATGAATTATCTACCCTAATAAAATTAAGTATAATTTTTTTTATCTTGACGATTTACACATTCCTTAATGATGATAAATTGTAATATAATTTTAGGTATATTGTTATTCTTTTCATTTTGGTTTGATGTTATTCCATTTACTTTTCTTCAATGAAGTTAACTCAAACTTGAGACTGTTTATCATGCCAAAAGCTTTACCCTTTGTGCTAGACAATTAACTATTTATAAATCTAAGTAAGCACATGGATTTCAAAACTGGAACTGAAGTTGCATTTCATAAATAAAAGGTTGTGTGTATAGGCAAAATGTTTTATGATAATCATGTTAATATTTTTAGCACCCATTGAATTGCATGAAATATTTTGCTGTGATACACAAATGAAAATCCAACTTTTTCCTGTATTTTTCAAATAAAATGTTTTCTTGATTTTCCTTTTAACTCTTGTTTTTCTTATTTGATAGGATTTTGCTTACATCTGATCTCAAACAGGAAAATGATTATCTCAAATCCAAAAATGACCAGCTTTCTGAGGAAATAAAAAATATAGAAAATCTTCGAAAACAGTTGAAAGAGGTAATAACTGATAGTGTGAAAACAATTTAATCTGTTTAATTGTCAAGTGATTTACACATGCTCAAATGTAATCAAAGTTTCAAGACTTTATTGCTGAATTAAATGCATTAAGTGCATATATCAGCAGAAAATTTAAATGAATATAGTGTTTATTTATAGTTTGTATAACTTCCAAGTCTTGTGCGAAAATCTTTTGCTGTTTTTATGCAATTTATTGTGTATCCAATAACTTGTCAGTCTGTAAAACATTTGACTTAGACTTAATGTTCAATTTTTCTTGTGCTGTTCTAAACCACTTTAATGATTTGGGGATCATGTATGAATAAGTAGACTTATTCAGAACCATGAAACTCATATACTATCCCACCAGAGGCCGACTATAAATGTGTCAACATTTACCAGAAATGCATACTCATCAAATTAGAGGAGTAGGTTAAACAATGAGATCTTGCATTTATTATCTTTAGTGGTGTTTCTGACCCTTGAGTTTGTGATGTTATTATAAAAAAATGCTGTCAAAATAAAAGGGTTTTGTAACTTTGTTAATGCTTTAGTAGCGATCCCATATTGAACATGATTCAAAATTGAAGACAATCTTAGCGAATCAACATCCAAGACAAGTGAATATACAATTATAAATATGCTAGTGAAAACTGGGGCTAAGTTAGACATAATAATTTAATTATATCACAAAATAATTTAATTGAAGTAGAATTGGAGAAGCTTTAAGAGTGTCTCCTACCCATTTTTCTGTGGGTGGAAGTTGAATTTCATGTGAGCATGTGCAGTATTAATCACTAGCCAGCCATCACTAAATTGAGATCATATTACCAGTAAGATAGTCCATCAGGGTAAGCGAGTATGTAGATAGTTTAGCTGTTGCTACAGGACAACTCCATTTACTACTTGCACTAGCAGCTCATAAACTGTACCTATGAAAATGTGCTTTAAGATGCTGTAGAAATGAGTTGACCACAAGCGATCATAAATTTTATTCAGTCGTCAAATGTTAATAATTATAAAATGTTATGTATTTATCTAAAGTTCTAAAATATAAGCATTTAGAAATTGCACCTACAGGATGAGTAATGCTGTTATGAAGCATAATTGCCATTTACTTTTCATTCCATAATAAATTATAATTTGTTATCCATTCCAAACTCTGACATTTTACTACAGATTGTACTCATAATACAGGGTGATTCATAAGTATGTATACACTTTCCAGATGCTGTGAAACAGGAACAGTTTAAGACACAGCCCTGAAATGCAAACTGTTGGCTAGGTATACTCATAAAGTTTGTGTCCCCCTCCAGAGAGAAGTGATGCAGGCAATAGTGAGCGTGTCACGTGACCAGTCAGTGGAAATGACTGTTTCTGCTGTGGAGAAGACTTTTTGTGTTCTTGAATTGAGCAAAACGGAATCTGTCACTGTTGTACAACGGCATTTTCGATCCCGTTTTGGAATAGAACCTCCAACCAGAAAATTAATTTGCTATTAGTTTTAAAATTTTGAAACTACGGGTTGTTTGTACAAAATTCTAAAGCCAGGACGACCGAGTATATCGGCAGATGCAGTGAAAAACTTCATTCATCCAATTGAAGAATAAAGTTGAAAAACTTTATTCTCCAATTGGATGGTGCACCACCACACTGGTCAGGTGATATGCGAAATCACCTCTATTAACATTTTTACCGATGGATTGGACGAACCGCCGACTACAACATGCCACTAACCCAATGGCCACCCAGATGCCCTGACTTAACACCATGTGAAATTTCTTTGGGACTACGTAAAGGATAACGTATGTAATCCTCCTCTTGTTGAAATAGCGTATCGCATCCACTATCACTGCATCTGCTTCAGATACCCTAACAAGCGTCTGGGTGGAAATGGGTTACTGGTTCGATGTGTGTAATGTGACTAAGGGTGCACACATACAACATCAGTGACTATCTCTAAAAAAACTTCAAACACTCGCCTACACTTCTGTTACAGGTAAACTAAAATAACTTGCATAGTCACTGTTATATCGTGTGCTGAAATTGTATACTTACTTATGAATCACCCTGTACTTGATATTCCCCTGACATTGTTGAAACCGTCAATTTCTTGAATTTTACAATGCTCAATACTTTTTTTCCATTGGATTTCTCTTTAGAAGGAAGATGCACTGTCCGAAGTCAAATTAGATTTAAGGGTTTCCACTAGAAAGGAACAGCAAAGTGAAAGCATATCTTCCACTCTTCGAGAGAGAAACAAAGAACTGAGAGAGAAACTTAGAGCTTCGGAAGAAATGGTTTCCACAAAAACGAAGATCGAGGATGATCTCAGAGAGAAGTTGAATTGCTTGGAAGGCGACATCTCTCGCTTGAAGGATGAAATAACTCAAATTGAAAAGTCCCGTGAGGTATATTCTTTTCCTCGTTTTACTAGACTGGAAATAGCTTCCCACACTTTTATGGCTCAATGTCCCTTTGTCGGACAATTCTTTTCAGCATTCCCCTAGGGAAATTATTAACTTATAATGAATTGAAAGTGGAGCTGTGCCTATAATTTTTTAATTTCGGCGAAATATTTATGTACCTATGTGTAATATTTTTAATTTGAAAAGCTAATTTGTAAATTTTTATCGCTGAAGCATTTTTGGAACTGAAAATTTAAAGCTGCTAAATTGGTAATGTTTGGTTTGGATGACGTAATAAAACTATACTTCAACTATTGTGTTGTATACTGGCTATATTTCACCAGTTCCACCATGGGTTTATCTGTAAAACTTTTACTATTGTTGTAAAGTTCTTTAGGATTAATTTATATCTTTAAAAACATAGCCTTAGATTCTTCTGGATAAAGGGCTGCAGTAGCCTGATTGGAAAAATAACAGATTAGCAACCAAGGGGTTGTGTGTTCGAAGCTTGATTCAATCAAGACAATCATGTATGGGGGTCTGGTGCATGTTAATTATGTCATGGCCTCAAATGTCCACACAATGGCGTGGGGGTACCAGCTCAGGTGTGAACTTGTCATGCGGCCATTGTTTAAAATTACGAGGTGTCCACATATCTTTCCCTTCTGGATTAATCCCACACTGTTGACAGTAGCCCAGGATTTATAGTATTGTATACTATGCTGATTCCTGCTGCTGCATTTGTAAGAACATGCTCATGTTAGATGTCTGGAAATTACAAACATTCTAACCTTAATGTTTTCAAATGAAAGTACAAAGTTTTGTTGATGAAGGATGCATTATCTCATTGCGCAGTTGAAAGTACTCTTGTATTGCACTATGAGTAATCACCTCAATTCTGTGGCATATTAAAATGATCCTTAGAGTTCTAATATTGTTCAGTATTATGAAAGTTCAATGGAAATATTAACAATACTGATGGATGTTTATCTTTTTTAGATTGAGAAAGCTAAGTTGGAAGAAAGAATAAAAACACTGAAAGATACGTGGGAGGTAGGCTTTGGCATTTATGTAATGCATACTTTTCAACTGACAAAAGTTTAGTTCATTTTTACTTAGTATAATGGTTTAAAATCAAATTTTTGAACATTTAAAGTGTAAAAAGTGACTATTACTATAATGCTTACAGTAAGATGAAATGAATTGTTTTTAAAAATCAATGCTGCTGATACAGTTGAGAAACTGTTATTTCCTCGAATAGTTGATGTTTCACAATTGCTATCCACACATTTATTTGCTTAAAAGTACTACATGGTTGAGATTTTCTGTAGCTCAATACAGTATATTATTCGCACTTTTGATGTAGCACATCTTTAGGCATACCAGTACGTTCTGCGCATGCATGCTTAGAGTTGATACTACTGTTATCGGGTTTCGGAATTTTGACCTCAATGGCGTCATTTTTCTTGCTTTTGCTTCAGTGTAAACATGGCTGCTCGTCTAGCAGTGTGCACCGAGGAGGAATAAAGAGCCATGATCCGATTTCCATGATCGGAAGGAGTGCAAGGGGACTGAAATTCGTCAAAGGCTTACAACACAATACAGGGACTCTACCACCTAGGAAGTGTGTATCAATGGATCGAAAAGCTTAAAAAAGGCAGGGTGAGCATAATGCACGAAAGAGGTACCTTCAACTTCCGCCATTGACAGGAAGTTTCGACGAGCTGGAGAAATGGTACTGGCAAACCATTGAGTTACCATTGACAATGTAGCGTATTCTCTGCAGATTAGACAGCGAAGTGGGAGAAGTAGTTCCTAAATGTTTGAGCGACCAACCAAAAACCTTGGACCAAATCACTTCAAAGTAATGGAATTTAGGATAATAAAAAGGCTGATGTCCTCTTGTCAAAGTATCAAAATGTTAGAAAGGTTTTTTTTATATGGTAATAAAAATGACTAAATAAGCTGTTATAAAAACTAGGAAAGTGCATTGGCCTTTTTCCTAGTAAGGTTCAGATGTACACGAAAACTACGCTGAATCTCAACTGTGTTGTACTTTTTGGGAGACTGAAGTTCCACTGTCTTCATATATTCTAGTTTAACTCTTGCTCCAACTGTTGTAAATTAAGTTTCTTCAAATAACCTACTTAAAAAGCAATCACAAAGACAAGATGAATTGCTTTTAAAGTTTAGTTTAAAAAAATAATAGTTTGTTGCTTAATCTCCTTAGAAACACTGAATAATTGTCTTTTTAATCCAAGGGGTCGTACACTCAAATTGTTGAATTGTTCCATTTCATATTCGAAATGAAAAAAATTTTTTTTTAGGAATTGTATTAGTTTAAAGAACAATGAACTGACTTTTTATGTGGTGTTAATTTGGATGTAGTTATATGAATGGTTTAAATTAGCACCAATTGTTTCAAATACAAAGAACATCATCTGTTGAGTACAGACAAAATTGACATTCCTTTTTTGCAGAATTCAAAAGATGCAAATCATAAGTTTGCAAAGGCCCAAGGACAATACGAGGAAACCTTAAGGCAAAATGCAGTGAGTTGCACATTTGTTTTTGCAATTTCTATTTTGCTGTCTATCTGCTGTATGTATATATAAATGTGGTATCTTGAGAAAGATCAGAAGTTTTTGTAAAACGGCGAGTTCCATTCTGAAAAGAGTTTGAATCATTAAATTTCATGGTTCATTCCCATGCTTCTGTGAGATGAATGCAATGGAATTAATAATGAATCAGCCTGGGAACTGGATTGAGAAATAAGATTAATTATGATTATTTATATTAGTCTAAGTAACAACCATGTCACTTCTGTCTTTTGTTGATGGATAAATCTCAGGATCACTATCAGTCACATTTTTTTTTTAAATCCAAACATTGTCACACAGACAAGTTTTTTATTTTCTTACATTCATTACTAGAATATTGTTCTGTGCACTATGTTCTATCCACAAACAAGATATATGTTACAAATGGATAACATTTTATGTATTGAAATATGTAAATTACACTAGTTTTAAGCGTTTTTGTTGCCAAGTTGTGCAAATCTCTAATATTATAAAAGGAATGTTTTTTTTTTCGCGGGTGCAAAATTCTGACGATTCTATGGCACTTACAGCAATGAGATTTGGCACACAGGTATTCCAAATTTTTGCAACTTTTGGGTCGCGGCGAAATTTTAAATTCAATCTAGAATATTTTAAAATGACTTTAATAGTTTTATTTTGTACCTGGTTCTTTGTCTGGATGAAAGAAAAATAGCCCCAATCTTCACTTATCAACTTTGGGATGTTTTTAGTATTAGGTTTTTCAGTTGCACAGGAAATGGTCTGAAACCTCTGAAATCTGATTCTAAGTGGGTTCTGTGTTGGTATTTATTTCACTTAAGTGGGTAAAACACAAACTAAGTCAAAAATCACAGGATGTGAAGTTTTGCAAGGATTTTTCCTTTGTTAAAGGATTGTGTGCCTTATTGCAGTGAGATAAGAAGTAGTAACATTTTCAACCAGTTTTTCTTTAATAGAAATTTTGAGTTTTGTCACTGATAATTAATGTTGATTAATTAAATGAATGGTTAATTAAAATTGTACATTTTCAATACAATTTTTATTTTACTAAAATTTTATTACTTGATGTTTAATTCTCTGCCTCTTGTTTATGGCCCAAATTGAGTGATTATGTTGTAACTATATATTTTAACTGCAATCCTTGTAAATATTCTTATACAAATTTTATCTAGAACCTTGATTTGCCTGAAAATAATTCATGAACACCCTCTAATATTTTCTTCTAACCCCTGCATCCATCTTCTCTACCGAAGTGTTTCAACTTATCACATCTCTTTCTATATACTGCTTTCCACATCTACATCTGCCATTTCTTAACAAACTTCAGAAATATTGCTTTTTTTAACCTTTATTAAATGTTAGCATATTGTATATAACTGGTCGCTGGGTCTAAGTTTACAGACTTCTGAATTTCTCCGAAAATTTGGCACCCAATATTTGTGTACGGAATACTTCTATTTAAATTTACAATGTTGATTTCAATCTTGTCTTCATTAGAATTGCCTCTTACCTTCACTTGAATATTGTACATGTGAAATTTTTACATCAGCTGAAATATAGCGATGTCAAGACCATCAGAAGAATCTAAAGCTTTTTCAAACTGTCAGTCTACATAAATTTCACTTCTATCACTTATTTTTTTAATTGCTGTATTCAATTTTTGGGGAGTAAAATCTTATTGTACTTCTGAAATAGTCACTGAACGTTTTGACTAATGTCACATAAGTGATTTAAATATGTAAGTAATTTTGTTCATGTGTATTCAGCACATTTTTTCACACACACAATGCACAGGCAGCACATTTTTACTTATTCAGTCTTGTCATCTCATGGCATGTTTACTGATGCAGGAAAGTTAAAATGTCTCGTCATATGACGTTGTACAATTGAAGAGTTAATATACTATGTATAATGACTTAGTGAATATTTACAGCATATTTTTTATACAATGTATGTTTTCTCTTAGGATTTAGCAAAGGAGAATGATGTAAAGGACAAGAAAATAAACGAATATGTTCAAGAAAATAGAACTTTGAGGACTGAATTGTTAAAAAGAAAAGAGGATTGTAGCAAGTATCAAAAAGTAATTGAAAAAAAAAATTGTCAGATTTAATGCAACTTTTTTTATATTAGCTAGCATTTTTAATGATTATTATTTTCTAGATAAATGGAATATTAAAGAAAACATGTCTTGAAATGGAAGAGGAAATTGATGAATTCAAAATAGCCATTGAAAGAAGGCAAAATTCTATTGCTGAACTAACATGTGAATTGTGAGTCACATTTATTTATCCTATACAAGTTTCATTTAGATCCTATCCTATCCTATATAAGTTTCATTCATAAAAGATCTGCTGTTTTTCTGTTTAACATGAAAAAAAAATATTGCCTTAAAAGATGAAAAAGAGACCCTTATAATTAATTGGAAAATCTTTTAAGAAACAATATTACTTTTCTAGTTATTTGTGGGGAAAATAATTTTAGTCTAAAAATTTATTTAAAATACTTTGAAAATATTTTTTTGGGAGAAAAAAACCAAACTGCTGTTTTTGTTTTAAAGTTAGAATAACTTTGGAATTAAATAAAAAAAAAATCAGTAAAATTTAAATAATACTTGACATTTACTAACTTGACTACCTGTTATTCTGTTAACAGCTTGGATTTTGGACTTGTCATTTGACTGTAGTACAAAATTACAAGGCTTTTGATCCTTTCCTTAAGGGATTGATCCCACACCGTTGCCTATAGCCAATTGTGTTGCTTCAGTGCAACATTATTTAACTACCTATCTAACTATTCAATTAATGTTGATTACAGGAGTTAAAGTTTATAAAAACATCTGATCCATGTACATTAAAAAAAATTTTATGTTTAAGTTTATTTAAATATGAAAATTTATATTTTATTACCATTTTCTTTGTTATAGGGAAACTCTGCAAGAAGAAATGGGAAAACTGAAAGTAGATTTGAAGAATAGAAACATAAACACAGAAAATGCTGATAAACAGAAGTATGTTTCTTTGCTAAAATTTTGTTCCTTAAGTTATCAGGGTCTGATCCCGGACTGTCGTCAATAGCCCGTTGTGTTACTCTAGTACGACGTTAACTAAAATTACCAATTACCATCCTTTAGTTATCCTTATATGTCAAGCTCTTGTCTCGAATGTTGCAGTTTTGTCAGTTGTATTCTGAAGAAAGGACCAATCGTATCCTTCCAAAGAGAAAGATCCATATAACCATTCTTAGAAAAATATCAATGGAATCTTTCTAAAGGTTAAAAGAGTTCTTGGTAAAATTTCACTATTCAAGAATGTCAAAACTAGTACGAAAAGAGGCCTGGGAAGACTGCAGGTTGTGCAATGGTTATATTTATGTGAACCCTCAAAGGGGTAAATAAAAAGGTTTACAGATACTCCGTACTTAACCTACTTGTTTAACAATTAGCTCTGCCAGCATAGCGAATCGACATTTTTAGTTTTAGGCCGTTTTCACACTGGCAAAGCCTGTGGCAATTCTGCAACTGATATATTGTAATCGAATGAATGTTTTGCATATAGCTCGGTCTGTCTGCAGGCTCTGGCAAATACGATGTGCATTGTGCTCAACAAATCATGCCTGAATCTTACAACTTGTTTTGTTGATAAACAGCACTCCTTGCTTACCCTGACAGGTGTTGTTGCTGTTCGCGTGTCCATGGACAAGCAATATTGTAGTGTGGTAGTGGTCTAGATTCCATCAAAAGCATTAGTCACAGCCTCTGTCAATGTTGGTGCATCCCATCTGTAGAGGATCTCCCATAATGAGTCCCTGAGTGGAACCATTCCAATCTTCAAAAGATTCACCGCAACAGTTGGGCATTTCCAGATGTGGTTGGGCGTGAGTTGGACTTCGGGGCAGTTTTTGCAATGGGCATAGGTTCTTGTTTTGTCCGGATGGATCTTCATGCCCTTATAATGCTCAGTTCTAAGCCTGGCAATAGTGGATGTGATATTTCTGGGACAGTCTAATTCTGTTAAAAAGGGTTTCTTAAATGTGTGAGTCATAATTCTATATCTGGCCACTGCGTTAGCATCAGCGTGATGGTGGTGCACCTCTGATCAAGTTTTCTAGCTTCTTTGGCCAAAGAATCCGCACATTCATTTCCCTCAATATTGACATGTGCTGGTATCCATTGTTAGGACACAGGATTTTCCCTTGCTGTGCAACCTTTCAAGAAGGAATATAATTTCGGATGTGATGTTGGTCTCTCCGTTTTTGATAGCTTCTAAAGCTGGTTTAGAATCTGAAAATATTGTTATTCCTTCTGTAGAATCTATGGCTTGAGAGTCATTCAGGTATAAGGCGAGGGCTTCTCTAATCGCTAAGAGTTCACTAGTGAAGTCAGAGGCTATTAATCCTGTATTGATTTTGTGTTTGCAATTTCTGCCATTCGGAAAGAGGATGAAAATTCCAGCACCTCCACTGTTGAGGGATCTGTCAGAGGAGCCATCAGTGAACCCTGACCTGTAAATTACTATTATAATTACTCAGCTGTGTCAAAGTTAGCCCTCTGAAATAAATTTTATCAGCTGTCAATGGCAGTGTGTGTTAACCGCTTCTTATCGACCAATTCACTTAATGACCTAGTTGTAGGAACAGAACAAGGCCATGTAATGAGTAGTTCCTGTATTTAAAACTTATTTTTATCTTTCTTTAAGTATGTTTTTAGGTTTGTCAGCATTTTGAGTGGTGTAAAAATTTACGTTTTAACTTGTGATAGTGAACATTGTTTCTTTTGCAGGAAAGAACTCTTGAAACACATAGATGAATTGTCTGCTGAACTTAATAGCCAAACTATGTTACATGATGCTGAAATTCAAGATCTTCAAGATACTCTCACTCATTTCAAGAAGCTTGTGAATGAATTAGAAGTTCAGACAGCTCAGTTGCAGAAGCAATTGGCGTTGCAGGACAGTGACACGAAAGGTTATACGGGAAAAATCATGTCATTGGAGAGTCAGTTACATGATATTAAAGAAGAGGTAAATATGTTAGACTACAAATATGTTAGACTACAAATATGTCCTTTTATGCCTCCAGTTTTGGTCTTGGTCCCACATTGTAGTGCAGTTAGTAGTATTGAATCCCTTAATGGAACCATCATGTTTGCTCCTTAAATTCACGGCTCATAAATGCCCGAATTACAGAAGATTGACAAAAGCTTACTTTTTACTTGGATTTAACCCTCTAAAATGCCCGAGAATCTATTTCCTTTCGTTACGGGGGACAGGGAAAAAGAATGTTGTCGGATTCCCAACAAGACGCCTGGATCCATTAAGCGTTTCTTTCCCCTTCTTCTCTAGGCCTTCGAGGAAGAGGGCGTGTTTTGCGGTCACTGTTGATCACATCTAGCTGCGGGATACCGATACTCAATGGTGCCAATTTTTAGACTGATGTCATCCAAATTGAAAATGGAAGATAGTGAATTTTAGTTTTAAAACGAAGGATAAACGTTGACGAATTTCTTAATTTGCAAATTTGCTTCGGCTATAACTTTTAAATACTTACGCTAAAAGCACGTGGTTATTTTAAATTTTACATTAAGATCAGCTTCCCCACTAGTGAAATTTAATTTCTGTAAACGGGAAATAGTTATCATCCCAAGGATTACTGGTTTTGAAATGTCACAATTATTTTTTATTTTTTTATGAAATGCTTTTTATATTGTGGTCAGTAAATTTGCTCTTAAGTTCAGCCAAATAAGTTTTGGGATGAGACATATTTTAACGAACTGAATTTTTCCTTCGTTGACATAACTCTCTCTCTATATATATAATTCTCTTTCGTGGCACGCGCCGATCAACCGGTATAGCGAATCCAGGTCCCGGCATGGATGTTTCTAAGCGTATGGTGTAGAGGCGGCTGGTGCACCTTAAATCTGTAGTGGCCGAAAGTCCTTACGTTGGGTTGGTGTGGAAGTTTGGAGAGTGGGGTGCCAGCTCAGATGTTGCTTCGTCATCTGACCGTGGTTAAAAATTACGAGGTGTTGTCCTTGGATCTTTCCCTGAAGGGATTGATCCCGGACCGTCGTCAATAGCCCGTTGTGTTGCTCTAATATGACGTTAACTAAAAATTACCTTACGAGGCACGCAAAAAAGACTTGTTTTTTTACCGTGTTTTGGCAACACTGTACGATTGTTTGTTTACTTTGCTTACTTTAAGGCCTTGATGTTACTGGGCAAATACTTTCTGTTTACGTTCAGCGTCCCACAAGCATAATGTCCCATTTTTAGTAAATCTATAATCAAAGGAACACTGCAAAAAAACCAGTCAAAATACATATCGTGGCCTTCATTCTTCAGAGTATTTGTCAAATGAGTGACCACATCGTATCCAAGTCCTTTCGAGGACTTTGGAATGTTATCCATCTTTCCAGCATACAGTTCAAAATTTAAAACATAGCCGTATTTTGATGAACAAAGGAGCCACATTTTCAGACCTCGCTTGGCCGGTTTTAAAGGCATATATTGAACTATGCTCACTCGGCCCTTAAATTTAATTAAGGCTTCGTCAATGCAAACTTCTCTAGGAGCATTGAGATGCTGAGAAGATTTGCTTTTCAATGTAGAATACAGAGGATCAACCTTCTGTACGTAAGAAAACTCGGAATTCTCTCTTCCAACTTCCTTCTCTCTATCTGAGATATGAAAATAATGCAAAATTAAAAAAAATCTCTCTGGTCATCAGTTTTTTTATCATCATGTTACCTAATATTGGAAGCCTAGGTAAATGTGCTACACTCATAACAAGAACAATTCCGAAAAATCTCCACATTTCATCAATCCTTTCGATAGGTTGCCAATGTTTGTGCTCACCTCTTTTCTTTGCACAGAGAATTGCATATTTATCCGTGTGTGCTTAAATAACTTTAAGTAATTCATCCGAAATTAGGAAATTTTAAAAAATCCAATGCTGATGAACCCGTTGTCAAATTATGCACAGGTCCTGCGTGATGTACAAATTTCGTTTCCTCTATGCATTCACTTCGAACGTCCTCTGGCCATTCAACATTAAAATTAAGCATTGACTCATCTATGCTTTCACCAACATTAATTTCACATTCCCTCTTATCATCTTCTTGATATAAACTGCTATTTAAAACAGTTTACTTTCTCAGTACTTTTAGAATCATCATCATCCGATTAAAAAAATCTGATTCATCAGTATCTTGAAACAAAATTGCTTCAATTTCCGCTTGGGTCAGCGATTTGGTTTTGCGAGACATAATACTAACGAATCAAATCCGTGTTTATGTCAAGCCCATTAATTGAAAATATTTAAGGCTAATAATATTTTCCGAAATAGGAAGAGTCTTGAAAAGGACTTTTTTAAACGAGAACAGAATTCAAAGCAAAACCTGAAAGCAGGGAGTGAAGGTAAAGTACATCTGATCCGAGTGAAAACACTGTCCAGACTGTTGGTAGCAGTCAGCAGCTAAACGTTTCAAAGGGACAAAGCGTGAGAAAAAAGTCAAGAACACAATTGCATATACAATGGCGCACATAAAAATTTCCATGTGAATCCGTATGAACTGGTTCTGTGTCGCGGAACATCATGCTTCGGAAAGATAAAGGACAACTTCTTGAGTAGTTTTTGACCCCCTATGGCCCATACAAAGTAGATGATCAAGTAGAGTGACAGGGTGATACGCCTCCTAGGGGAAAGCACTAATCTCGGGCGCTCTCCGTAGTCTGCTTGTCCGGGCGCTCTCCGTAGTCTGCTTGTCCGGGCGCTTCTCGTAACGAAGTGTAGAATTGATATTTCGATTCTTCGTATGCAGAGGGTTAAGATGGTTAATTTACTTTGTATTTTACCATCTTTTAATTCTCACCAAATAAGACTTCTATGAAAAGCACCATCACTTGTACCCCTCCTTTAACCCTTTCAGGGGCAGCTATGCTAAACAGTTTTTTGGAAAAGAAGTTTATGTGTGAAGACCTATTGCCATATAAATGTATCTGCAAACAAAAGTAAATTTCTTTTTTCTCTTAAGGGATAGATAATTTGAGATTAACTGCCCATATAAAGCACTCCTATACACCAGATTATCAAATGAAAATATTTATCTTGTGTCTAACATAACCCTTTCAAGTTTTTACACCAGATATCCCACTACCCCTTGAAAGGGTTAAAAAACTAATTCTTTGTGCATTCCAAGGTCTCTTTGATCTTTAACTGGTATTATTTTGTTCATCTGCTAAGACTTGTATTGCATTGACGATACTGTGTAGGAGGTCATAACTGCACCATGAACAAAATTTTCATGCACTGTATAACTAAACTTGTTATTGATTCATTCCTGTCTTTTAATTGACAGTCACATTTGTTCATGCCTATAACATATCTAAGGAGAATATAAGAAGTTTTAAAATTTGCATGTGTGTAGTCTTCCTTGTGAACACACCAGGTAGTAGCATGTGTTACATTTATAAATGACTGCCCAGGTCTCAATCGTATACTGTGTTTTTTTTTTCTTTGGGATACATGAAAGTCGCTGTTTACATTCCATCATCGGCAGCAGCATTAGATAGAACGCGTGACCACTGCTTTGAAGATCAACAAGGAAATGCTACAATGCACTTGGGCTAAACTTGACTAATGTGTGTTGTGTAACTAGAGCACACATTAAACATTTGTAGTTTTGACTTACAGTTTGACAATTTCTATTTATTTTCGTGTTGCACTCATTGTTTTACATGCAATACCCTAAACCTGATGAATCATTTGTAATAACCTGAAATATTAACTCAAAAATAATTTGCACCTTATTTTTTAACAATTGCTAGTTATTATATTTTTAGACCAACAAAATCCAGGACCTGCTCATAAGTTTTGTAAACATTAAATTTCTGACTTATATAATTTACGAGATCATTCATTTTACGAGATCATTAAATGTTGATATTTCTTTTCCGAGCAAGAATGTATAAAGTAATTCCTGTACGTCTGTTTCAGGCAACTCGTCACATAACCCAAATATCGTCTTTGAAAACAAGTAATTTGCTACTCACGCAAGAACTGGAAGATGCTGTAGAAAACCAGAAGGAAGCAAAGAGAAGTATTGAAGGGCTCTACAATGAGCTAGAAAGTGAAAGGGTGAGTGAAAAATGTTAACTTATGCCAAATGTTGGAATTTTTCATAGAAATAATTTCTTCAAATTTTTTGCAGTTAACTATTAACAGTTTAATTCCTGGATGAGACTCAGTGTCTTTCTTAATGGGGAATGTTCATTACCAAGGAATGCTGTTACCAGAGACAAATTTGTCTTATAAAAATATTTTGAAACTTGTATGTCCTAAAACTTGCATATGTCTTGGGGTTAAAAACCAGTAATTAAATACTGTTTTATTTTTGGATATTGGGAATTGCAATTAATGTAACAATTTTGGTCTTGTCTTTTCTTAGTGGGTTTGCTCACTGTGCTAGCAACCTGCGCGTTGACAGTGCAGGTTCATTTCTATCCTAGTTGTATTTCTGTTTTCTGTGTCAGTAAAACTTGTCTTGTGATTTGCATAGCTTAGTCAAATAGGCCTCTTGATCATTTGGTACCCTTTGTTGAAAAAACTGACTGCCTTCTAATGTTAAATAATTTTTTTAAATGGAAATAAACTGCAATAAGTGTTTGCAAATATTTACATGTTTAAAACAACTGTGCTTTATTGCCTTGAAAGCAACAGCAATTTGTATAATTTTGGACATGGGCTTACTAAAAACTCATTGTGATAAAGCTAGAATTTAATCATGGTGCACCAAATCGGCTCCCGTGAAACCCTGACCCCTGGGGACAGTTTGGAAAAAATTCTCGAACCCACTGTTGGGGTTGTGAACAGGTACTCCCCTGGGTCTAGGGGTCCAACTACACTGGTATTTTCTGATGATTTTCTCGACGGGGTACTTTTTGTAAATGTGGTCCAGCTTACCCCCAGGGGATTGTGGAGATAGACCGAGGTGCTGGGAAGGTGATGATACCTGCTATAGTTGGTGGACCCCTTTTGGAACCCCCGGAAAGAGATGTATTTCTATCCAATTTCATATTTGGTAAAAGTTTTCTGTAATTTAAAATTTATGTGTATATAAAATTAGTTCTTAATTTTTGCATTAATTAGTTTGTGGGAATATTTGTAGCAATTTGTAATACATGGGAAATCAACATTCAAATTTAATTCCTTTTTTGTTAGCACGCATGTTTTCAAGTAATCAGTATTAAATTACTTTGAAATTCTTTGTACTTTTTCTGTATTGTCTTTTATACTGTGTTTACACCATCTATTGAAAAAATGCGATTCTAACTAGTTTTTGTTTACAGGCAAAAAATAATCATGAGAAAATTAAACTTCGAGAAACTATCTCTCAACAAACAAAACTGATAGACTTCTTGCAGTCGAAAACAGAAAACATAGAGAAGAAGAAAAAGGTAGACATTTATCTAATATCCATCAAAAAGTTTTATTTAACATGTGAAGTAGTTTTGTAATTTGTAATTAATTTTGTAAATTTGGTTCCTTTGTTTCTCAAAGTGTCTTAGCTCAATTTATGCCATATTTATCAAATTCTAAGTATGTGTCCATCAAAATGTAACTTTATAATATTGTTAGCTAGAAAGTACATAATAAAATAAAGGCAAATATACATTAATTGCTTGTAAAATATTTGCTACAGATCCACTTTAAGTTAGTGCATGTTTTGAAGTGTCTTCGGTTTGATTTCAAGCATTTTGATTTAAATGCAGTGTATACTGCTGAAATGAAACAAGTTTAACTTACTTTCCAATGTTATGATTCCTGAAAGCAATATCCAACCAGGCCTTGAATTATTTTCAGTTTCGCCTAATATAGCCTTGTGCTTTAAACCTTCAAAATGCTAGTCACCCCATCTTTGCTACATCAATTCAATGTGGAAAATTCATCAGAATGTCATTTGTAATGTCTAGATCACATTTTATCGTAAAATTCCAGAAATAATGTCTTAGACTTTCAAAATCCAAATCTAATATCAACAGGGAATGAATGTGCCAAGCAATCAAGCTTTAGAAAACATCAAAATTGGAAGTCGTAAAAGACCCAATTTTTCTTTTGGTTTGTAAGTGAGAACCATGTAATAATTTAATGTATGTATACACACAGATAAACCTCAACAAGTCGTCAATTTTCTCTTAGTTTTTAGTTAGGAATCGGTGTTTGCTCAGTTGTGACAGAAAGCTTCTTTGGAAATAATTTTTATGAAGATAACAAAATTATACTCCTAAATCACTCAAAAGGTATTTTGTTTAATTTTTGCCATTATGGATGCCATTTTGTGTAAAGTATTGCCAAATTGGGTTTACGAATTTCAAAGGGCTGCTTAGTATGTAATAGTATAAAGCAAGGTTTTTTTTATTGTTCTGATTTGATTAAAGCCCAATTTGATGCAATTGTCGCTAATATGGCTGTTTTAATTAATTTTTCTGCATTTTTATTTCTGTTGATTGTGTGTTTTTGTTCATGTCTCAAAAATCATCCGGATTATTTTTTTGGTGGAATGTAAGTTTGGCAAGTATGTAACCTTTTACAGGATGTCTACTGGTCCCGAAAATATGCCAAAAACGGGAAAACTGGTCCCGAAGTCGTAAATTTTGTCCCAAAAATTTATCTCTTTATTATCAGAAAAAAGTCCATTTATGGATGGAAGAAAAAAAATTAAGACTAAAACGAAAGGTGGCTGCAGTTTAAATTAAACAATTGAAAATAAGAAAATTGCTAAGAATGCAAACTGAAAAGAAAATGAAAAGGGTATAACTCCCCCAATCCAACCACATTTGGAGAGGGTTTTTTTTTAATACACAAATTGGTATATCATTTTTTTACAAACTTCACTTGATGCATTCAACATAAAAAAAATTACATTAAAAAATATTTTAAAAGTAATTGAATTGATTTTTTCCCCGCAATTTTTTATTAAAATTTCAATTATTTAGAAAAAAGTAATGAATATAATATAGAGTATTTGTTTAATGTCCATCTACTTTGACATGATTTATAGTTTGTCTTTATTTGTAACATTTTTATATAGAAAACAGCTTATTAAAGCTGACATTTCATACTAGAGTCCTCTTTTTTCAAGATTAGACTGTAAGCAAAAAAATTGTGATTTTTAAGCATAATTGCATCTAACTGACCCACATAATCATGTAAAATCAGATCATACATTTATTTTAGAAAGTCCCTAAATGGACCTACAGAAATTTAGTGGACACCCTGTTTTATCCAGAATCTTTTGATTGTTCATATTTGTGTTGTTTCTTTACATTTATAGCCTATGTCTCGGCTCTTTGGGAAGAAGGATAGCAATGCTCCACAGATGCTACCACCTCGTGATGTTGAAAAGTTACTGGAGACTGAACGGAGTAGATGCCGCAGACTTCAAGACCAGTTGAGCCAAGCACGAGTTGAAAGAGAAGTTATGCATAAAGAAAGTAATTATTTCCTTATATTTTCAATACAAAATTGCAATAGACTTAATCTGGAATATATGTGTGTTAAGCTTTATAATTTATGATCCAGCCACTGCGTTTGCTTATGACCATTTTTTTTCATGGTGTCAGGTGTGACCACTGCTCGCTAACGGTTTGCGTCACAAACCAACAGTATAGGCGATGCTGCGATGACCTCAAAGTGGCTAGTAATAAATAAATGCCAATAAATTAATTTTAAAATATTTTAGAATTTAAGGTGTTGGCTTCTAGATCGGAAGGTTCCTGGTTCGAATACGGGGTCAGGGCATAGATGTGTAAAATTGTGTGCTGTCCCTTTGTTAGGGTTATGATGGTCGCCCATTGGATGCTCCTTCAAAAGTGGCCATCACTTCTGGCCTTGTGGCAAATGATTATAAATCAAACAGTGCCTGCCATAGGAGGGGAGGGGGAGATTAAAATAAAAAAATCAGGCTGGACTTGAATCCTATTGATACTGAAGCATTAAAAAAAATCATCTAAGGTATTGGTCCAGTTGTAAAATTTTCCACGGTTTTCAAATCTGTTGAAATTTTTACTCTATCTTTAACGATCGTGGAGATAAAAAACCTCAAATAGTCTTCGTCTATGACCAAGTTGAAATCACTAGAAAGAAAGTTGTACCTGTCAACAATGTAAAACAATACACGCTAGAATCGGAAAACTTGGCATGGCTCCAAAAGCATTAGGACGAAAAATGCGGTATTTTTCTTTTCTGCTATGTGACGTCAGCTGGTGGTATCAGACGGTATTTATTGATCTGGTGTAAAATTTTTCACTGTTTTCAAATCTGTTGAAATTTGTACTCTATTTTTAACGATCGCGAAGATAAAAAAAACTCAAATAGTCTTCGCCTGTGACCAAGTTGAAATCACTAGAAAGAAAGTTGTACCTGTCAACAAAGTAAAACAATACACGCTAGAATCGGGAAAACTTGGCATGGTTCCAAAAGCATTAGGACGAAAAATGCGGTATTTTTCTTTTCTGCTATGTGACGTCAGCTGGTGGTATCAGACGGTATTTATTGATCTGGTGTAAAATTTTTCACTGTTTTCAAATCTGTTGAAATTTGTACTCTATTTTTAACGATCGCGAAGATAAAAAAAACTCAAATAGTCTTCGCCTGTGACCAAGTTGAAATCACTAGAAAGAAAGTTGTACCTGTCAACAAAGTAAAACAATACACGCTAGAATCGGGAAAACTTGGCATGGTTCCAAAAGCATTAGGACGAAAAATGCGGTATTTTTCTTTTCTTCTGTGTGACGTCAGCTTTGTCGTAACTTGGCACAGTTCCAAGGTCGAAAAACACAAAATCCTTTTCTCAATTGAGGAGCTATGATGTCACATTCACCAGGGGTGAAAATCTTCCGCGTTTACGCGGATTTCCGCTTTTTTTTTTCTTTCGAGAATTTCCGCTTTTTTCTTTGAATTAAATTATGTCATGGAATTACAGCCAAAGAATAAATGTAAAAAAAAAAGAAACAATAAGGAATGTGTGTCCTTACTTCAAGTATTAGATTCTTCCTACTTTTCATAAATTTTGAAAAAATGACCGATTTTTAACATTTTTTACAAAAAAATTCCTATTTTTGCCCTTATCAGCTTTTTTACGTTTATCAGGGGTGAAAATCTTCTGTGTTTACGCGGATTTCCGCTTTTTTTTTCTTTTGAGAATTTCCGCTTTTTCCCCCCCCTTTTTGAGAACTTCCGTTTCCCCCCCCCCCCCCTTCAGAAAATTTTCGCTTTTTTCTTTGAATTAAATTATGTCATAGAATTACAGCCAAAAAATAAATGTAAAAAAAAAAAATCATAAATAGAAATAAGAAAAGTGTGTTCTTACTTCAAGTAGTAGATTCTTCCGACTTTTCGTAAATTTTGAAAAAATGACCGATTTTTATCATTTTTTAGAAAAAAATTCCTATTTTTGCCCTTATCAGCTTTCTTTACGTTTATAGAAGACAAATAAGTCTTGCGAATTCCTTTTTGAAAAGAATCCTTTGTGAGAAGCTTATTAGTTTAATGGTAAACCTGGAGAACTTGGATTTTGAACTAGTTAGCGTATGTTGTTGCATATGTCGTAGGTAAAGCTACGGTTTCCTAAAAAAGCGGAGCTGTTATCTAAAGGCCGTGAAACGTCATGATGCGGCGGAAAAGGTATAAATGAAATATTTTAAGTTGATCAGCTTTTAATGTGATTTTTCTTACAACTAGAAAATAAGATGCTTTGTTATTTCGTCTTTCATGGCAACCTCGGCAAGCGGAAAGTTTAAATTTTCATTTTGAATATTCTAGAAATTACTTTCAAAATCCGTTAAAACTTCTTTCTTTGGCGACTTTAGAAGTGCGCCAAGGCGGTGGCCATCGTTTTAAACATAGACTGCAACTATTTTCAAAATGATGCTTCTTTTAAGGGCAATATTTATGATTGTTTTAATAAGTTAAATTGTTTCTTGGATAATTAGTGGTTATTAATTTTAAGTTTATTTGATTCAAATAGAAAATAAGAATATTTACGGAAAAATATAGAGATTTTGAAAAAAAAGTTATTTTATATTCGAAAATAGGTTGTAAATTTAAACTGAACTAAGAAATATTTTTCCTACCACATGGTTTCAGCTTCAGTCTACGTTTATAGATGTGCCAACGACCTGCCCTTGGCGCACTTAGGCCCGGTGCACACATCCGGTTTTTCAACGTGCGGCGCCGCTGCCGCAACGCAAGTGCGGTCTGAGATACATTAAATCCAATGCAGCAGTGCGTACATGCCTCCAGCGCCGCTGGGGTGACGCACGTCAAACTTGTGTGCAATTTGTACTGCAGTTCCTCGCGGCGCCGTTCGGAAGTACCTTGTTTTCATAAACAAATAGATTATAAATAATAATTAATAAATGGTTGTATCCCGTAACGTCTATTTTGTTTCAAAATATACTTTTTTTTACGCCAAGTAAGCGAAATAAACACGTTTTCTTCGATAGAATATTTATCGCAAATGGCGCAAAATGAGTTTGTGTGTCATTTCACGGTTATGTGTGCATAGTTGGGCTTCGGTGCCGCAGTGGCGCCGCACGTTGAAAAACCGGATGTGTACCTGGCCTTAAGTCGCCAAGGAAAGAATTATTTCGAATGAACCAATGAAATCAAACGACAGTTTAACGGAATTTGAAAGATTTTTCTGGAATATTCGAAATGAAATTTTTAAAATTTTCCACTTGACCTGGTTGTATTAAAATCCGCAATAACCGTTATACATATGGGTTACCTTAACCTGTAATTACTCGCTACTAGAAGTGCGCCAAAAAGCGCCAAGTCCGTTGCCATTTCTATAAACCAAGACTGAAGCTGTACCATTTTTATTTTTGGTGTCTAATTATTTTTTTAATATAAAATTTATGCTATTTAATAAAAAATAGTATATATTTGATTTATTCTTTTGTAACAGCATTTTGATTTCCTGTTAATTTCATTTTTGGTATCGAGGTTTTTGAAAAATTGCAACTCTTAAGAAAATCTTACCATTGGTAAGGTGTTCAAAAATATTCACAAAAATAACATTTTCAACTTCATCCAACTTATTTATGCTGTTTATAGTTGCCTAGATATTTTTTCTCTTTTGCAAAATTTGAGTTTGCACGTAAGGTACCCACTCCTACTTTTCCAAAAACAAATTTCATTGTTTATAGTGGACTTTATAGGGTTTTTATCAGACTAAACAATTGCCTACCCCCTCAGAAAAAAAATTCTGGCTGCACCACTGTTCTGTACACACATTAGTACACAAATATAGTAATCTTATTCAGCTATTTTTGTACTTCAAAATAACGCTGCATATATTTTCCTCTTTTTTACATTATGACTGTTTTCACCCCTGCATTCACAAAAAGAAAAAAATCTAGTTTAAATTTTAAAATTTGGCCTGGACATAAAAATGGCAAAAAATTAGGACTACCTGTGGGCCAAATATCATTATTGTAAGTACCATAGATTCGTCAGGGCATTACACAGATGCAGAAGCACTTTTATAATAGTAGATACACAAAATGACTAACCCTAAAAAGAAAATGGTTGAACCCTAGGGGTTTGCAACAGGGTTTCAGGGGTTCTCAGGAAAACGTAATATATCAAGCCAAAATAGAGAATGTTCAAGAAAAAAAATTCCAATCTACAATTTTGTGTTCCAAAATCAAATTTTTGCTGTAGAACTAATTTCAAACTAATAGGTTTAAAAGTGTCTTTCAATCTTGTGTTTATTGTAGGAGCTTTTAATGTCGACCAAATAGAGTGGTGTAGATGTCAGCGCATCACTCGCTGCATTTGGTCTTGTTGTGCCAGACTGGCCATTTACCCATGTTTAGAGACTTAAGTGTTATAAAGTGGAACATTGGCGTGTGTGTTAGGTTCATGAAGTGGCTTTCTGGCTGAACATAGATCTAAATATTTTACTCCTTTTATTAAAGGGAAAAATTAGGATTGCTATGGCCTTATGCAGTTCTACATTTCCCCGATTTAAAATTGTTATCTCAAAGGGTATACAAAATTTTTTTAATTTTCAAGGAGATCCTTGGACTAAAACGTTTGGGAACCACTGCTGTACAAAGTTGGTGGACTAGAGAAAAATCCCAATTCAAATATATAGTAATCCTCTGAAAAATAAAGTTGCAATATCAAAAATTCCTGTTCATGTATTTATGAAACTTAATTATTATTGTTTTTTAATGCTATCGCAAATGCTCTATCGTTTCAGTAAGCGCTTTGACCAAATCATCCACTGCAAATGCTGAGATTCCAGTTTCACCCATGTCTCGAGCTATGCACTCTGCAATTACTTTCTCGCCGAATGCTGAACCTGGCAAAGACAGTCCTGTCCTGACATCTAAAGAACTTTTGAAAAGCATAATCAAGCCTCCTGGAATGAAACACAAAATTCCACATAGATTTGTTGAATTAATGTGCATGAGAAGCACAAAATGCTGTGCCTGTTTGGACTCCATTCATTTTGGGAGACCAGTTGAAAAATGCCAAGGTAACTAAACAGTAAATTTCAGTTGGTCGTTATTAAATTAGCTTCTCTTTTATGCTAATGTGCTAATGAAGAGGGCAGTACAGTAACCCTTTATTATATTGTGCCATAATATATTGCTCCATATTACTTGGTCTCCAATAAAATTTCATTTTGCAAACAGCAAAGAAAAACTTATTCTACCTTTAGAATTGGCAATTACCAACAGCTTAAATCAACTAATGACGTCAACTTGTAACATTTAATTATAACAAGTTTATTAATTGTTATTGTTATTTACCTGCTGTTTACAACGAATTAGAAACAACTTCAGAGATGCTAACCATTATGGAGTAACATTTGTCCATTCCATAAAATTCCCAGAGCATAGGAAGAACCTGATTGTCCAAAATGTTCATATATGTGTCAGCGTTCAATTGATCAGGAACAACATACAAAGATCCCAGGCGATGCCACGAAAAGCACCCCCAAACAAGCAGTCATATTTTATGCAAATCTGCTGGCGTTCAGTTCATTATTGTGGGGTAGTTTATATTTTGATGAAAAAGTTTAATTTTTTTACTTGAAGAACAATTTAAAGAGAGTTAACAACTTAGGAATTCAAATTTTAATGAAAAACATTTCCCACAACTGGTTTTTAAAAATTGACAGGGCGAGAAAATCAACAAACACTGGGGTGTCGTACGTCAGTTAAATTATTGGGATTAGGTCATGGATATACAGGGTGTTTCAGTGAACCGTTTCAGAACTTCTAAGAGGGGTAGGGTACATCCTGACAACTCGAAATCATATAGCAATGTGGGGTCGGAAATGCTTTCCTGAAGCGGTGTTGTACACAGAAGCACCGTAAAGAAAAGAGACCGTAAGTGAGAAATCGTTTTAATAATACATGAAAAGAAGCAAAAGGTACATGGATTAAAGTAAGTGTTTGAAGTTTCTTCCACGGGCTACAATGCACGCCTCATATCTCCGACGCATGGACATCCGAACATTCTGGAATACTCCAGGCATATCTCGAATTTCTCCGGCAGTTACTGCAATTCTTGCAACCAGCTCCTCAACATTGTCAACAGGGGTGTCATAAACTAGCGATTTCAGATGACCCCAGAAATAAAAATCAAGACATGATAGGTCGGGTGACCGAGCAGGCCAACGCACGGGACCACCACGTCCGATCCACTGCTGACCAAATGTGACATCCAGGTAGTTACGAACATCTCCGCTATAATGGGCAGGGGCTCCATCGTGTTGGAACCACATTGTCTGTTGCGTCGATGCAGAAATCTGTTCATCTCTCAAAAGTTGTGGCAATACTTGCTGCAGAAAGAGCAAGTAGTTAGGTCCGGTTAGACGAGACGGTAACAGGTAAGGTCTGATGAGGTGATCTCCCATAATACCGGCCCATACATTGACCGAAAATCGAATCTGTGCTGCACGACGTCGTATTGCATGCGGGTTCTCGACCGCCCAGATATGGTCGTTAAGCGTGTTGAAAATTCCTTCCCATGTGAAGGATGCCTCATCGGAAAACAACACTTCAGCAGGAAAAAGGGGGTTTGTAGCACATACAAAAAAATCATTTATTCCGTAATATGCAGTACCCGATTCACTTCCGTAGAAACTACCGAAAATCAATAGCAGTTGGCATCTGCATCCATTTCAGATTTTACTATGTAGAAATGTCTTCTGGAATGATTTCAATCTTCTGTAAATGAATGGTAGTGTATGATACAGAAACGTAAATAAATTTTTTCATTTTTCTTAGAATGTTCCATTGTGTGTCATCCAAAGTGTGCTACATCACTACCAAGTACCTGTGGATTACCATCAGGATTCATGAAACATTTCAAAACTGTTGTCCAAGACAGTAGCTCTGGAGATAGTGCTGATAGTATTCCTGGTAGATCCGAAGGATGGATAAAAGTGCCAAAGTATATTATAGATTTTGATATGAAAGCAGGTTCTGCTACAACGTACATTTTTAACTAAAAACTTATGTTGAAAATTGTCATAAGGGTTCTGTTATCGGACTAGTTACTATGTCGTCAGTGTTCACTCTGAGCTTAAAAAGGCCCTACTTTTAAATTTAACTTCAAAGGCTCTTGAAAAGTTTTGATATACTCTGAATGTCCTTAAAAGAGTTTTGAAAAACTTTTGTTTTTTGTCCTAAGGGAGCACGTCTCCTTTAGGTACGGGCTTCATGGACCCTAGGTACTCCAACAATCTTTTATTTTTCTGTGGATTTTACTGTGTTATCTTTTACAGGAGTTGAGCTTCTTTGATACCCAATTTCTGTTTTTACCCCACTACTCTATTTATTCCGTAAGCCCTCTCTTTTCTGATCTTGGCATTTTTTTTTACTGTGTTCATTGTCTTGTGCTCGGCCCAGCTTGCATCATAAAACCCAAAACCAACTAAACTTTGTTTTTACAAGAACACCACATTTTATTTGCATTCATAACCTAAGATTGATGATGTTTTTCTCAAGGCCAAGTGTCGAAAATGGATTCTGCTACTTGTTTGTTTAATTGCAACAGTGTTCCCACGTGTCAGAAAAAACCTGGAATCGTCCGGAAATTTAATTTTTTCCAAAATTGTCGTTTAAAACCTGCAAAATCACCTCAATGACCTGGAAGATTGATCATGGCTTCTCAGACACTTTGTAGAAAAGTAGCCAATAATGTTCATACAGTTTTGTATCACTTTATTTTATGAATATAATTTTTCAACAGATTTTAAAAAGAAATGCCTAATATTTAACAGGTTAAGAATTTTGTTTCTTTCATACACTGGCTTTAATTGTAGAATTTCATGCTTATGATACATTAAATCACAAATTGATTTAAGTCAAATATGTTGGATTATTTGAATAAAAAATTACTTGTGCTTTGTGTGTTAATTTTTACAGTGCATGATTCTTAAATTGTTTTTTATTATGATCATGTAGAAACTAATTGCAATTGGAGGACGACGATGTTATTCTTTGTAGTTCTTGATAGGTGTAATAGTTTGTGCTTAGAGTGACGTAATAGAACTGTTTGTTATTCCTACCAACCCCCCTATGGCAGCACGTGCAGCATAGCTAACACTGAAAACTAATGTTAAAACTGGGTGTAAAACAATTAAAATGATTGAACTGAACCGATTAACAACAATTTATTTTTCTAAACATTTATTTCTTTGGTTTAATTTCAATACTGTTTGCCGAGATGGATCCTATTTTTATATTTTTTTGTTTCCCTGTGTGATTGCATCATTACACATACAAAGCCACAACAAACGGAAGTTAATTTTGCTTAGTTGGAATACTTTTGTTTATTCAATAAGTGAGGTTGATACCAAAGTATTTATTTAACATATCACACAAACATTTATTGAATGATTGAAAATCAGATTTGTTATATTTTTGCTTTGATTAAATAAAGATTAAGAAAATAGTCTCATATTTTCTGCAAACATTTTCAGGCCCAGTAAACAAGGCTGGGATCGGCGGTATCTACGCCTCGTAAGCGATGTACTTTACGTTTTTGAAGATGCTGATGAAACAGATGAAGACAAAGCTCTCGCTGGATTCGATTTTGGTGCCAGAGAAGCTAAACTAGTTGTCACAAGTGCAGTCTCTGCTACCGAGTTGCCTTATGCTGCTACCTCTGATATTCCTTATGTATTGAAGATTGAGTCTGTCCCATACACAACATGTTGGCCTGAAAGGTGCTTATCTTTAGTATTTTAGACTAACTTTATTTTTCTGCTCATTGAATCAAGAAAGGAAATATATGTACTGGTAACTAATCCAATTAACTTCAAATAATAGAATTATTCCAATGTTTTGAAATTGGGATATTCCCAGTTTTACTTAGTTGTTAGTGCATCCTGTGGGAAGATTATTGGGGAAGAGCAAATTCCTAGTACTAGCTTCATGTATATACCTTCCAGATGTTCTGAAAGTCTTTGGAAAACTCCTTTTTTTTTGGGGGGGGGGGCTTTCAGATGGAAAAAATGCATACAGAATTTTTCTTTTCGGTGTGAGAAATTTTCAAACGACTTCGAATTTGGCAGCAATCTATGAAGGAACTATGATTGTATGCCTGCCAACTTTTTCAGCAGTTTTCTGGAGGGAAATAGTATTCAGATTTTTCTTTAGGAAGAAAATGGACTCTAATCTTAATGTTCTGGTGCTAAGTCCTGGCAATCATGAAAAAAATATGTTGGTATCAGTAGATTGTCATAAAAGTCTTTAGCACTAATTTTATAGACAAATCTACACACCTTTTAAACACATAAGAAAATTCAGTTGCTATTTTTTGCATATATTTGATGCCATTTTGTGTAAAATACTGTCAAGTTGGTTTTGCCTTGTTTTAACCATCATCAAGCATAGGACAGACAAAGAGTGTAGCGTTACTTTCTCTGGTTTGATTTGCTTTCTTAAAGTCCGATTTGATCACCCTATTTCTATTGTTTTTTTATTTTAATAATTTTTTAGGTATTTTTTTAGTTACATGGATGTTGGTTTTTATGTCATAAAAATATTTCGGGTTCTTTTTCATAAAAGGTTGGCATGTATGCTGTGTGTTAGTAATATTTTGTCCTCAAGTTTAGGGATTCCCAACCAGAAAAATATTAGGGTTCCCAAAGGGAGTATTAAGAGCCTATGCTTTGATTCTTCAGTTTTTGTTGCGATTCTAAATATCTGTTTGTAATTTTTGAGATATTTTAAAAGTTTGTCTATATCTCCACAATTTTACATCAAAATGATCTAATTTAAGACTTTAATATATTTTGACTATTTTACTCATTGTGTTTTATCTTTTATTTTAAATTTAGCACTGTCTTACAAAAATTGTTTCTAGTTTACTAATGTTAACATAACTTATTTCTTATAAATACTTATTTTAGGTGTCTCTACATAATGACATCTAATTTTAACGATAAGCAAATGTGGGTGTCGGTTTTGGAGCGATTAGCTGAAAAGAACATTTCTGAAGTGGATGGATCTCCAAAGAATGTAATATATTAGTTTTTTTTTTCTCATAAATTTTAGCATACTTTTAAATTTGATAATAGAAAAATATTTTATTTTGAAAGAGAAAATTGTTCAACCAAAGAGAAATAGGAATAAAAAATTTAAACTTCCTTTCTTCAAAGTCTAAACTTCATAAAATGCAGGAGGGTCTGAAGGTTTTATTTATGCATAAGATTAAGCATCAAAATCTGATGAATTGTCCTTCCTTACTTCAAGCAATTAGCTGTCCACAGTGTCTTATATCAACTCTGGTTATTCCATGACAGATAGTGGCAAAAAGAACTGTGTATCTCTTACATTAATACATTCATAAATCTTATCACAATTGTAATATTTAGTTTCATAAAAACTGCAGCTTTTGGTGATACAAAATTCATTGATCTCTAGGTTTGAAAAAGATTTTTATAAAGATAATTTCTGTTGCCGAGTTCATGAAATTGGATGTGCTTGCAATATGGCTCACAATTCAAACTAAAACTGACTGATTCGACATCTTGAAAAATATTGCATTTGTTTTGCACATTTGCTTTGATTTTTTTGTTCATCTTTAGATTCTCACATCCTCCATAAAGAAATACTAATGTGTAACAAACCTTGAAAGCTTATGAGTATTATTTTGTTTGTTCTTGCTACTTTTTAGAAATTGATTGGAAAGACCCTGTGGACTTTGAAAAGTGAAAAGTTAATTGATCCTCTTTGTACAACGGTTTTTGATGAAAATGTAAGTTGGATAAATTTTTATACACAACTAAGTTTCATGTTATGTTTAAAGTGTGCAATGAATTTTTTTTAAATACTTAAATGTTTCAGGTGATCCTTTTGGGAGCTGTTGAAGGTCTATTTGTGCTCAACATAGTCAATAAGTTTACCTGCTCTTTGAGAGAGAAAATAGAAGGATTTTCCTACGTCTATCAAGTGACGTGCATGCGAAATATCGGAATCATGGTTCTAATTCATGGTAATGTTTCTTTTTAAATTAAAAATTGATTACTGATTTTGAGCTCTGCATGATAGTTCTAGAATTTATTTAAGAGTTATCATTTATTTTGACTATGGTAGAATATTTTAAATCCTGATTCTGTGTGAGTTATTTAAAAGTTCCAGATTTGTTTTATTATCCAATTTGCAAAACAAATTAGCTGAAGGAAAAATGTTAAGTGTCTGTATATTTTGCATAGTTTTATTCTTTAGGGTCTTAAGAATATTTGTGCCAAAAAAGCCATGTTAAAATTCGCAAAATTGGTCCAGCTATAAGCCATTAACAGACCCTGTATGCCAATGTTAAAATTAAGAGCACGCCTCTTTATTTTATTTTTTCCAATGGTGGGCACTTATAAACTCAATCATTGGCTATTATACCTGAAGTGATGGCCACTTCTGAAGGAGCACCCAGTGGGAGGACCATCATTTCTCCTAACAAAGGACAGAACAATTTTACATCCATGCCCTGTTCCCAAATTCGAACCAGGAAACCTTCCAATCCAGAGGCCAACACCTTGACCGGTTGGTCTGCTATGCCTCTTTATAAAAGCGTAAATTCTATAAAGCCAATTTACAATGGTTCTTCATCTAAAGATGTGGTGCTGGTTTAGCAGATTTACAGGAAAATATTAAAAGTACTGAATCTGCTTCCATTAAACTGTGCTAAAGCTTTAAACATGTTTTTCTTAAAACAGCTTTTCATATCTATTACACTTCTGGATTGATCAACTTCAAGTTTTGCAGCACTTTGAAATCTTTTAACATAATTAAAAAGCTCTATTCTTCATTTTTTATATTTTTCTAGCAAAAAACTTGGTCAGTTAAAAATTAGTGATTTGGATTTGATAAGTCGTTATTCGCTTAAATATTATAAACAATAATTGTTCCTTGTTCCGTCAAATAATTGCTACTTGTGTAGAAATGGAAAAAGCATAAAATTTTTTGTTTAAGATCACTTGAAGTTGAGTAATGCCAGCCAGTGGTCATGAATCTTCACGTGTAGTGGTTAGTGCGGTGTGATTCGCTATGAAAATTATTTTTAAATATTTAGTGAACACCTGAAATGATAATAAATAGACATACAAGCTTTGGAATTATTTGATTACATAGCATATCCCCTCATGCATTAATTTTAACTGGGAAGGAAAAAAGAATTCCCTCTTAAAACATGCTTCCCAAATGTCGCAATGAAGATACTTTTTCATGAATACCAACAACTGATGATTGATAAGTAGTTAATATAGTAAGAAACGACTGAAATTTCCATAATCTTTTATTTCTTTTGTTATCTTTAATTATTTAATAATTTTCTCTAAATAAAAAAAAGACTGATGTAGTTTAAGCTTTTTTATATTTCCAGTAGATGTGAAGAATTAAAGATGTTTTCAAAAGCTCAATTCTGGGAAAAAAATAAAAAAATTTAGCTAATATTTTGTAGACATTTTTTTTTAATACTGGAAAATATAATCTCATAATGAATGATTTAATTATAAAACTCCCTTGAAAACTTCAAAGCACTCATTGAAATCTCATTATTTGCTTTTATAAAAGGTATATGATCAATAGAAATAAAATACATGGAAAAAATACAATAAAATAGCAACAATTTATACTGAAAAAACGAAACCTATTGATTTTGTATGTTTCACAGGTGAAGACAGAAAACTAAGTCTGGTGCACTTGAGCGATATCCAGTCCAATATGTACAAATCTGTTAAGCAGTCCATTGCATTAAAGCAAGTAGCAGAAGTAATCGATTGTCATTTGTTTGCCATCGAAGAACCTATTTCAACTACCCCATACATTTGCATTGCTACTGCAGATAGTTTAATGTTGTGCCAGTGGGATTCAACATTAAAGAATTTTATCCCTAAAAAGGTATAACCACATTCTGTTCATTGCTAACATATTTTTTGAATCTTCAAATGTTTGTTAATAGGTTTTATAGCAGGCCAGCACAGCGTTGTGCCCGTAACAGTTCTTTTTGTCTCCTTACTGATACTGAAACCATTAGAAAGAAAAACAATTTTAAGACTATACTTTCAAAAAGAAAACAAAACCAAGTAGTCATAAAAAAAAAGTAAAGATTAACACACGAAAGGTTGTATAAATAATAAATTTTGGGGTTCATACAAATTCGGACTGCCCGTGGTATCGATCTGGTGTAAAATTTTCTGCAGATTTCAAATATTTTGAAGTTTTTGCTCTTTCCTTAACGATTGTGAAGATAGAAACTTGAACTAAAGAATAAAAATGAAATAAACACCAGTCAAAAACTTTTTTGTTTCGCTTCATTCGAATCTTTTGTGCTCAGGAAATGAAAAGAAATTTAGAATATGATTTCTTCACACTTGCCATTCTAAGAAAAACAAATAATAATAATAAAATTTTTATGTTCTAGGTCTAAATTTCATTAATGTAAGTGCTATAGATGCATCTGGACACGTCCATATGACAGATACATAGACTTCATTTTAAAATAGTAGAGATTTATGCATGTGTTAGTCCAATATGTGTGCCAGTAATACCATGGATGCCAGATAATCTAAACACTACTTTTTGCTTCTAATTTTCAACTTTTTCGACTATACTTATCTTTTGAGTTAAATTGTCTGAGAGGCTCCTTTTTTCAAAGTTTGGACAGCTTTTAAAAAGTGTTAGCGATTGTTTTAATTCTCCAAAAGAGCAACAGCAATTAAGTCTAATTTCTTAACCAAATACTTCTAAATTTAAACCTATATGGACGAGTTACACTTAGAGATTGAAAATAACACATTTCACATGAAAATTGAGCTCATAGGAAATAGTATAAACAATTAAAATATCATTATCCATGTGTGATGTATTTGGAGTTTATGTGGTTTTTAAAAAGTACTTAAACTTTATTTCTCTATCTCACAGCCTTGAAAATACCAACATTTTGTTTAGACCTTGAAAAGAGCTTAACATTTACCATGACCTGTTTAAATAAAATTCAACTAAAACTTCCAAATTGTGAATTGTTTTCGTTTCTTTTATTTTCCTTCACTTTATTGCATGCTGATTAATTGAATAATTTTATTGACATAACTTCACTTGCATATCTCTGCATTATCTCGTTGAAAAGTAAGTCCGGGGTATCACGGTAGAAGTAATGGTAACATGCTGGAATGGTAACACAACCGGTCGTAGAATGTCGTCTATGTACCGCTGTGCTGTAAGTGTGCCAGAAATGAATTACCAGAGGGGTCCAGCTATCAAAGGAGATGGCATCTCAGAACGCCCTGTTGTGGGTATGTGGCATGCAATAGTAAGGGCAGGATCTTTGCACTGCCCTGTATGTCTCTGACACGTCTGCAGTTGTCATCAGGACAAAGTTGGAAACGGGACTCATCACTAAAGACTACATCCCCAATTAGCGATGGTTCCAAGTTGTTCCAGCTTGTACAACTCCTTGGTTGTTGATTTTTTTTGTTATAGAGTATGTATCCCTTGTGCCATGAAACCCAAAGTCAACCTAGTCATTCATATGTCAATTATATTTGAGAATGAATGAATTGATCTAATGAGTCCTTGGAAAGTATTTAGCGAGTTGAATTTCTTTTGTAGGATTTTTGGAAACTGTTATGAATTTGATTCAAATTGAGTTATTTAAAGGTTTTGTTTGATTTAAAAATAAAATGATTTGGTTTATTTCGGAGTCGGAATAGTAATACTGTTAATCCAGTTGATTTTATGTAATCGGATGCTCGTAAAAGTTCCTGGTGTGCAAAGTGCATTTTTGCATTCATATTGAGTTGGTCAGAGCATTGTTAATATATTGAAAGTTGATATTATCTGATGAGGTGTTATTAATGTATTCTCTTTTCTAATTTTTCTGCAGCTTATTGAAGCAAATGAGCCTTGCAGCTGCATTCTCTTCACTCGACAAAGCATCATTTTTGGGGCTAATATTTTCTACGAACTAAGTTTAAGAGATTTGAATGCAAAAAGTAAGTTACGACTTTCAAAATTATGTACACAAATCATTTTTGCTTATGTCAACTTTTTAAAAGTGATAAACATGTTTAGTCTTATAATGTGAATAATTTATGTTGCATGCATAATTATTTGCATAACTATAAAAAATATATGTATTTGTATAAATACAAGAAGCGAACAAAAAGTGTCAGTTCCAAGGCTGTACAGTCCAGATTTGGTATGCCACTCATGCACACGTACCTTGAACAGTTAGTCAATCATCCCACTGCTTCACCATGTTGAAAAAAACCCTTAGGTAAAACTCCTGTTTCTACTGCATGAAGAAGTCTGAAACTGCCTGCTGCACTTCTACGTTCGACAGGAACTGTTGGCCTTTCAAGGACTTTTTTAAGGGACTGTAAGGTAGGTGTGCTTGAGTAGCTCCCTATTTAGTGAGTGTGACTTCTGCTTTACGACATTTGCGATATGGGGACATGCATTATCATGAAGCAGAATCGCCCTATTTTGCAGTTTTCCCAAACGTTTCACCTTGATTGTACGTTGTAATCTCCAGCGTTTCTTAGTATCGTACCCCCGTGATGGAGACACCTGGATCCTTGAAATCAATAAGCAGGGCTCCTAACACGTCACTTTTTGTCACCTTTTTATTTTTTGTCACTTTTTGACATTTTGTCACCTTTTCAGGGGTTTTTTAAGTTCTTAAATCTTATTTAGAGAAGAAACATTTTTGGTGTGTGTGCACAGTTAAAAAAATTCATTTCCTCTAAAAAAAACAGAATTCGTACGAATTCAATTTCGAAATGCGCTCTACATTCCACCGCAAGAATGGATTCAAAAGCGTACCGTTTCAATTGTAAAAGGATACTTCATGTTGCTCGCGGTGTATTAGCAGCAAGTTCTGGAAATTTTCCCACAGAAAAAGGCTATCAGTAAAACGAAGCGGCGAAGTTTAAGGGAAGCAGGGCCATCTGCATGTCCGACCCTTCTTACCTAATTACCTAACTTGAGTGGCATTTACGACTAACGTTTTCCTTTCATAGAATTGTGTGGTGTATCATTTGGCGCAAGATAAATATCACCGGTCGAACAATAGGAGTAACCCTCCAGGAGGTCAGACGCTGACAGTCCGTAAATGGTGATCAATGCCAGTGGTCACTTAAAAGGGGGGATAACATCCTTCATACACAAATCTGAGAGCGGTCTCAACAGACCCATTTTTTTTTCGGATTCTGGAATAAGACAAGAATGGAGAGGTGAAGAGACTGGACGGATCAAGCTGATATTAACGCAACATTAACTCAGGAGGATCCCAGGTATATTGTGGGTCTGATTATGGTCTAGAAGGTATAGATACATTAGGGTAAACTCTGAAAGGACGGTGGAACCTTCTATATGTATGATAATTTACACTCGAAGGTATCCTCGGCCAAGTTTTTAATTGGATACATCATCAACCTCTCACACATTTTAAGCGCTCGAAGCTCCCCATCGAGAACCCTGACGTTCCTGTCTATGGAACGGAGGCTATTCACACGCTGCTCTCTTTGTGGCATAGAAATGAGGGCATGGAAATCTTAATGGACTTCAGCCGTTTCTTCAGGAGCTTGAGATCTGAAAGATTCCGAACCCCTCCGTAACCAGAGATTGCAAAAATTTCGCCCGTCTCTGTATCCAGAGGGTTAAATATTAAAAGAGCGTTGCAAACATATTGAAAATCATTCTCTGTTATCATCGGAAGTTGATTATTACAAATTCTTGAGTTTTTTTAGTGAAAGTCAGAAACTATTAATGACTCATTACTTTCTACCCGAAAAAAATAACTAATTAACATTGGGACATGTAATATTCACACAATACATAAGGCTTTTCTTAAAGGTCTAAAAGAGTTTGGGGAAGATGTGTCTGAACTAGTTTTAACTATTCACAGATTTTTTAATCAGTGGCCTAAGCGTTGGTCAACATACAAACAAATTCAAGAAGACTTGAAACTTCTCACTCACCATTTCATAAAGCATTGTTCAAGCAGTTGGCTAAGCCTAAAGTCAGCTGCTGAAAGGTTACTTGAACAGTGGATTGCAGTGCAAAAGTATTTCCTTGATTATTCCAATAAAGAAGCCAAACATGCTGCAAAGATCAGGCAATAAAAATATTGTTCATTTACTTAGAAGAGAAACTATGAAAGCTGAAGTGATATTTGTCGTATCAAGTACAAGTATATTTAATCGTGTGACCGAATTTCTTCAGAAAAAGGAACCTCTAAAACTTAAACCCTGCATTCTCAACTTGCATTGTTGACAAGAACAATTTTGGGTAGGATCTACAAAGAGGAATTTATTCGAGGTTTGAAAATGGCTAAATTGGAAGAAAATGTCCTCAGAAACTGTTGCCTCTGGCAGATATTGTGATTGGAGATCAAATTTCTAGAGCGCTACAGAATGTGAAAGAGAAGGAAAGGAGTTTATTTTTTCTAAGGGGGGCTCAGCATCATTACAGTGCCAGTGTTAAATATCTTTTGAAGAAGTCCTCCTTCAGTTCATCTCTCCTTAAAAGTTTATACTGTCTTGGTCCTCTTGAGAGACTCAGTAGCGAGAGTGTTCGACAAGTATTAGAATTTGCAAGAGCAATGCTATGGGATGTCCCAACAGACATACTACTGGATGAGTGGAAATTACTCAAGAGAATTTGAGGAAGAAGGATTTATAATGAAGCATATTGATGTTTACTGGAACCATTTCTTCAGACTGCGAGACATTAGCAGAGTTGCCAAGTGCTCTGAAACTTTCAGAGTTTCTACGCTAAAGAATCGAAAATCCGCAACTCAGCGTAATCATTGGTTCACTCCGGAAATCGCTTTGATACAGGGAAAAGAAATAATTCGTATGATCCTGTAATTAATAATTCGTATAATTAATAATCGTATAATTAATAATTCTGAGTTGGCTTTCCGGACTGTGACGTCACAGCGAGGGCTTCCATCCCTCTTCGGTTATGCTGGACCACCCTCGAGGATTGCTACGTAGTTCCGTTTGGTTTGCTTCGCAAACCAATACTCCTTTCACAAGTGATTTCACTTTTTTTTTTACTTTACACTTATTGCACCCTAAACTAAAAGCTGCATCAGTAAAAAACCTTCTACATCTTTTTTCCTGTACAATTTTAAGTAAACCGTGTTAATCTCCTAACTTTACAATCTGTACTTTGTCCGTAAACCGTCTCGGAGCAGAGTGAAAAAAGCGAGCCATTTTCCTTGCCAAATGAAAAGAAATCGTTTTATGGCAATTTGCATTTGGCAAACCCGATAGTCAAAAATACAACCCACGCCTGACTGCGAAACCTTCTCCACAAACTAAAAAATATGAAATTTGTGACTAACTTTTGATTGCATCGAATTTATTTATGAACCAATTTTAGAAATAATTGTACCGTAAGAAAGAGTACATTCTGAGGTAATTCTGAGGTTCAGTCATAATCCCACAGATGGTAGCTTCGCACCACTGGTCGCTCGACCAAGCACATGTACCAAGTGTCCGAACCTGCGGTTCCTCTCGTACTGAGCAGGATTACTATCGCAACGCCATATACTGCAATATTTTCAAAATTAAAAACTAATAGTAATAAGATATAGATATGACAGTTTAAAAAAAAAAAATGTCCTGATTTTTCCCGAATTTCAAAAAAAAATATTATCAAGAACCAAACTGGAATTTTTAAAAATACTCAACGAACTGCAAAAATTTACGTTGAGATGTACTTTTTAAAAAAAACTCACGGCTTAAGACTGAAAATTTGTATGTGTTTTGCTCACTCGCGGAAGAAATTTTGCTTCTTCAATTTTGACACTTAATAAACCCTAAACTAATAGCCGCATCGGAAAAAAATCTTAATAATTGTCCAGGGAATACAATAAAGAACAAACAATGTTAATTTGATATTTTTCTGATTCGAACTTTCTGGGGAAACCGTCTAAGAATCGAGCTAAACAGCACAGTTTTCAATCCTGCGGCGGCTGAAACTTTTTTTTAATAAAGAGAGATATAAAACCTAAGGCACAAGAAAATTTAGAGATGGACTGGGAAGAAAAATATAAACTGGAAGCAGAGAAAAAAATTTAAAGCAGCTGGCAAAGAAAAGAATGGTGATAGAAGAACAATAATTTAAAATTATGCCTAAGGAAGAGGATGAGCCATTGGATAGTGCTTCAAAATTATTAAAGGAAGCAGCACTTGTTCAGGCAATGATTGAAGGAACGGCTAAAGTCTCAGATGATGCTGGTCAGCAAAGACAGACTTTAAAAATATGCACATTCTTCTATTGAGAAGAAAAAGAAAAAATTAAGACAATTTTTCAAAGAAAAGGAAGAAATTCTTCAAGCTGTGTCAAAAATAAACAAATTAAAAAATCATAATTCCGATTTAAAAAAAATTATGTTAATATTTTAAAATGATGTAATTTCTAAATGAAGAAAATAAAAATATCCTTCCAAAGAAAGAAAAAGAAAAGATAGGGGTAGCTTGGGAGGATCTTTTTATTTTTTATCTTTATGCTAGAATATGTTTAGCATTATTGTTATTTGTTACTTTTTTTTGCTCGATTAGTCACTTTTTGTCACCTTTTTCTACTTGATTAGTCACTTTTTGTCACCTTTTTCTACTCAATTAGTCACTTTTTGTCACCTTTTTCTACTCAATTAGTCACTTTTTGTCACCTTTTTGGTTTAATTTGTCATTTTTGGACCTTGAAACCTGTTAGGAGCCCTGAATAAGCAATGGGACCTGGTAATCAAAGAACAGGGTAAGCATCACTTTTCCATCAGGTGATTGGCTCTTAAACTTTTTGTGACAAAGGATGACACCACTTCATGGTCGACTCTTTTGACTCGGGTTCCCAGTGGTGGCACCAGCTTTCGTCGCCTGCAACAATGTGCTCAAGGAACGTGTTGCCTTCAAAATTAAAATGCATCAGGTGCGTCAGACAAACAGCCATCCAGTTTGATTTTTGTTCGGAATTCAACGCCTGTGTTATCCATGGGCTGCAGACCTTACGGTAGCTTAACTCCTGCCAAAGATGTGTTGCATGATACCGAAGCTTATGTCAGGATCTTTTGAAAGCGCACCGCCCTAATCGCATCATCAACAGTCCGCTTATTGTTGTCTGTATTGGATGTGGATGGCCTCCCAGATTGAATTGCATCTTGAGTCGAATTGAGACCAGCTCTGAACTTTGAGCATCATTCCACTACAGTGGTTTTCGACAGACATGCTTCTCCATACACGTTCCTTATTCTCCAATGAATGTCTACCAGTTTTTGTCCTTCAGCAGAGCCATAAAACGAATAACAGCACGTTGGTCCTGTTTGGATGCATTTGGTATTAACGTCGCCATTGTTAACGTTTCAGCATTTTTCATACACACTTTGGAAATAAACGAATGCTACAATAATCACATGCCTCGATGTCTGGTCTTATATACCTGCATTGGCGATGTGCTAATTTGCATATACGCTGCAGCTACGCACTCAAACAAAAACTTTTTTATTGCACCTTATGTATGAAATTACGTGTAACTAATTATACTGATTAACTTTTGTTACGTACATTGTGCATGCCTCAAATCTTTTTACTTAACACCTGATCAAGTTTAAATCGATTTTTTTAAATTGATCAATTTTAATTAGTTGGTTTAAACTTAATTTACATGGAAGATTAACATACTTTGCAAATTAAAATTACCATTAAAAGGTTTTATTTTTAAATTGGCAGCATTGTGTATATATGTGTGAATCTAAGCAAAATTCATTATTAAAATCTAATATACCAATTAATGTCATGTCAATTTAATGCCATGATCATTAAATGAACCCTTTTATTTACTGCAAATTATTACCTCAATCATTTTTGTAACCTAAATTTTTAAATTGTTCACATGTATTTGTTTATATGTTTTGAGTCTATAAGTTATCACAGCAGTTACTAAGAGGTAAAGAAGTTGATTGTTTTGTCATTAACCACCTGAGCATCACAAGGTTTCAGAATTATATAGTGTTGCTTTTATCCATAACAAACACATTGACTAGATAACCACATGTATTGGTTTAAATAATCCTAGGAAAGATTCAATTCAAGTAGAATTCTATTCCAATTACAATACCAAATATAATTTTATTTGGTTAAACAGGGTTCACACACTCCATAAAAAGACCTTAAGAACTCCTTAAAATGGACTTCAAGCACTCTTAAAAATACTTATTTTTATGTACTGTTTCAATTGTAAAAGGATACTTCATGTTACATGCAGTGTATTGGCAGTAAGTTCTGGAAATTTTCCCACAAGAAAAGGCTATAATCAGTAAGGTGAAGTTGAAGGGAAGCAAGGCCACCTGCATGTCCAAACCCCTCTTACCTAATTATCTAACTTGTGTGATAGAGCCTTGAATGGCATTTACGACTGATGCTTTCCTTTCATAGTATTGTGTGGCGTATTGCTTGGCGCCAGAGATATATCTAGAAGGTCAGTTGCTGTCAGCTCATAAATGGTGATCGATGCCAGCAGTCACTAAAGTGAGATATTGTTTGGAGAGGTCAAGAGACCAGACGGATCAAGCTGATATTAATTCAACGTTAATTATTGAGAATCACAATCTGTTATAATCGAAGTGGATTATTTCATACTTGAATATTTGAAGTTAGAATATAATTAACAGAAATAATTGCAGATTTAATTCATCTCTGTTTGTCTGAAATCTGTCATTTGTAGAATGCACTTGACTTGTTATACAGTTTACTTGTAGAATACAGTGTAATCTCAGTATTACTTACATCCTAAAAATATTTAATTGATATTTTATTTTAAATAATACTTTATGTTGAAAACAAATATGCTTTAAATTCTATTATTGTGAGTTTTTTAGCAGGGGTTTGAGAGACACATATGTACCTTAAACTGAGAAACGTTATATTGAGATTTCACTGTATACGAACTGTTTACAGTAGCATCCTCGATAAAACAGCTCCAACAAGAAGGGGGAAATGAACTTGTGTTGAGTTGAAATATCAAAGTATAATTTCATTGTTTTGAGTTATTAGTAAAATAGTATTAAATGGAACTAAGTTCTTAAAAGTGTTGAAACATTTTTATTTTTCAAACTTGAAAATGTGTGTATAAACCTGACTCCTTAAAAATTTCGAAAGAACTACTTAAATACTCCTTAATTTTTATCTTCAAAATTCTGTATGATCCCTGTTGAAATAGAATTATTGAAAGTTAATACTAGTTCGAAGACAGAATGAAGATATAGCTGTGAACCCCTTAGAGGGTTAAAAGGTGTTTTATTTGAAATACATTTTGTTTGTCATCTAATGCTAAAACATTTATTTTAGAATTTCTTGATGGAACCGATGCATCTTTAGCTGGTCTAGTGTATGGTGCTTCTCAATTCAAAAGTTTCCCTGTGGCTATTTTTCAAGTGTCCCCTAATGAGCACTACCAGGAATACCTTCTCTGCTTCCATGGTAACGTACTTTGTTTCCATCCGAGTTCACAGAACCAGTTATTTTTTTAAGAGTAGATTTGCTTGACAGTGTTATAAAAATTTGAATTTTGTGAAGTGCAGAAAAAACAGTTTGTAATCAGACTTAAAGTTTTTTTCTTTTTCATCCAACATTTGTTTCTTTGCAACTCCTGCACTGCTTAAAAATGTTCCTATGTACTTTACCTTGCAGAAATGGGAGTGTTTGTGAATAGTCAAGGCCGAAGAACAAGACTTGAAGACATGAAATGGTCAAGATTACCACTATATTTTGGTTAGTATTGGAATACACTTACTATACACATTTCACAGTACACATCATTATTTTTTAACTATGTAAACATGGATGTAAAGCAGTCATTACTTGTAAAACGATTGAAAAATAGAATGGTTTGAATTCTAGTTCAACGAAGGTTCCTCGGCTGCAAGTTTTGCAATATAATAGTTCACATTTAAAATTTTGTTTTTTAAAGTAAATATTTCAATCTAGAGCATGTCACTTGTTTGTGTCATCAACATATCTGCTGTTTTAATTACATTTATTTTATTGTTATTTTAGCATACCAGTTTCCGTATTTGTTCATCACTCATTTTACTTCTGTAGAAGTTATTGAAATTCCACCTCAAAATGTTTCTGAACAGTAAGTGTATTTATATCTTATTCTATATTTGAAGTTTTCAAATATGCATGTACGATATTTTAAAATTGTCAGTTTTTATAATTCACACATTTATTATTTTTATTATAGGGGAATTAGATCATGCATGCGTGTGAAAAATCCTCAGTTCATGGGGTTGGCGCATATTGCCAAGTCCATTTTAGTGTCTTCGTCGCAGAGTGGAACTGTGGAATTAATTGTAGTCGATGGATCCTCGATGGGATTGTCAGATTTCCAGCAAACCAGTTCTGATGACAGCAGTGTTGGGTACAGTGAGACAACAAGGTAGATATTATCAATTTGCTCAAGCACTTGATTCAATACAAATTATTTTGAAGTTTGATCTTTCATCTGTTTAGTTACAAAGTTATTAATTGCATTTGAATTTCATGAAATTAAGTTTTCCCGAATGGTCTTTTATTGTAAAGTTACATAGGAGCTTGCAGGCAGCATAAACTTCTTAAATGATCTAAATTCAATCCTTAAATATTAATCAAAAATTTCAATTTTATAACCCTGCTTGAATACCTAATTTTTTTAGATTGTATAGTTACAAGAAGTCTTCTGCCTGCAAGCTTACATCATGTTACTTTTTCACTTAGTTATTGTAAATATTTCATTTCATGAGATTTAATTTAAACTTAATGCTTAACAGTTATTTTACGCGTTAAGTATGTATGCATTAAAATGTAACAAACATGGAGCACTTAAATAATGGTTACTGTTTTTTATTAATTTGTTTTTCTTTCCTTTGTTATTTCTTCTAAACTTGTGTATAATGTTTTGTGCATTCATCCTTTTCCCTATAAATTTACTCCTTAGGGCACCTTAGGTATGTAGGTGCTTCACAAAGTGGTGCCCTAGTGATCTATTTTTTCCCACGGTTTATTGCCTTTTGTAAACTTAGGGATGGCAACACTGTATAGGATGCCCAAGTGCCTTTCTCTTAACAATTACTTGACATTTGTCTATCTTTGGCAAAGCTTGACCAAAAATGGCACTTGTTTCATCAAATCCAAAAATAGCCTTATAAATTTAGCAATGTACTACATGTTAATGAGCAGGGTGGTAACAAAATCGGGGAATTCTCAGAAAACTTATTAATTCTGGAAAAATTTCCAAATTTCACAAAAAATCAGGTAAATTTTGATAATTTAAACGGCAACTATTATCGTTTGTTCTATTTACAAGGTTCCCGCGGGCCTTGAAAGTACTTGAATTTCGTTTTAAAGGGCCTTGAAAGTACTTGAATTTCGTTTTAAAGAGCCCCGGAAAGTACTTGAATTTGGTGCCGAGTACTTAGAAAACCCTTGAATTTAGTTTGAAAATTTTTAATCTGGAATTTTCTCGAATATGAATCGGCTCGAAACACACGCGCATCACAACGCGCTTAGAAGGCGTAGTTTTAATCCAGTTGCGGATATTACGCTTGTTCATATTTATTTTCTTTGCTCACGGTCAGTGGGATTCTGTGTCAGTTCGAACATATGGAACATAAGTATAATAACTTAGCTACTTTACTTTTTCTTTCTCATAACATGCTTGACTATTAACTAGAAATAGATTTAGAATTGTTAAGTGTGTGAATGGTAATGAAGAGGTTACATTATAGGAGAGGTTCTTTTGAAAAGTTGCCTACTAAAATGGGGGGGGGGGGTTTACAGAGGGAATTTCTGCCTTTTTACGATTGTCCTTGAAAAACTTCAAATGGGTCTTGAAAAGCCCTGGAAAAGTTCTTGAATTTTTTTCCCACCAAAGAGTGGGAACCATAATTTAGAGATGAGTGATTACGAGTACTTATGAGAATAGAATAAATCGTATTCGCCGAAATTGTAATTTGAATAAAGAACACTGGCGTCGAAACTTTTAAATACATCAAGGAACTTTTTTTCAAGGATTTTTTTTGCCACCCTGATGAGCTTTATCAACTTGGACATATGGTAGAACGATTCTATAATGGTATTTATCATTTTACAGCTCTACTAAAGAAAGTGAGGAAAATGATGTAGTCGATTTGGATTTTTCCTTTACAACATCCATTCATTCTACAGAAGAACAGACAGATGACCTCACGTCGCTCTCTTCCAGATACTATTCCTCGGAGTCTGTTGGTTCTCAAAGCTGACAGTTCAGCAATGAACTGTTTCCACATCCATATGGAATATATTCAAATCCTTCTAACTTTTGCACTGATATTTAGATAATTCTCAGCTATAGCAGATGGCAAGTAGATGTAAAAATGTATATGTGTTGATAACTTTTATTTTTGTATTTTTTTATCTGATGCTTGTATTTTTATGGATTTAATGTGATTGAAAATGGCATGCCGTTTAAGCTTTTGTAATGTTTAAATAAAATTCTTATCAATTTGAAACGAGTCTTTAATGTATGAATTTTAAGTTCACCTCAGTTAAAAGTTTTGAATATTAAGTCCTTTTTTCAAACTTCCCATTTGGTGAAGAGTCTTGAAACATCTATTTCTCCAGTAATTTTCTCAGGCATTACAAGTATAGTATACACTACCATACAATAATGGACTGGACATTAGCAGATTTGTATAAAATCCTACTGCATGTCAGATTTTATGCAAATCCAGTGCTCGCACATGACCCCTTAAGATTAAATACAATACCCAAAGTGGTAACTAGAGTGGAGTGAAATTTTTTTTTTGGAACGCTTAAGTGCGGAAAAGTATTCTATTGTAATAAGAAGAAAACAAATTTTTATTTATTTTTTAATCCAGAGTTCACACGGTCCTTGAATTTTTTTTTTTCTGAACTAGGGGCCCTTGAAAATTACGGAACTTGGTGAAAAGTCCTTGAAAATACTTGATTTTTATAAAACTAGTACATAATTGTGTAATTTCGTCTTGCATTTGAACTTGTCCAGACTAGTTTCCAGCACAGCAAGTGCGTCGTTCTGATTGAAACCGGTGTTTCGCTATTTGACACCACATGATATTCTAATAATGCTACGGTCTTAGATCGTCCATTCTTCACCGTATTCTGTCCGTCTAAGTTAGCACCTCCTCTGGTCTCCGTTAAGACAGCCGCATCATGACATATCATGACCACTAGATAACAGCACCGCTTTTTTTAGGAAACCGTAGCTTTAGCTGTCAGGACGTGATTGAAAACATGGCACGTATATAAAGAAATTAAGCTAAATTCTTATTGCAAAAATATAAAAGTTACAATTGGACTAAAAAACTTTTTTTTTTAATGAAAATCCCATTTAAGATATCTTTCAAGTGTAAAATTTTCTGCAGATTTCAAATCCGTTGAAATTTTCACTCTATCTTTAACAACGTTTGCAAAGATAGAAACTTAGACTGGAGAATAAAAAAGCCATAACTCCAGTCAAAACATTTTATTTGTTTTGTTTCTCAAACGAAATAAACCACGACAACCGTCTATTGTAGTGGCAGTGGACGACAGCAAATAGGAGTTTGTGTCGTGTAGATCGAACCATGTGTGCACACTCCCATACTCTTCTACGTGCCACCAAAAGAATTTATTGTACGATATTTTCTCGCACGACCGAAATTGATAGGTGTGCAAGTAGCCTGATAGTTGTTATTGAGATGAGAAGCCCACTTTGCAAAAAAAAAAATCACAGGTTCTGTGAGAAAAGAAAATCCAAATCATAACCAAATTGATAACCTTTCTTTTTTTTAACTCCGTAGTTTAAAAAAAAATAGTGAAAAAATCTTTTTTTTTTTTAAATATTCTCATTTTTATTTTTAATTGACAACTTTTGCGTATGTTTTATTTTAGGTCGTTATAAAAAAAATTTTAGGTCCTTGAAAAATATTTTTTTGGTTTTGAAAAGTCCTGGAATTTTTTTTGGATAAAGTTGTGGGAACCATGCAATTGGTTAAAATCTTTTGTTTGTGCATTCAGAGTTGCCAACCCTCCCAATCTCCTGCTTTCTCGATTTCAGGGCTCCTAACACGTCACCTTTTTATTGTTTGTCACCTTTTAAGAGGTTTTAAGATCTTAAATTCTATTAGAAGAAAAAAATTTTGTGCGTAGTTTAAAAAAAATGATATTTTTACTAAAAAAACAGGCTTTGCACGAATTCAATTTGGAAATGAGCGCTACATTCCACAGCAAGATTGGATTCAAAAACGTAACTGTAAAAGGAATACTTCACGTTGCCGCGGTGTATTAGCAGTGAGTTCTGGACATTTTCCCACAGGAAAAGGCTATCAGTAAAAAGAATCGGCAAAGTTTAAGGGAAGCGGCCATCTGCATGTCAGGCTCCTCTTACCTAACTTGAACGATAGAACCTTGTGTGGCATTTACGACTGACACTTTCCTTTCATAGTATTGTGTGGCATATCATTTGGCGCGAAAGAGATTTCACCGGTTGAACAAAAGGAGGAACCCTCTAGGAGGTTATCAGACGAATAAAGAACTCTTGGAAGTTTAAAAAGCTGTCAAAGGTTATGTTGGCTATTCCAAACAGCAATGCTGAGTGTGAAAGAATTTTTAGTATAGTTAATAAAACTAGAAACAAGTTCCGTTCAAATAGGAATGATGATACACTCATTGCCATAAAAATTTGCGCACAAAGAAAAAGTCGTCAAAAGAAAACGAAATTTTACACATGTAAGTGCTATGATATAAGTAAGTGATTAGAAAATCAAAGAAAAAGGATTATTTATTGCAGAAAAAAGTGCAAATGAACGAAAGTTTTATTACTATGTTGGACTCCCTCTAGCGCGAATGCTCGATGCGATACGAGCGGGCATTGAGGCATACAAGTTCCGTATGATGTCCTGAGACATCTCGTTCCACAGTTGCTGTAAACGCGCCTCTAGTTCGACCAAACTGGTAGGGTGTCCAACTTACCGTTCCAAATGATCCCAGATATGCTCGATTGGTGACAAATCTGGATATAGAGCAGGAAAGGGTGGTAATGTGGTGGAGACAGTCTTGTGACATCCTTGCTGTGTATGGCCGAGCATTGTCTTGTTGAAAAATGGCTCATGGGAGCCCTGCCTTGAGTGGTATCACATGTGGCTGAAGGATGTCATGGACGTTTCTCTGGGCTGTCATTGTGCCATGGATCAATATTAGGGGTGACCGTGTATCATCAGCAATGGCACCCCATGCCATCACACCAGCTGTGGGAGTGGTATGTCGCTGTAAAGCGCAGGCAGGATTGAGGCGTTCACCACCGGGCCTCCACACACGAACACGATTGTCATCACTGCTCAAATTGAATCTAGATTCGTCGCTGAAGATGACCTAGTTCCATTCCGTTGCAGTCCAATCCCGTCGTGCGCGACACCACTCCAAACAGAGGAGTCGGTGGGTGGGTGTGATTGGCAGCACACGTAATGGGCGCCGCGATACCAGATGTCCTTCAGCCAGGCGCCTTGCGATGGTTCAGGAAGACAAAGGGGCCCGTAGTGAAGGTGCTGCCTGTGTCTGGATAGCGGCCAATGATGCAGTGGCTCTACGCGTGCGTTTCGTATGATGTGACGGTCAACTAGACGACTGGTCTGTCGAGGGCGGCCTGAGCCACTGCCTCCTAGAAGAGAAAGCCTTCTGTCTGAGTAAACGAAACGTCGTGACATCACGAATCGGAGGCGATGCTTCAAGTGACTCGATACGAAGTTTCTAGTGGACGCTGGTAGCTAACGCAAGCATTATGGCGATGGCAAGCGAAAAACGTGTATTTATAAAGATCTATAGAATTGCTAGGAACAACTGAAGTCTTCATTGCTTTTCAGCAAAGCCTCAAAGGTAAGAGAATGAATCTTAATATTGAAGTTTGTGTGAACTATTAACTACTTAGTTCATACTTAAGTGTAGGCTTAAGAGGTTTTTCTGTTTGCTTTGAAGTTTTGCTATTGTTGCTTTTATTTCTGTTAATGTTTTACTGTAGTCCCTTTTCTGGTTTGCATTTTTATTTTGTTAAAACGAGTATTAAAGACAGACGGTAAAAATTGTGTTTCAGAAACATCTATGCTCACTGGCTATAGCATTAAAACTTATTTATAGTTATCATCGAATAAATTTACTTGTTTTCTGTGACCTTTAATTACATAGTTGTTTGTTTTATTTAGGCAGAATCACTGAATGGGTGTAAAAATTAAACTCGGCTTTCGAGAAGAGATATTCTTTGAGAAGATTTCATTTGTACAAGGTACGTATATGTATTAATTCCTTCACTGTATATACTAAAATGTATTTCATGTCTTTAGAGAAACAATTTTTTGAAATGATAGTGTATTTATTATAATCTTATTGGGATTATACCTCGCAGGGATTTCATCTATACACCATATTCTACATGTAGTATGTATCAATTCTAATACTTCATGCTCGATAAGAGTTTCAGTACTGTGGAACTCCAACTATCTAAATCAATTGGGACCAAACCCTATTTGGATAATTCCCGATAAAAAGGTTATTTCTTGGTAAAAAAAAAATAATAAAAAAATAAATTTTGCTTTAGTATGTAATGTAATTTAATAACTGAATTAATTTTTTTTTTTACATATGTACTTGCATACTGTATTAAAATGTAATATTACTTGAAGATATCGGTCAAGTTTCGCTGTCTTTACTCGTTTTCGTGTAGCCAAGCCTCGCATGCGCTTGAGGCGAGTAGCTGTATATGGCTTTGTCAAGGCACTCAAGCGTCTTACTAGCTGACGGTCCCGCGTCTGGTTGAGTAGCAATATCGTCATCTTGCTGTTCATCGTCACTGAGAATTTTATATCCAGGATCCGAAGAATCACTCATGTCATCTACATCACACTCGAAACATCCACGAATTTTTGCTATGATGTTTCTAATATTCTGAACCGACATTTCGTCCTCTTCGTTTTTATTATTCACCGATAAGAAACTTTTAAAATGCGAATTTTGCTGATTTCATTTTTTTCTCGAAGAGATCCAGATAACTGGAGTTTGGATACTTGGAGTTCTACTGTATTTATATTGTGAAAGTTGAATTATTTTTAAAATTAGTAGCTTTACATGACCTACACAAGTTAAATTAATACTGCATAGATAAGTTTATGTAAAAAGATGTTTTAACCATGGAAAGATTTAGATTTGAAGACATAAAATATTTAATTTAAATACTGAACTCTAACATTAATGGAATGCATGCCAATATTCAGTATTTGCAGACTTCTTTTAATTTAAAATATGTAATTTGTATTGACTGAATTTTAGAGAAACTCTTTGCGCACAGGTATAAAAATATTATTTATCTTTACAGCTTGATAAAGTAGGAAGAGCTGTTATTGTAAGCCAATAAAAATGTTAACTCTTCGTTGTTTTTTTATAGGTTTGACAGAAGCATTTCCTGATTGTTAACCAAGTTCACTGGTCTTCCCAGAGTCCATATTAGGCAGCACATTACGGATGAGAGTGAAAGCTTGCAGTCTACAAAAGAAGGAATTTCGCTTTTGCCGACAGTTTGTAAGCCAAGTGAATAAATATTTCACTTTTGGCTCTGGAATCTGGAAAGAGACCTATGTATATCAAACGTTGTGGGAGATACAACATTCCTCAATCTACAACGACTTTCGAAAAAGTGACAAGTATTTTCATTTTGTGCCCGGTTGGGTTGCGTTGGGAGCAAATCTTCAAAATCTGCGAGAACTACCAGTGTGTTGCTGACGTGTGAATAGTTCACTATTCAAATACTCTGTATTATTTAATGACTCACGAACTTGCAAGGTGTTTGCCATGAAATGCCAAAGAGGATTACAATGGAGACTTTGACAACCCAGAAGGGGTTTGTGACTTGAAAATGCTTTGTGTGCCCACATTCAGGGCATATTTTCAAACAGTGTATCCAAAGCAGTGAATTGTGTTGGTTGTAATAATCACATTGTGAACGACGTCACTCATACTTGCTTAGATGTAAGTAGGGCGATTCTTTTTCTAAGTACTTTATTTCTACTCTTTATGGTATTGATTGGTGCAGTTTTGCTGACACTTTTGTGCAAAAATATAGTATGTTAATAAATTTCAGTTATTTAATATTAGAAGGTGATTTTTTTCAATGTTTAAATGTAAATGAACTACAGAATCTGAGAAATGTATGTAAATTCCATCTCTCCATTATTTACATTAGTGTAATGTGTTGTTTTCTTTTTAATTGCTGAAAAATGAATAAAATTTGTTGATTCTTATTAAACTTGTGAGCATTTCATTTATTTTTATTTTCATGCTTTTTATTATGTATTTTACTAACTTCTTTCTTTGTGTACAGTATGCTTACCAGCATTTGATATAATTTGTTATTGCTGGTTGTTTTGAATATGAAATACCATTTAAAAAAATAAAACTTCAGTTTTAGATCTACTATGTAATTAAGTAAGTTATTTTACGTCTTGAAGCAGTTTTTGATAACTCAATTAACAGCAAAACAATGTCCTTCTTTTATCCACAGGCAATGTATTTCCCTGATTTTTATTTCAACTCTAAAAGTGATGCACTACTTCTTTCTTACTCTGAAGGAACTTTATGAAAATGAATCAGGGAACTTACCAAAATATGGTTTATTTTTAAGTAGAAAAGGATTGTGGCCATCAAGTTTAGAAAGGCAAAAGGTTAATTTATCACTGGAGGTTTTTAATTGCCATATAAATCTAAGTCTTGTTGAACTTGGCCCAGTGAATTATTTAACACATTTTAAAAGTACTGCTTCATACATAGGAATATTTTCTTCCTGGTTTGATATCGTAAATGTTAAGACCTCTTATAAAGGAAAAACATTCATGGAAAAACATTCATGTGTGAGCCATTAACGTCCAGTGAATTTGATCATGATTTTTCTTACTAAATTCTTGCATTGGTTGGATTTGTGGAAAGAAATTATGTGTGTCACAGATCATTTAACTAGACACTTAAGATATTAACATTGACAACTACCTATCAAATAGAACTTACTAGGTATTGTACAACAGAGCTTGGCATGTCGTATTTATTACCAGGGAAAATTCAGACTGGTGAATCAGAGTGTCGTTTCAGCTGGTATCGTCGAATGGCTGGTACACAATACCATACTATATCTATTAGGCAGGTGGTGCTTCTAGCGGAACAATTAGCATTGATAATTTTGTTAAGGATCTAGATCCTAGACAATTCAGATAGTTTCAATCATATTCAAGATTTCCTGAAATATCTTCAACAAATGCAGATATCTCAAATATCAAAGATTTGTTACCTGTTTGAAAACATATTTAGCTGAGTACTGTTCATATTCAGTCTTAAAATGATTGAAATGTGAGAGTTGTAAATAAACAAAAATTATTATTTATTTATTACAATAGACAAAAATGAATCTTTCAAATTCATAAGTATTAATGATAAGGGAGGATTATTGTACCCTTCAAATTCTGTTAACATTATTGTTGACAAACTTGTTAGTAAGTATGAAATAGATATTTTTTAAAGTGTCTAATCAAAGACATTTGGTAGCAACATTAACTCAAGATATACTGCAAGATAATGAAATGTGTTTGTGGACATTTTTCTTCCAAAATAATGAGTTTAATAAGATCCTCAACTAACACTTTGTTAAATAACTATTCCAAATCTAAAAAAGATAACATTAAAAAAGTGGTAAACAAAAGAAAATTAAAGACAAACAAAATAGTTATTTGTAATTTTTATACTTGCTGTAATTTAGATGGATTGTTTTATAAATAATATAATTTTGGAAATTATTGGTTCAGTTTTCATGTAACATACAAGTATCTAATGCTATTCCAGGATGAAATTGGGCTTTATGAATAAGTATTTTTGTTAAATAATATTTATATGAATGCTGATGGAATGATTACATATAAATTCATATGATATGAATATAATAGGACATAAATGTAATATTTACTTAATCATACTGATTTCACTAATTTTTAATTATTGATCTTCATAGCTTATTTCAATACTTAAATTTTATATTTCTGGAATTACTGAGACACCTAATTTAATAATTGGTTTTACTTTAAGAAATACTATTTTTAGGGTACAAAAGGGCTTTTTTTTATATGACAAGTATTTTTGTTAAATAATTTGTATTGAAGGCTGAATAGGATGAATTTAGCTCCTACTGATAATATTTTTAATTACTCCGATGGTTTTATGATGGAAGTGATTTAATGACCACTTGAGAAATACTTGGCACAGTATTTTTTGAAATGTTTACGAAATAAAAAAAAAATCTTTAAACTGCTCCCATTAAAATCGTAAGTACTCTTTTTCGCAAAACATCGTGAATAAACAAGTTCTTTTGTTTGTTCATGTTTTCATAAAATATGGAAACTTAATTATTCAACTTAATCCTTAATGCAATCAAAAACTCCGTGCTCTTAAGTAAATATCCGATTAAGAATGAAAAGGTTTTCAAGTTCCGAAAGTTCACACATCCCATACAACTCCGCGTGAAGAAATACATCGCCTCCGTGTCATGACGTCACAATCCAGACAGAAGGCTTTCTTCTCTAGGAGGCAGTGCCTGAGCCTGGTCGCCGTGTAAATGACGTCTATTCTGTCCACTGGTCCCAACACCTCCTCACAGTAAAATCAGAACGGCCTACTTGACGATCTACTCGCCGAGCTCACCACCCAGCTTCCATCATCCCGATGATTCTTCTCTCGAACTCTGACTGCTGCTCATATTGCCTTCGAAGGCGGCGTAACGGCATGTCTACCTCATCGTTTCCTTTGCAAAAGATTAAGTACACTCAAACACTGGACTGGACTGGACAATCACTTCCGGAGTGCCTACTGCAAAGCAGCCTAACTCCCCGTCATCAGGTGTGTGTGACATAAAACTGAATTGCTTAATTTAATAGAGAAAATTTATAAATAAAAAATGATTTAAAAAGGCTGATAAAAATAAACATAACTTGCAGATGCACGAAGTTCCGTGAGATGGCTCCAAGGAGAACGAAGTTCAACGCCCTCTAGTGGTCTCTATTTGTGGAGGGGGGTTCCGGGCGGCAGTCGCTTCCGAGCTCTGACGCAGTGAGGATCACGTGTGACGTAAAAGACTTCGATTTATTCGAACATATTCCCCGGGCCATTGAGAATACCCCATGGGTACCTGGATGTGTATATATATATATATATATATATATATATATATATATATATATATATAGAGAGAGAGAGAGAGAGAGATAGATAGATAGATAGATAGATAGATATACTAGCCACTGCGTGACTAGCCCGGGCCCGTGGTGCAGGACCGTATTTCTAAGTAGGCTGCAGCCCAGAGCGTCAAATTTTTCAGGGGCGGCAGTTTGCCAATTTATTCAAAAGTTTTGAAATGAAGTATTTCAGACTTTAATAATATTTTCAGTAAGAATTTTAGAATACATGTAACTTAAAAATATGTTTTAGTCCTTCTACACATAGCCTACTTTCTAAAAAACTATAACATAATACAAATTCACAGCACGTAATATTGTATTATAACTTTCTTGTGCAATCTAATTCGGTTTGACAGCACTGTCAAAAGCACAGCGATTCGATCTGACAACACTGCAGGCGGAAGGCCCAGTGGCTCCGCTGTCAGTAGTGTAGTGTCAGTCTAGTCTGTCGCTGTCATTCATGTCTATCGGAGTGCACAACGGGATGCGATTTTCCAAACCCTCACAGATACTGCACCGCCAGGTGACAGGCCGGTCGCTGTGAGAAGCGTTAAGGAATTGTAGGAAGGTAGATCCAACTTCTTGGCGACTTATCGCTCCGTCGTCGCGCTTTTAGCAAGAAGTTTCAATGGATAACAGTTGCGATTTGATTTTTTTTTAAACGGATTTTATCAGTTTAACCCGGGTTTTTTTTTAGAAACTTAGTTTAACAAAGCAATGAACATTAAATGCAAAGTCGTAATTATCTGCAATATCTGCTCAGATTGATTAGTCCAATGGATTATCTTAATAATTAATCATAATTTGTGATTAATTAATTATATGATTAGTTCTTATTAAATAATTAATATTACGGGGTGATTGTTTTTAGATTTTCTTTAATAAGTCAATGGGATCTTTAAATAAGCAGTAACTTTAAATGCTAATATATTTAAATTGGGATTTATCTTTTGAAATTATAAAAATCTATAAAATCTCTTATCTATAAAAAAACAACCAGGTTTTCATCAGTTTATAAAAAAACATCTGGTTTTAGTTTAATAATTTTATTCTAATTTAGTTTAAATAAGAATCCTTGTTTTAATAACTGTAATAAAAAAACTGTTTTTTAATCAGTTAATTAAAAATCTAAGTCATCTTTTATCAGTAAAAAATTGCAAACTTTTGTGTATATTTAGTTATAGTTCGAATACTGTTTCATTTTAAAGGAAACAAACTATCTTGCAACATATAAAAAGTTTTAACGTCAGCGTCATTTTCATTTGCCAAGGAACTTCGAAGAATAATGATATTTTCCATAAGTAAAACTACGTTGAAATCTTTTGGGATTTCTTTTAATATTAATTCTATTTCCATTATGCGCTCCCCACACGTGTAACACAATCAAGACAACACTAACAACATGAAGAATGTGCGGCGAGATTTCTTCAGCGCCAAGTCGTCCTAGTGCAACCCGATAACCAGTCAATTTAATTGGTTCAGCAACAAATCGTCCTCCAGCGCGACCGGCCTGTCACCTGGCGGTGCAGTATCTGTGAGGGTTTGGAAAATCGCCAACGGGATCGTTGATGATTGTGTTGAGCGAGGTGTGTTCGTGTGTTTTTTTTTACGATTTTGCCTTATAGTTTAGATCATTCCAATACATAACGTTCAGTTTTTAACAAGTCGGCTACTCCTTACTAGCTAGAGTATGGGTGACGGTAGGAATAGACTCAATGGCGCTGAATACAAAAGGGGAATAATAAAAGGGATAGCAAATCTCGACTATAATGAACGCTTAAGTAAGCTAAACATGTATACACTGGAAATAAGGAGGGGGATTTGATTCAGCTTTTCAAGTTGGTAAAACAAGGGGACACAGAGGGCTTAAGTTTCAATAGGGATAACAGAACAAGGGGTCATGGGTATAAATTGAATAAGACATTTTAATCAGGATTAAAGGAAAAACTACTACTTTAATAGGGTAATAGACAGTTGGAACGCGTTGCCAGAAAATATAGTTAATTCAAAGGGAGTGTACGAATTTAAGATACAATTGGATAGTCAGTGGGAATTGGGGAATTCATAAACAAAGGACCAGCCTTGTTGGGCTTGAGCCTCTAGCTGGTCGTCAATATTTGTATTTATATAAAAAACGAACAAAACTGAAACTTCAAGAACAAGAACGTGTTCTGAAATAAACAAAAAAATTATTAAAAAAAGATGAAAACACCAATGAACTCGTTATCTTTTTATTGTATAAAACAAATGTATTAAGCAAATATGAACTATAGAGGGGGCGGCGATTGGACTTTAGCCTACAGGCGGCATACTCTTAAATCCGGCCCTGCCGTGATGTAAGGTATTCATCTGGTGTACAATTTTCTATCTGGTATCAATCTAAAGTGATATTTTCCGCAGATTTCAAATCCGTTGAAATGTTCAATCTATCTTTAGCAATTTCAATTTTACGAAAAAAACTTAACAATCCCAGTCAATGTGTGTTTTTTTTTTAATTTCTTGCTCTCATTCGCGCGGAAGTGGAATTGAACAGGAAATGTAATCTGTTTTTTTTTTTTTTAACGCGAAGAGCAGAAGAAAAAGAGAAAGTTTTTTGAAAGAGAAAGTTTACGTGGCGTCACAATCTCTTGTGAAAATATAAAAGAAGGGCACGTGGGTATAATAAGTCCATTTTACGTTGTTTCTTCTTTCGTCCGGAAGAAACGCGTTTGAAGAACCAGGTAGAGAATAAAACTATTAAATTCATTTAAAAATCTTCTAGATTGAATTTTAAAATTTCGTCGCGACCCAAAAATTACAAAAAATTTGGACTACATGTGTGCTAAAACTCATTGCTGTAAGTGCCATAGATCGTCAGGATTTCGCAGCCACGAAACAAACATACAGACAAACAAACACTTCCTTTTACAATATTAGAGATATACATGTATGTGCGTGTGTACATGTTTTTTTACCCCCCTGGAAAGCGTATGTAGTAAGTTTATGTTTCGACACCTCATGGAAAAAATTCTGCGAGTGCCCATAGTATACCCTCTGGTTTTTTTTTTTTTTTTTTTTTTTTTTTTTACGACTGCAGCTCTGCTGTCAAGGGCTCAGGTTTTCCGGTGGTTCAGTGAGTTCATGAACGGACGAGACACCCTTGAAGACATGGAGTGATCTGGACGCCTTAAACGAGTGATTTGGACGAAAATGTGGTCAAAGTCGGCGGTCCACAAATAATTTTTACCTCTCGGACGAACCATCAAGCCGTTTTCTACAAAGAAGTCCTTTGCGCCTGCACAGAGCCGTCAAACGGAAACGACCGGAGATTGCCGATCGCTGGAAGCTCCAGCCCACACCGCCTTCGTTGTGATTGCCTACGGGGCTCCCGAATAGGGGTTGTAACCATGCCGCAGCCACCGTACAGCCCCGATGTGTGCCCGGCAGACCTTTTCCTGTTCTCAAAGCTCAAGAAAAGCCTTGAAAGGTCACCGTTTCGAAGATGTTCCCTCCATCCAACGAGCTGTCACAGTCTCTGAAAGAGGTTGCGTCAGCTGACTTCCAGGGAGCCTTTGCAGCGTGGGACCTGCGTTGGCAGCGCTGTATCGACGCCCAAGGAGACTATTTTGAAGACTTTTAACAATATGTACCGATGGGATGAATAAAATCTTTTCACCAGACCCAGTCTCATTACTTTACGGACAAACCCTGTACATTATTTTAATGTACATCAACAAGAGGCTGAGTGTGTTTTTAATTTTTTAAAGCTGGTTCGCATCTTTTTTGACTTGCAGAGCTCTTTGTAGAATCAGTTTCTATGGCAGAGCCCCTTAGGCTTACCATGTTTTACTAGTTGATGCTGTTTAGGAGTAGTGTTACAGGGAGAGGAAGAGGGGATAGGTAGTAAACAGATTATATTTTATACAATGAAACTATAATTTAATATGATCTAAGTTTATTTTCAACTTCCACCAATACCCATGATATTGTAAAAACGGCCATACCTAAAAATTCTTCCGAAGTTTAATAAATCAAACCATTTACGTTAAAAAATATTTTATATCGGCGAATGGTGAGAGTTTCAACTTGGCAAATGCTCGTTCGGAACGTAATTTCTACTTTTTGTTTCTTCATTTTTATTTTATTTTCCTGAAAAGCACATGGAGTGCACATGTTTGGAGCCACTGTTTTAAGGAAGGCTATTTAGTTTATTGATAACTAAAACTGAAATATGCTGTGTGTGAGGTATATGATTTTGTAATGAACGGCTTGCCTCCCCTGTGAGGTTTGAATTGTTTTTCTTAAGCTGGGAAATGACCTTTGAACACTAATTCAGGAGAAAATGGGTAGAAGTTTCAAAGTTCTGTAAACAAATTTAGAATTTTACAAATTTAGTGATGGATATTTTTGATCATTTATATTTATTTATCTATGTGCTATGTGGCAACGATAAAAAATGTTAATTCGATTCCTTGAGTTTTGTATACAGGGTGGTCCCGAATTCATGGTACAAACTTTAATGGTAGGTACAGGACATTGTAACAATGATTTATTGTATAGGAATGTATAGTCGCAAGTGACGCGGTGAGGCGTAAACAGGGGAAATAAAAGGAAAGAGAAATGGAGTGATCGGTTGGTATCATTGCCGGTAGAGGGCAGTAGATGTCTAACCGCTGTTGAACATGATGCATCGCAGTAGGGAAAAGCGCCATTCACAATTGTGCTGCCGTAGACGATGGGTGACTTTACGTATGCAGAAAAAGCAGACATGCATTACATGTACGGCCGTGCAAATGGTAACGGCAGAGCTGCGTTACGAATGTATCGCGCGGAGTATCCTGATCGACGAATGCCGGATCATAGAATTTTTCAACGGTTACATCGTCAACTTTGTGAAACAGGTGTGTTCGACGTCAACAGACATGGCGCTGGTCGAGTAAGAGCTGTACGCACTCCAAGGCTGGAAGAAAGCATCTTGAACATTGTGGCTGATAGACCCGAGTCAAGCACAAGAACTGTTGCTGTCAAGCATGTATCGATACTGGTGGACGCAATTTTGAACAATTACTGTAAACATGACACTTGTCAACAACGCTTTCAATAAAATCTTTGTTTTTCCTTTCGGCCGTTATTTCCCCTGTTTTCGCCTCACCGCGTCACTTGCGACTATACATTCCTATACAATAAATCATTGTTACAATGTCCTGTACCTACCATTAAAGTTTGTACCATGAATTCGGGACCACCCTGTATATGATATGGTTGTTGTATAGAAGATAATCTTTTGTGTTTCAAACTTATTTAACCAAGTATGGTGGAGTGGTCGTTCACGGTAAGACGTTTGTCGCCAACTAATTTTTGTCGCCAAATCAAGATGGCGGCCTAATTCCGTAACAGCAGATAGGGTTGCCATAACAAAACGGCAGATGTGAAGAAAAATCGCAAAAGGTGAAGGTTACCATACTTGGCAACAAATCGCCTTCTTACCGTGAACGACCACTCCACCCCAAGGGTGTTTTAATTATTTCATTTGCATAAATAAACAATAATTTATCCTGTCGTACTTTCTTCAAAATGGTAGCAGAGCGTGGTTGAACTTTTGTTGACTATTTAAATAATCGACAAAGAAGCACGAGTTAAGCCTAACCGCTGACCGCTAGCGAAAGATAAATCAACCAACTCGACAAAAATGGATAATATTAGTTCAGCTAGAATAGAGCAGCTGAATGAAAATAATTGTGCAATTTGGAGCATGAAAATCGAAGCATTACTGGATGCTAAGGATTTGTTTGAAGAAGTAATCCTTAATGAAGAACCGGTTAAAGAAGAAAATAATCCAGACAGTGTGAATAATCATAAAGCTTGGTTGAAGAAAAATAAGGAAACTTTGAGAATAATTGTTCTTAGCCTAACAGCGGAACAAGCGATCGTATATAAAGGAATAAAGAAAGCAAAAGATATTTGGGAAGCAATTAAAACACGATTTGAAGGTGCGGTTGAAGATAGACGAACAGATTTACTGTTAGATTTAACTCGATTGAAGAAGATGGGAAACGAAAGCATCGATGAATATCTTACAAGATCGTAGGGTCTCTCACAACAAATAAACGAACTAGGTAAACAGGTAACAGAAAGAGAATTGGTTCGATGTATTGTAGAAGGCTTACCAGAGAGGTATGAAACTGTTGTGTTAGCACTGTCAGCTAATCGAGGAATCAAGTTTGTGGATTTAAGACAAACATTATTACATTTTGAGAAGAAAGAGCAAGACAAAAAGGGTGAACTTAGAGCTTACAGAACTCATGGAAGATTCAAGCCAAAGCCGAAATCCTGTTTCATCTGCCATAAACCTGGGCACCTACAAAAAGACTGTTGGTTTGGAAAGAATAATTTCAAGAAGAAAAATCCTGGGAAACCAAACGCAGGAATACAGAGCTCAAACAATTACAGAAATGAGCATGTAAGAATTTCAAGGGAGGATTCAACTTCGAGGAAGGAATCAGCATTGACAACCAGCGAAAAAGAAACTTCTGAAGAAGAACAGAGCGAGTGGCATTTGGACTCTGCTTGCACATCCCACATGACTCCTAGTGAAGCTTGGATGGAAAACATAAAGGAAGAAAATAAAATTGTCAGTGTGGCTGAAGAAGGCAGAAATATTGAGTCAACGTGCAGAGGGGAAATAAGAGCAGCTTCAGCAGAGGGAGACGCAAGAAATGTAAGATTGAAGAATGTTTTATGTGTTCCTAAGCTGAGATGTAATTTAATGTCTGTGCCATCCATAGTAAAAAATGGAAATGAAGTTGTACTCAATAAGCAAGGAGCTTATATATATGATGAAGATGGAAAGTTAATATGTAAAGGTACATTTAAGGAAAACATGTTTATTGTAAAATTAGTACCCCAAAAGACTGAAGCAGAAGGTGAAACATGTTTCAAAATAAAAGAAAATTCATATAAGTTATGGCATAAGCGACTTGGACATATTAATCCAGATTACTTAAAAATGATGTTAACAAAGAATATGGTTCGAGGATTAGAAAAGCTGGAAGGACAAGCTGGAATTTGTGATTCATGTGTTAGAGGGAAAATGACTGGTCGTTCGTATGAAAACACTTATTCAGAGACCTCTGAAGGACCTCTTGAAGCTTTACACATTGATTTATGTGGTCCATTTAGAGTGGAATCTCTGAATGGAAAGAAATATATGATGACAGTAGTTGATCAGTATTCGAGAAGATATTTTGTTGAGTTTTTGAGGACTAAAGATGAAACAAGTGAAATTCTACAAAATCTTATAAGAAGAAGAGAGAATGAACTAAATACCAAAGTCAAAAGAATTAGAACTGATAATGGGTTAGAATTTATTAATGAAGTCCTCCGTCAATATTTAAACCAGAAGGGAATAAAACATGAAAAAACAACATTCTATTCAGCGAGAAGCAACGGAATAGCAGAAAGGGCGAACAGGACATTACTTGATAAAGCAAGAACTCTATTGATAAATAGTCAGTTACCATTACAATTCTGGGCCGAAGCAGTTGCAACTGCTGAATATCTGCACAACATAACACCTACTAAGAACAGAAAAGATAAAACACCTATGGAACTTTGGAATTCCAGAAAGCCCTCAGTTCGACACCTCAAGCCTTTTGGATGTTTAGCATATTATAAAGTGCATAACAACAAAAGGCATAAATTAGAAGCTAAAGCACAAAGAGGAGTATTCATTGGCTATTCAAGAGAAAGAAAGGCATACAGAATATTTAGCACAGAGGAAAAAAGAGTAAGTTAAACTTCTGATGTTATATTTGACGAACTGACAAATGGATATGTTCCAAATGAACCTCAAAAAGGAGAAAAACAAGTAAACTATATGGAAATTGATTACGGTATAGGTGATCAAGAAGAGTCTGAGAGGGAAGTCACATTAACTGAAGTTCCAGATTTACAAGAACAAATAGATTCAATAATAAACTATGAACAAGACAGCAGCAACTCAGATGGCGAAGAAGGTGAAGACCAGAATACATCCGGAAGACCTGTTAGAGATAGAAGAATGCCCACCAGATATGATGATTATCAAGTATATACAGCAACAGATTTCACACCTGAAACGTATGATAGTGCTGTAACATCCGATGAAAAGGATGAATGGAAAAATGCAATGGATGATGAAATTAACTCTTTAGAGATGCACACCGTATGGGAAACAGTAGATAAACCTAAGAATAAGAAAGTGATTAAAAGCCGGTGGGTATACAAGATTAAGAAACCAGAAGGGGAGAAACATTACAAGGCAAGACTCGTTGCTGTTGGTTGCGGACAGAAACAAGGAATAGATTTTGAGGAAAGTTTTAGTCCAGTAATGAAATGGGATTCACTGAGAATTCTTCTGTCACTTGCAGCAACAAAGAATTCCATTGTAAAATTCTATGACGTCAAAACAGCTTACCTAAATGGAATATTGAATGAAGAAGTGTATATGGAAGCACCAAAAGGTTACGAATTACCTGATGGTAAGGTTTACTTAATCAAGCGTAGCATATATGGTTTGCCACAGTCAGGAAGATGTTGGTACGATAGATTCAATGAAATATTAGAGCAAACTGGCCTAAAGAGGCTCAAGTCAGATCCATCAATTTATATTAGAAGGGAAGAAAATGAATATATTTATATTGGAATATATGTAGATGACTTCTTAATAGTAACAAGTTCGAAGAAAATGCTTAATAATGTTATTGAAAATGTAAGAAAGAATATCGAAATTAAAGAAACAACTGATTCAAACATGTTTTTGGGATTACAGATAAAACAAACAGAGAATGAAATAATTTTATCCCAGAGAAATTATGTGATGAATATATTGGAAAATTCAATATGCAAGATTGCAAACCGGTGAAAACTCCAGGTGTAGCAGGAGATAAACAGCTTGATGGCTATAAAGATTCGAGAATTTTTCCACAGAAGAAATATCAAGAAGCTATTGGATCTGTGATGTATTTAGCTACTGGAACACGAACAGACATCTCTTACACTGTAAGCAGATTGTCGCAATATAGCAGAGATCCCCGAGAAGTGCATTGGACTGCCATAAAACGACTTTTTCGTTATCTGAAAGGGACTATGAACTATTGTCTAAGATTTAAACCAACAAATGGAGAATTTAATGCTTGTACTGATGCTAGTTGGAGTACCACCCCAGATGCTAAGTCTTATAGTGGATACTTGTTGAGGATTGGAGAAACCCTAGTCGGCTGGAAAAGTGGAAAACAAAAACTTGTGGCACTATCAACAATGGAGGCAGAACTAATTGCAGCTTGTGATTGTGTTTGTGCTGTAAGATGGACAAGTTCCTTATTAGAAGAATTAGGTGAAAATAACCTAATAATAAAACCCATTGATATAAGAACTGATAGCAGAGCACTGATGGATTGGATTAACAATCAGAAGGTAAATTGTCGAACTAGACATATAAATAGGAAGTTCCATTTTATCAAGGATGATAAGGAACAAGGTGATATACATTTTATACATCAGAGTACTAAACATTTAGAGGCAGATGCCTTGACAAAACATTTATCGAGTGACATTTTGAAAGGTCATATGGTTAATCTTGGACTTGAATCATGTGTGTCTGTGGACTTGAACTCTTACTAACTGTTATTAGAAATACTTACAAATGACAAAAATATAGGGGGAATTGATGGATATTTTTGATCATTTATATTTATTTATCTATGTGCTATGTGGCAACGATAAAAAATGTTAATTCGATTCCTTGAGTTTTGTATATATGATATGGTTGTTGTATAGAAGATAATCTTTTGTTTCAAACTTATTTAACCAAGTATGTTTTAATTATTTCATTTGCATAAATAAACAATAATTTATCCTGTCGTACTTTCTTCATTTAGAACTTTAGTGTATATGTATTGTATTTAAAAATAAAAACAAATTTAAAGCTTCTATCGTTAAAATTGCATGGTCAATAACAAATATTATAGGAACCAATTTTGTGCCAAAGGACTGTTTTGATAGTTTTGTGGTCATCAAGATATGTGTATACTAATTACATTTATTGTACAACTCTACCTATGAAAAGAACTGTTCTCAAATTTTATTGCAAGACATTTTTAAGATGTGTACAAATTGCTGATGAATAATTGTAGGTCATTTTATAAGTATTGAGTCCCATAATAAATGTACAAAGTTTCATTATTGTAGAATTATTTGTTTTTGTGATACCCTGCACACCATAGAGGAGATATAATAGTCTAATATAATAACTTATATTACAAGTCTATGCTGCACACTGCAATATTAGAAAAATAACATTTGGGCAATATTGTTTCTTATATTTTTGTTAACTGAGTTTCAAATGTGTGCTTTGTTGTACGGAGGCGATTTCGCGTGTAGATGTAGATTGGTGAAATTAATAACTAGTAGATAAAAATATAAGTTAAGTAAATTTCAATAAATGGTAAAGGCCACAAGATAAATTTGGCGATTGCAGTTTTAAAATTTAGATGTCCTCATTCTGTAAATAGTGCGCTGTATACAATAAATAAGATCGTGCTCCTCTCTGTGCTCATAGTAATATCTAGTATACCATTCAACCAGATGTTATATTAACCATAAAAGTTTAAATAAAAGCTTTATAATGTGCTTTCCTATTTAAAGATGTCCACACTAACAAAGTTCTTAATTGGAAAAAAATCCACCAAAAAGTAAATTTTTTACAAAACTTAAAATTTCTGAAATTAAAACATTAATAGGTCATGTTCCCCTTTTATCATACAGACCACAATATATAAAAGCATTTCCACTAATGACATTTGCATAATTATTTAGTAAATACTAAACATTTTCCCATAAAAAAAAAAAACATTTTTAAGATAGATTTTATTCTCTCTTCACACATTAAACTCTTAGTTAGTCTAGCATAAAAAATGCATTCAAAACATGTGCAATATAAATACATAGCCTTTGTTGTCATAAATTACCTAGTTCATAAAAATGTATAGTTCATCCAAATGAATTTTTACTACATGAAATGGTCTCTTCTAATTCTATCAGTTGTATTTTTCCTTGTTGACTGCTGCATCCACCATCTAGAACAAACTGAATTAAGCAAATTAGTAAAAAAATTAATTTTTTAAATGGAAATAAATACCTTATTGAGGTAATTATGTGGCACAAATTCGAGTAATCAGTTCAGAGAAATACAATTTTTTAAAGTCGAATAACCAAATTACGAAAGGGTTAACATTTTGGAGCTGCCACAAGTGAGTTTTTGCTAGTTTCATCCTTTTCGTTATCGTAAAAAAAATAGTCCCAAACTGCTATTTTAAATATTTTAGCGACTTTTTTTTAATTCGCCAAAGGTCAACAAAAAGTTTTAACGTCAAGCTGTGACAATCATCAAAGGAAAACATCGAAATCTGTAGTAGCTAGAATGTCATGAAAATCTTTTTTTTAATTTGTAATGTCTGTTTCATGCTTTTTTTTGTACATATTTTATATTTTAGCCTGTCTGTATTATATCGGATCATCTAAAATTACTACTCAATCGGATTAAGTGGAAGGTTTGCTACTATTTAAAAAATTGATGCTTTTATGTCACAAGTTCTTTTGCTGTGCAGTCATACATTTTAAAATTTGAACTATTGAATGCCCCACTTGCGTTAAGACACATTACACCCAGGATATTTGAAAACTTGTCGAACAACGCAAAATTATACTTTATTTTCACATGGGTCGTATGCTTACAAGCACCATCAAGGAGTGCTAGAGAGTATACTAAGGGGCAGATGTAAAACACATCAAGTATGAACATTTTGCAGTTTGATAGTTGTACACTGACAGTTTCGCGGTAAGTACTCAAAGTTGCGATCAACAACAGTAATATAGTACATCTAACAGCCTGACTGTTGCATAGATAGTCAAATGTGTTCAACAGGTGTATGCTGTCATTAGCTGTCCCATCTGCGTATCGGTCACCTCAGCATTCATGAAATCATGTCCTTACAAAGTCAGCATCTAAAAATACCGCATCCCAGGCTGATCAGGCGATACTTGTGACCTCTCTTATGCGAATACAATTTAATTTTCCGTTCCTTATCTCTGCTTAAAATTTGTGCTGAATGTTTACTACATGGGTTAATGCCTATACTGATGAGAAACCACGTACCACAGATGCAACCAAAGGGCTCAACGAAAAACATTTGAGGTTATCAAAAAAGAAGTCCATGAAAAATAAATGTAGAGGCAAGACTACATCGAGGTAACAGCTCAAAAACTGCAAAGTAAAAAAATTATAGAGTGACGTCAGATGCTTGATTCTTCCCTCCAAATTGGCCACCAATGGCACCAATGGCAACTGTCTTTGTGTTCTGATGTTCCGATCGGAGCATCTAAAGTTCTTGTGAGTTTCGAACCTAAGCAAAAATTAAGAACAAAAGAAGGAACGTTCGAGTTTTAAGATTCATTCTAGCTTTCCGTCTCGCAGGCTTCGGACGGGCTGACTGAGGAATTACGTTAAATTCTTGTTGATTTAAATAAGCTAATTTCTGGAGTTGTAAATATGTTATTCATTCTGATGTGATTTAAGAACTTATGCTAATTTAAAATTGCACTTTAAAAAAAACCTGGCGTCTGATACAAACAAACATCCAGATAAAGAATGGAACAGCATTCAAAAATGTCATGACAACAACGCAAGAAAGGAGACTGGCACTTTTCAGACTCAACTGGACACGATTGTCTTAAAGTACATCTGGAGAATTGGAATATATTTCTCCTGGGATTGCATTATTTGCAGAAGTTCTGATTCCAACACGGATGAGAATCATCTTGTCTGGAGTCGTGCATCATAACCCGGAGTGATATCTCTTCCCTTCTGTTTTACCCTCACATACCCTTCTTTTGTTTTCCTTTCTCGTTGCCTTGTGTCCGTCGCAGATTAGCCAAATATAGGCCCTAGGACCGTACAACCCAAAACCAACCTTGTTTGGACTCCGCAACAGGCCTGGAACTTTTATCCATTGGGATGCCAGTTATAAAATGATCTGCGCCTCTGTATTTGCCATAGAAACAACAGTTTTGAAACCTCCTATTCTTTCGGCAACCCATATCTTTGTATTTGTAACATCTATCCTGCCTGTATGGTATTTTTAATTAATGTCACACTGGAGCAACACAACAGGCTATTGGTCCAGGATCAACCCCGGAAGGGAAATATCCGAACCCGCCTGTTTGAATGAGGAAACAAAAAAAATCACAACATGTTAGGCTTCCAAAGGTGGACGTGTCATGAAATAGGTCTAGAACCACTGGTTTCAGGGTTGCAGATAGAATATCTCATATTTAATGAGTATACATAACATAGGAAATGTACTCACCGATTTCTTTCTAAGAAACAACATTGTAACTCAGTACTTCAGGCCGATCAACGTAGTCTTTCAAACATTCTATATTTCTGATGTTGTTCACTTCAGGAATTTGGTTGGTTGCCAAAATTTTTTTGACTGTGCCCTCCATCTTTTTTCCATTGATGTTGTACTAACAAGGAAAAATATAATTATATTTTTGAAACTCAAATAAAATTTCAATTCTAAATTCATGCTAGGTAGAAAATACTAAAAATTATCATTATATTCAATAGTTACTTCATATTCAAATATTAATTTATCACTTCAATTGGGTGTTTAATCCAAATCCAGATTTGAGTGCGAAAGCAGTTCTCGAGGAAAATCCAATATTTGGCTACCCGTTTCCTCTCTATTTGTAACCCCTCATCCCTCCTGTTTGAGAGGTGTGACCTTAAAAATATTGTGTAAGCTTCAAGAATTAACTTAACAAAGCTGTTAATAGCTTGTAAATTAGCAATAGCTGTTACATTCGACGCATTGTAAAACAACTGTTTAGGCCACCTCTAACCTTTGGCATTGGCTTGACGAAAAATTCAAATCACAAGTCCGCGTCGTTAAATAGTATTTTACAAAATGAAGAGTATTTTGTTTTTTATAAAAAAAATCCCATTTGAAACGCTATTTTTAAAAATGCCTATTTAGTTGATGTAATATATTGTTCCACTTTAACACTCCTGGTGATTGCCTTGACGACGTATCTTGTCATTAGCAAAACTGACCAGATCTTGATGAGTAAGATATTTCGTCATAAGAAGAAAATTGACTAGATCTTGATCTCATCGTGTAGTGTCGTCACCCCAAACGTTAGCGTGGAAACAGTACAAATCGTAACACAAGGAGAAGACAACTAAGAGCTAAGATTTTTAAGTTCTTATTATTCCAAGAACGTAAGAATATGTACAGCATTTACATCATCACATTATCAACATCACATAAATACGTATCAGTACTTGTCCTCAAAGTCCAGTATGATCACCAGTGTCACCCTCCGCCTCCCACTCTCTCTGTCGTCTCTCTAACCATCGTTCGTCCGCAGTTCAAAAAGAACCCAACGGTAAAAGTCGAGATCCAATCAGATCTGGACGAACACCCTCTGTTCTTCTCAAGTCATATAACGCGTGACGAAAGAACAGCAGCTGGCGTGAAATAATAACAAGTCAGAATATATTCGGCATTACGATGGGTGTGAAAGTCTTCATAATCGTCAGAAAATAATCGCCACTATCTTAACGAGATATATTCACTAGAAAAATTGACAAGATCTTGATGGACGAGATATCTCGGCGAAACCACTTGAATGGTTAAAATAAGTGTTATGTACAAATCCACAGAATGCGATTTGTATCTTGTTTACTATTATGCCCTTTCGTCAGTTTTAATTCCTAAATCTAACCAGAATTTGTCTCTCAAGACTGCGTATTATTGAGAGAATTTATTTTGCATTGAGAGAAGATTAGTCTGAAAGTGGTAATTGAAATTACTTACTGGTACGCCCTTGACTTCAAGAATGAGTTCTGGCACACATTCCAACCACAGCTCTCTTTCGATTTTATGCTCAATCTTTTCCTTTAGCTCAGGCGTAAATTGGATGTTCTCCTTTAGCTTAACAAACAGGACAGCCCTTACATCTCCATCGTATTTATCCTGACCGACGCAGATGTAGTCTTTGATTTCTTCTAAGTCATGAACTGAAAAAAAAATGAAGTGAGTAAGCTGATTTGCAAAACACGAATCGTGGACACAAGGCCTGCAGATTTTCACTTCGGGCCAAGAAACCAGGAGAGATAATAGGCTCAAGTTCCAGGATATAATAGACCGCAGAACCAGGAGAGGGTACTGGGCTCTAGAACCAGGATAAATGATAGTCCTAAGCACCAGGAGGATATAATAGATCCCAAAATCTGGTGAGAGTAACAGGCACTAGACCAGGAGAGATAAAAGGCCCGAGTGCCAGGTGAGATAATGTGACTAGGTACCAGGAGATAAAATAGGTCCCAGAACCAGGACAGGTTTTCGGCCAAAGTACAAGGATAGACAAGTTTTTAAAGAAATAATATTTATTTAGGTGGTTTCTATTCAAACTTGACGTGAACACAACATTAATGAATTCACACATGATTTATGTCCACAAACGCGCAACCTGGATGAACTAGAGGGTGCTGTTCAACATCGCGGTAGTTGGCCAGCTTAGGACATTGCCGCTTTAAAACGCCGACTTCATACGGGTAATGTTTATCACGAATGCTGATATGTGTCTAGCACATATGATAGCTACTGGAAACGGACGAGCCATTGTGAGACTATCGGGAACGACAACCCGACAGACGCGTGCCGAATTGACAACCGAAGTGCGTTTGCACCAGATTTTGTGTGAAGTCACGGAAATAGGCATCACACTGGTAGGAGACAATTGACAGGCGCTTGTGTCTTGTATCTATGTTGTCAGGCGTGCATCAAGCCTTGGTCAAACAGCAGGGTGGCAAAATAATCCTTGAAAAAAAGTTCCTTGATATTTCCATGATTTACCAGAGAGTCTCACAAAAATTTCCCTGATTTAACAACTCTCTTAAGAAATGTTGTGATCCGTGATTTCAATCGATATACAGTATCCACACAACACTGTTTTTAAATATTTAGGGTCAGAGGGTTGTAAATGGATCATTCTCCACAAATATTTTGTATTTTTCCTCTACAGATATTTCAATTGTTATTGTAAGGGTTGGAAACCTTAATGGAACTCTTATAATTGCAATTGAAAAAAATGCAAAATATTTTGATTATGAACTTTTTACATCTGACCCTACATTGTTACACTATTCATCGAAGCCTAATGCAAATATACATAAAAAATTCTACAAAAATGTAATTGCAAACAAAAATAATTAATTTAATACACAAAAAACATCATTTGTTACACAAATTTCAAATTGTATCCCACAAGTTGTATCGCTAGCCTCACGGCGACAAGACGCTGCAGCCGCGAAAAAAACTCCGGCGGGGGTTTTCCCGGTGTTAAAAAATTACGACGCTATGGTTCTTTATTCGAATTACAATTTCGGCGAATAGAATTTATTCGATTCTCAAAAGTACTCGTAATCGCGCATCTCTAAATATGACAAACCTTAATGGTAGCCGTTTAAATTGTCAAAATTTCCCTGATTTTTTGTAAAATGTGCACATTTTCCCTGAGATTTCCAGAAATAATAAGTTTCCTAAGAATTCCCTGATTTCCCGGTTTTCTAGGTTCTGTTACCACCCTGAACAGGAAGCGCGAGGTGCAAAGCGACGCACGCCGACCAATCAGGTGTACCGGCGTGAGTGGTGAAACCTATTACTGTTGGAGGTAGCAAGTTTTAAAGACTAGTGTGAACCTAAATGTACAACTTCTCTCGAACTGTAAAATTAGAGCCTATCCAGGTGACGTTTGTGGACATACATCCCTGTTTTAAATATGGTTCACTTTTAAGTTCCTACTTCCCCTTAAAATTTGTAAAAATCCAGTAATTTTTGACAGGTAGTTGAATTTGAGTCCAACTAGAGTAACACACGTTGATGTGATGTGGAAGTTTGGAGAATGGGTAGCCAGCTCACTTGTTATTCTAGTCCTCTGACAGTGGTTCGAGGTGCTCTTGGATCTCTCTCCGGAATAGATTCCGAACCGTCGCCAATACCCCTTTGTGTTGCTCCAGTGCGACGTTAATTACTTATGTATGTAATCTATTTTATATAAAAAATCGTATGGAGTAAAATTTTGAATTTTGCTTACTAGCAATGTTGCTGAATCAAGATAATCTGCTATCATAAGCGTTTCTGGACTGGTCTGGTTCAAATTAAGAACGAAAGTAGGCTCGCCGGAAGAAAGGAATATCATGCACAAAAGATTTATGACGAATGTCATCAACGAATTTTATTTGAAACTCTTAATCACTGCTATCATTCTGGCCTTAGTTTCTGAACGGACTCAGAACCACAAACAGCGTCAAATGTGGAAGAGATTATTGTTTACGTTATAACTGGGACCTAATTGAATTAACACTCATACAAAATCACATGAATCAATGTAAATTGTGAAAAATCGGATTATTCTGACTGTCAATTGGAATGGTTCCACTTTTTATTCGAGCGATATGCATACATTATCACAATCTTCAAAACTAGAATAAAGTATTTTTAATTTCAGCGCTCATGATAAATTTTTTACATCCCCTGACCCAGTTAAAAAACCAGATTTCCCCATTTTGTGCTTAAATAACCACATTTCAACGTTGTATAAATTGCTACTCACTTGCGAAATAGATATCGCCTGAACCAAAGCAATCTCCATGTTGAACTATGACGTCGTCACTGAAAAAGAAAAATGGTTCATGAAATATTTTCTTTTATAGCATCTAAAGTACCCATGGACTCATTATGGACTATTTAACGTTATTTTCATTTATTTAGGAAACTTAATGTGAGGTTCCGAGGTTCTCTTGCCATCACAGGGACGAAGGGTTGGCGGAGGGAGCGGCGGATCCTCTAGGGACACTGGCGGGGGTGTCCTTGAAAGGTCACCCCGACCAGGAGGAAGAAACGAAAGGGGACTCGACCAGCGGAGACATACCATATATGTAGGAGTGAAACTACTAACCTCCCCATGCACCTCCGGTCGCGGTCACCACTTGGAAGGGTGACCATACGAGATCTTGTCTCCGCGGGCGGAGGTGTCGCCATCTATCTTTTCTCCAGCTGCTCTTCATTTTAGCAGCCACCCAATTTATTTCTCATTTTTCTCTTGAAATATAATCTTTTTTGTTAAATTTTTTCATTTTAAAGTAATTTTAGGATATGGAGATAAGCTGCAATGCAGTAGGTACTCCGTAATTTATTGTCCAGTCCAGTCCAGTCCACTAACCTCCCCAGTCCTCACCAACAGCGCCCTCTACCTCCTATGGGCTGCGTTAGCAGCGATCGACAGCAGAAGGAAGTCAAACATTAAAAGAGGAAGATTATTCCACCGATGTTCTGAAAGGACTTCAATACGAATGAGCAAGACGTGCTCACCGATGTTTGTGGCTCAGTTTGTGGTTTGTGCCAGACGGGCATAAAGTATATTTTTCTGTATATTCTCAAAGTGTAAATATTCATCATCTGCACCTCAATCATTAATTAAATCTTAAGTATACCGGAACTGTGTATGAACTAAATTATTACAGCCTGCAGTCGTGACACGGAGTGAAAAGAGTGGTCTAGGCAATCGGATGAGGATGATCCATTGGAGGGGAGTGTAATTCTAGTTTCACAAAAATAGTTATTCAATAACGATCATAGCTGGCGTGAAGGTTTGAGGGGCCGGAGCCCTGTACGATTCTGGACTTTTCTATTCTAAGGGGATCATGGAAAAAGTGTATAGTTCAAAATGAATTCGCCAGAGGAATGAGAATTAAAAAAAAGACCATTGGACAGGGAATCTAGCAAGAAATTTCATTGTTAGAGGTCGGGTCTTAAGCGAAGAGGTAATTTTATCTTACAGGCGATTTGAGAGGATAAATGGTCTTGGGAGGTCAGTCATACTGGGAGGTCCGGAGGTCAAAGGTGAAAGGGGATGGCAAGATATTTGACCTATTGGACAAAAAGACGAAAGACTGAAAGGGATGGGGGGTAATTAAGGAACTTGACTGGTGAGAGTTGTATTAGGGGGTTATTTTTATGTATATCGTTTCATATATATATATACGCTACCATACAATAATGGACCGGACGGCAGCATGTGATGGTATAAGGGAAATAATGCATGCTTTAATAGGTGGATAGTCCCCAACGTGCAATTGCACTAGCAACACTCCTGGGCATACTTTCAGCAAGGTTTTGATACACAGCTATGGGTATTTGTGTTCATTCCTGCTGCAAGAATGTCGCCAGCTCAGCTGTAAATTTTGGACGTGGTTCCCTGGTCCGTAAGCGTCGTTCCAACTCGCCCCACAAATGTTCTATGGGGTTTAGATCGGGACTCTGAGCAGGCCAGGGAAGACGTTTTACATCCATATCTTGATACCACTGCTTGACAGAGACTGCAACATGACATGGAGCATGTACTGGAAGTAACATTAGTCCATTCCATAAAATTGCCAGAGCGTAGGAAGAACCTGATTGATTAGTTACTTATTGAAATTGTTTAAATATTTAACAGAGTAACTAGGGGAATCAAGATAGCAGCAGAGAGCACCTCGTATCTCAGTCCTCCTCAGTTGAGCCCTCTTTATTTTTTTCCCTTCTGGCCGAGTGACCTTTCAAGGACACATCAACAGCGTTCCTAGAGGATCCATCGTTCCCTCCATCAAACCTTCCTCCCTGTGTTAGCAAGGAAACATCAGAACCTCTCAGTTAAGTTGTTGGAATTTACGTAATCTTTCGAAAATTAAATGTGTTGTCTGCCGTTTTTGAATCGATTTTTCTGGCAAGCTAAAATGTATTTGGCGGTAGTGGTTTTGTGACACAGCGTGTTTCCAGTACGTATTCCGGACGTGAAGTCACTTAATTATTTTCCGAATACGATTTTAGCACGTTTCCAATAGAAATTACAAATAATAAATCCTGAACTGATATAGGATAGTTAATTGGCCTACTCCAATTTTGATTAAACACCAAAAGTCTTCAAAAACGGCGATAAACTAGATTTTAAGGTAACCTCGATTTGTATCACACGAGATTATTTGGGTAACATTAAGTAAAATGTTTCGCCTGGTTTGTTTGTTTCACACATTAAAAGTCACTTTCATAGGACAGACGTATTATATAGATAACTAGCTGAATTAACGGGCGTTGCTCGTTGAATGTTGATTGAGAAAAGTGAATTAGAATAATAACTTTTTTGATAGAAAAATGCATTAATTTAAGTTGCACGGAAGATACTTTTTAACTTCGTTTTAACTTTTTCACAGCTTTTACAGTTTACTTCGGACGCAAATATATAAATTTAAAATATATACATCAAGCAACTTACAACTACTTATTCCTTACTGTTCATAACGGCATTTGAGCACAATAAAATTTGCTATCACCGCCGATGTTCACTGAGAAAGTTGGACAATGAACTGAGACGCCTCCTGGAGGTGGCACAATTTCGGAAATGATGATGCATCGAATACAGTGTATTAATTTAATCTGATCTGTGCGATGGGGACTATTGTGCGTTTACCTTTAAGAAGAGGATTATTCCACTTTTAAAATTATTCTCTAACGGTTAGGGAAATGTTTTTTACCTCCTTCCTACAACTATGATTCCTTTCGTACGTGGATTGATCCAACATTCGTCGTTCGGACACCATACACCTGAAGGGAAATGAAAAAAATGTTTGGTTAGTATGAAAAGAAATTGCACAGCTATTTGAAAAAGAAATAGGAAGTTAGAGATGTTTTAAAAGAACCCAATGTAGACCAGAAGCGTGTACATACAGCGTAGCTTCTGTCTGCCAAAAAGTACTTGATGGTTGAGATCCATGCTATAAACGGTACAGCTTCAGTCTTCAACACCGTTTATTGCGGTGGAAACGACCCTGGCGCATTTTTTTTGTCGCACTTCTAATGTCGCCAAGATAAGAATTATTTCAAAAATCTTTTTCTTTTTACAACGGAAAGTAACAAGCTTCAGAAACACATTTGTACGCGTTTTTTTTATCGTACGTTAGACCCCCAACTGTTTCGCTATACTTCCCTGTCTGGAAGTTCAATAGGGTCTGGAAACAGAAGTAAAAATGCACACTAACAACAGGATCATTCACTGCGATGTCAATAAAATAGCATTTATAAGGTGGGTTCCTCTGATGTCTAAAAGGCCACACATAGACAAAGTTCGAAAGTCTGACAAGCCAATTTGGTTTAAATCATTTTGTTGGTGTTCGATTTTCAACGAGAACACGAAATAAGATCTCGGTAGATCCTGTGGTAACTGAGATCACAGCAGGGAGTTCCCAACTTTCTCTTTAGTTATGCCACTATCACTAATATTATTCTGGGCAACCGCCGATACGACTAAGAGGGAAATTACCAAATGACTTACAGGATGGTAGACAAACGCTATGTCCTGTTTATCAGGTAGACGTCTAATAGTTACATACGACTACTTAAATATATCTTTGACAATGGACCCTTTCTGAATCGACACTCATGCAAGTGGTGGCTGGAAACGTTTTTAAATAATCTCCATAAGGTATTTCGTCGCATTTATCTTCTATTTCTACTGTAATTTTAAGTTTTACCCTTTGAGTGTCCTTTTTTTCAGCCAAGCCAAAATTTAACCGGAAAATCATGTGTGAGAAGTAGAAACTGTGTATAGCCTAGTTTGACTATACACAGGTTAAATGGAGATGGAGATTAAAAAATTGGATGGGGTACGATGACTACCTCGAAGAGTAATAGTGAAATGACCTTCCAGTTGTCACTATCTGAGTTGTGGTCCCTTTTGTCTCCAATCTATCTCTAGGTGATGATCGAGTAGAATTACTTGTTGACAGTTTCAAGGGGCATACCCGTGATGATTAAAGCCTTAATTTTCGAAAACACAGTTAACAAAATCCTTAGTAGATTGCTTCATGGTATCGTTTTCTTTGGCCATATAGAAGATCCATGCAGTTTCCATCGATAAGACTACCTTTATTTCAGGTAAATCACAGTTCCGTGGATTCAGGACTCACCTCATATCAGGATCTGCATTGGTGCATTCCGAAAGTCTTGTGCAACGACCATTTTAGCTGGAAACAGAAATGTGACGGACACAGGATTTTATTTAAGATCTAAGATTTGTTTGAGCTTGATGACCCTCCAGGTGGATGTCTCGACGAGGTATCTTGTCATTAGTAAAACTGATTACATCTTGATGGACCAGGTATCTCGTCATTAGAAGAAAGACTGGTGAGATCTTGATTTCGTCATCATGAAAAAATTGGAACTATCTTGATGACGAGATATCCCATCATTAACAAATTTGATCAGATCTTGATGGACGAAATATCTCGTCAAAACCACTTGGAGGGTTAAAAAAATTTATTTTCTCTCTCATTACTATATTTTAATAAGTATCGATTTTAGTTCTTATGCTGAAGAACTTATAACATCTGCAACATGTTTTATTACGTGTCTTTTAAAGTAATCTTTTGACATTGGGACGGGGCAACATTTTATTGACAAAGTTATGGGGGTTGAAGAGTTTGGAAACCATTGCTTTTTATGCAGTACTTTATGAGAAAACATGGAAATTATGTTATATTATAATGCAACAAGTAAAATGTGAAACCTGGATATTTTTCGAGATAGTTCTTTTTCATAACAGAACCATCCTCATCCTTCCAGAGATAGAGGGGAAAGGAGGGACAGCGATTGGTGAATACAAGTTCTCCCATTTCTCCAATCACGGAGCGCCCTGGAATACAAAACTGAATTAATATGGATATAGAACTTTATAAGATTTTACGTTTTCCCTGATCATGGTTTAGAACTTAGATAGTTTTGCTGTGCAGCGAAAAAAATTTTACGCTTTTGATGGACGATCAAATTTTTGTAACTCATATCCAGGGATAAACTGTGTACGTGGAAAATGTCGTATGTAATTTTATTTGCGTATTTGACATCAACGTAATAAAAAAAGGAATTAAATAAAAATAATAATTTTTTATCGCATCAATGTGGTAAAATTAGTTTTGTTCACTTTTTGTTCGTGATGTGTTATATGCTTAAATGCCATTTAAATTGTGCCGTTGCCTCAATGATAACTAAATAATTGTGTTCTAGACGTTCTTATTAAGACAGAAATACAAAATTATAATTTTGTAAATTTTTATTCCGTATTGGGACTTGTAGGTTGCTATGAAAATTAATTATTTTGCTTGATATTAATAGACAGAGCGACACCAAACGCCTATGATCTGCAAGATTTTTCGCGACTCTCTCTTAAAATTGTGACCAAAGTTGGTCACCTCAATATTATAGAACGCTATATCAATTTACACATACTGATACATGCTTACTGAAAATAATAAATAACAGTTTTTAAAATTTTTCTTACCGTCTTTGTCGTAACAATGGATATCCTTTCCCAAAGCGGGAACTTGAATTTCTCCCGCATATAAAGGTAAATTTAAGTCGAATCCAGACAGAAATCCATGCGATTCCGTTGTTCCTGAAACACAGAAACAATGAGGGTCTGCCACACATACTCTTTACTGTTCCACCTGTGATGTGTTTCTTTTAAATGATATTAATTCAACTATTCACAAAAATTGGATCTGTTTAAAGAGCGCTTGATTGTAATAATTTAGAGATCCAATTGTTAATATCCCAAAAATGTTCTTAAAAAATACAAAAAGGCCCTTAAAAATACAAAGGGACTTTAATTTTTTTTTCTTGGGGGGGGAATATAAGACAGCTTATATGTTTGTTAATGTTTATACATGTTTCAATAATAATAAATTTATCTTTTTTTTTTAAATTATTTCCTTTTCTTTTTATATCGCGCGCGAGTTAGACAAAATTTTACGCAAATCTAATTTCAACGTTCCACACACGCAATTTCTTCCACTCTTTATTTTGAATACATGTCAGCGAGAGATAATTTTCGCTTATTTGTTGCCTTAAATCCTGATGATAGCAAATCGGTAAATATTTCTTCAAACTCTTTCTTCATGTAATACAAAATTGACAGCATAGATCATTCCCGCATATGAACATATTCATTTTCTGTGTAACCAGCATCGTATTGAAACTGCCTGGAATTACTGAGGGGTTTATTCACACACTTCCGTTCGACTAACGACAGTCACTTGAAATTAAATTGATATCTCAGATTCTTTGATATGTACTTAATTATGTTTTAGCATCACTCAGGGGCGCTGAATCCTTCCCAACGTTTTTAGTTTGGGACAATATTTTAATGACATGAAGAATAAATATTAGAAATTTCCTGGTATATTGTAGCGTAGAAGTAATTAAAAATTCGAATGAAGAAAACTTAAAGGTTTATTTGTAAAAGTGGAACGGTAAAGTATAATAGAATAAAAGAGTGGAATAAAACGATAAATAAGTGATGATAAATATTATACAAAGTTTAACTATCGTTTAAAGTTTTATGATTCGTTATACGATGTTTCTTTAAAGTTCTACGATGTCATTATAAAAAATACAAACTTTGATGACAAAAGTCACAAAATATATCGTCTACCTTCAAGTGTTTTTGAACCTGGAACTATTTTAATTTCTTTCAATTGTTATCGTCTGCACAGTTCAATCATAGATGAAATATACAAGTAGAATGAGCGATGGTATCTTTTTTATGTGGACAGTGGAGCCAAGTCCTTCTTACCCACACACACACACACACACACATTCCCGAACAAAAAGGATAAAAATAAATATAAACAAAATAAAATTTTCTAAAATCCATACTTAAGTGAAGGAACTGGAGTCTTTCTTGCTACCTCAATAATTTTGTCTAGTTGACCCCACTGGTACTACGTAGTATATCAATGTTGTATTCTAACATTTTCAAATATCTGTTCTATACAAGCAATAAAGACATTCAGACTGCTTCCATGAAACCAAACAGATTATAAATGCCCCACTTTACACTTTGCTAATCATTTTCTACAGCAAATCTGACCACTGATCTCTTCGGTCTTCACTAGAACCGTAAGTGACTGCTGCTTGTGAAGGAGCACTCAATAAATAAACCGCTCTGTTACCCATAACAAAGATTATCCGCAACATCCATGTGCTGAGAAATCACAATTCGAATCCGGGACCTACTTTATGGCATACAAGTGCCATGAGAGAGAGATTTTCAGTGCAAACAAAGAAACCAGATGGTCTGTGAAGATTTTATTGCTGTTCGAATGTTCTCATATGATATATGTTTACTTTAAAATTAATGCTGTTTATAGCGTTATTTGGAAACGTTTGAAGTTTAATCTGACTGTTCAATAACCTATTACACTGAGCTGCTACTTTATTATGACCACCTGACAGTTAAAAACAAATAACCTATTGCATCACAATGTTTCCGCTAGAAAGCTAAGGTAGTACAAAAGAAGAAAGCTGAGCGCCTGAGACAGTAGTATAGGTGAATTGTTTGTGAATATATGGGGGGAAATGTGATTTGACGGACTTCGAGCGTGGAATGATAGTAGGAGCTTGGAGGCATGGAGCTAGTATTATAGACAAAGCCGCATTTGTGAAATATTCACGAGCAGCTGTAGTGCAAGTGCATCAAGACTGGAATGTCAAGCAAAAAACTGTGTCTGAACGTGCAAATTGTGGTCGTCACCGAGTGGTAAATGATCGGGCAAAACGGAGAGTCATCCGAATCGAATTGTAAAAGTGAATAGGACGGTAACAGTGTAGCAAATTGCAATAGATCTTGATCAAGGATCGTCTCAAAGTATCTCTGAGCGCACTGTTCGCCGTACCTTGCATCGCATGGGCTATGCAAGCCGAAGACCCATGCGAACACTGTTGCTCTCTGCAACAAACAAGATAAAAGTATCAAATTCACTCAGGCACACTAGGATTGGAAAGTGGACAATTGGAAAAACTTAATGTAGTCCAATGAATCCCGGTTTAAGTTACACCATGGAGATGGGTGAGTTAGAGTTTGGCAGAAACAGCACGAAAGCATGGATTCTAAGTGCATTGTTACAGCCCTTGAAGCTGGTGGAGGCAATGTAATGGTTAGGGGAATGTTTTCGTGGCATGCTTTGGGCCTTTTATTTCGTGTGCATGGAAGTCTGAATCAGGCATCATACCTAAACATCATTGCTGACCAAGTGTATCCTGCAATGCTGATGGTTTATCGCAATGGCGATGGGTACTTTTAACAAGATAATGCGTCCTGCCATTAGGCTGGTAATGTGCAGGATTAGTTTCAGGAACATGAAGGAAAGGTCACTATATTCAGGTGGCCCTCAGAATCCCCAGAACTCAATCATATTGAGCATTTGTGAGATGAAAGAGCCATCAGACATCTAGATCCACAACCATTCAATCTCACACCATTGGAAAATGCCATTCTTCCAAGAGTGGACTCAGATTTAAGAAACGACCTATCAACATCTCGTAGAGTCCATGCCTAGAAGAATCAACCCTGTATTAAAGCAAAAGGTGGCCCAACGACATATTGACGGGGTGGTCATAATAAAGTGGCCGATCAGTGTATATATCGATTCGGAATTCTATGGAATTTTAATGTCAAATTGCTGAAATCATATGTGAAAAACAGGACAGCTGACGGTCCGTTCTGAGTATGTTTAGGAAAGACATCGCCACCTATATTTAGCTTGTTATAATAGAAATGCCTCCATGCCAATTACTAGCCCATTGTGCTGCTCTAGTACGACGTAAATTAAAAATTACCAATTACCATGCCAATTACACATCCTAGCTAATAATATATACACTACCCTACAATAATCAACCGGACATCAAGATGTGATGGTATAAGGGAAACAATACGTGCTTTAATAAGGTGATGGTCTCCCACGTGCTGCAATCACACTAGCAACCCTACTAGACATACTTTCAACAAGGTTTTGAAACACAGCTATGGGTATTTGTGTCCATACCTACTGCAAGAATATCGCCAGCTCAGCTGTAGATTTCGCACATGGTTCCCTGGTCTGTAAGCGTCGCTATAACTCGTCCCACAAATATTCTATGAGGTTTAGGTCGCTACTCTGAGCAGTTCAGGGAAGACGCTTTACATCCATATCTTTACACCACTGCTTGACAGAGGCTGCAACATGACATGGAGCGTTGTCGTCGTGGATGTAACAGTCGTCCATTCCATAAAATTGCCAGAGCGTAGGAAGAACCGGATTGTCCAAAATGTTCATGTAGGCGTGGGCATTCAATTTACCAGGAACAACATGCAAAGGTCCCAGGCCATACCACGAAAAAAACCCCAAACAAGTAATCGGATTTTATACAAATCCGCTGGCGTCCGGTTCATTATTGTAGGGTAGTGTACATAAAAAATAAAGGTATGCTTACCATACAAGCTCCCAACAAATACATCCTTTTTCACTTTACTTTGAACAAACTTGATGTTTTGAACTTTCACCGGGCTCCCACAGATGCCGATGGATTTCAGATGCTCCAGATTTGCGTCTGGGCCTGCAAAATCACACAACAGACACGAATTACTTTCTATTATGTCACGAATGGTACACACAGAGATTTCATACTCACAACGTTTCAATGCGTTCGCTGATGCCTTTTTATGGCCAGGCTGGGCCTAGCAGTACTTCCCCCCTCAAGTAAAGGAACAAACACACAAGGTAGATAGGTATTGAATTAACGTCACACAGGAGAAACGGGCTATTACAAGGAAACAAGAACAGAAGGATAAAGAGAGAAATATATACAGGGTAGAGATCATAAGTATTGAACCTGCGCTACCTACAACTTGCAGGCTGATTGACCAGTGGGCAAACCAACTGAGTTGCGCCTGCCCCGTCTTGCGTCATATTCGTGAAATATAAGTAGAAGACTGAGCATTGTTGTCAGGAAGCTGTCGCCAAGTGGAGAGATTGGCGAGTGACGAGCGCAACAACCCAGCGAAGGGTTGCCAAGATCGGGAGAGAGTGTTGAGAAAGACAATCGGTCACTTCCCGCTTTTCTTTCTCAACACTCTCTCCCGATCTTGGCAACCCTTCGCTGGGTTGTCGCGCTTGTCACTCGCCAACCGCTCTAGTTGGCACTCGCCAATCTCTCCACTTGGCGACAGCTTCCTGACAATTGTTACTCAGGGGAGCTTCAAAAGGTTTGACCAACTTGTCCACTAGTGTCACGTTAGGAAGGGCAGATCCTGCTCTACAAACCTTTTGAAGTTCTACGAAAAAATTGCTGAGGAGCTGGATAATAAGAGCAGTGTGGATATCATGTACATAGATTTTCAAAAGGCTTTTCATAAAGTACCTCATGAGGCATTACTGTTTAAATTGGAAAGGCTGGGGATTCAGGGAAAAACATTAATATGGATAAAAAATTGGTTATTGGGTAGAAAGCAGAGAGTGCAGGTAAAAGGAAATTATTCACAGTGGACAGAAGTTATTAGTGGGGTGCCTCAGGGATCAGTTTTGGGACCAATTTTATTTTTAATTTTCATAGATGATATAGGTCAGAGGATCAAGAATAGAATCAGTATATTTGCAGATGACTTAAAAATATGGGGGACAGTGGATACCAAGTTACAGATAGGAAATTTACAAGGAGATTTTGATAAGATATCCGAATGGGCTGTAAAATGGGGTACGTCATTTAATGTAGGGAAATGTCAAGTTCTGCATATGGGTTACAGGAACAGTGGAGCCGAGTACTGTCTGCAGGGAGTAAAGGTAAAGGAGGGAGAAACAGTCAAGGATCTTGGGGTGATAATTCACAGGGATTTTAAAATGGGTCACCAATGTTCAGCTGCGGGAAAAAAGGCTAATAGGTTATTGGGGTATATTAAAAAGACTGTAACTTCAAGGGATAAGAATATAATCTTGCCATTATATAAGGGTTTAGTAAGACCACATCTAGAATATGCTGTACAATTCTGGGCTCCATATATGAAAAAGGACATAGAATCAATTGAAAGGGTTCAGCACAGAGCTACAAAAATAATAAAGGGGCTAGCAAATTTCGACTATAATGAACGTTTAAGTAAGCTAAACATGTATACACTGGAAAGAAGAAGAAGGAGGGGGGATTTGATTCAGCTTTTCAAGTTTGTAAAACAAGGGGACACAGAGGGCTTAAATTTCAATAGGGATAACAGAACAAGGGGCCATGGGTATAAATTGAATAAGACACATTTTAATCGGGATTTAAGGAAAAACTACTACTTTAATAGGGTAATAGACAGTTGGAACGCGTTGCCAGAAAATATAGTTAATTCAAAGGGAGTGTACGAATTTAAGACACAATTGGATAGTCAGTGGGAATTGGAGAATTCATAAACAAAGGACAAGCCTTGTTGGGCTTGAGCCTGTAGCCGGTCGTCAATATTTGTATTTGTATTTGTATTTGCTACTGGCCTGTGAAAAATTGACTTCGTTGGTCGATTTAGCATCTTATCGTCTCGTTTGACGATATAACGTTTTATGATGTGACATTCGGCCACCCACATTCTCTTCGTGGAGCCTACCTGCTAGATTCGACCGTCCTTTATGACTACCTCCAATTGCGTAATGCCAGCGTGTCATTGGAGGTGGGTGTAAGTACAAATTTACCTCACACGAAGTAGAGCCGAAAATGATTTTGATCACCATCGATCGTGAGATTCGACTCTAAAAATTTTGAGAGTGCGGACCTGATCAGAACACCCTGTTTGGACGCGGAAAACCCGAAAGCCGAGCTAAACTTCGCCGTTAGCGGTAGATATACGCAAATCCCTTGCGGTCTGCTGCCAGACGACCATCCAGGTCAAATAGCCAATATTGGCAGATAGGCCAGATCCTTTGAGGCCTATATTTTTGGTAAACGCAGATTGTGCTATCAGACGACCATACTGGTCAGAATTAGCACGTCAGTCCTACGCGCATAGTCAAGACTTCGTTGTTAGCCAGATCGTTGCGGCCTAGAATACCATAGTAAAAAGCAACAAATAAATACTGTGTTAACTTTTGATAAGAGATTTTCTGTACGTACTTGTCACCAGTACACCAGACGTCAAAATGACAAGTGAGATGTTGGAATGCCCATTTCTGGAATGGAAGAGTGGAGACAAGAGAGAATGGAAGAATGGTGAAATCGTCAAATTCTACTTTGCAGGGGTTATAACAGGTTTTAATGTGTAAAAAAAGTGACAAAAATGACTAATCAAACAAAAAAGTGACAATAAGCGACTAATCGAACAAAAAAGTGACAATAAGTGACAAATAATGATAATGCCAACTATATTCAAGTATAAAGATAGAAAAGAAAAAGATCCTCTCCAGTCACTCCTTACCTTTTATTTTCTTTCTTTGAAAATATATTTATTTTATTAACTTAAAAAAAAAAAAAACATATTATTTTAAAACGATATTAACACAAAAAAAATTTGTAATCATTTTTATTAAATGTTGTTAATTTTTGACATAGCTTGAAGAATTTCTTTCATTTTTTTGAAAGATTATGTCTGACTTTTTTTGTTGTTGTTGGAAAAAGTCTGAAATTAATTTTGTCTTTTTCTTTTCAAGAGAAGAAAGTGCATTTTTTAAAGTCTGTATTTCCTGACCAGCATCATCTCAGACTTTTGCCACTCATTCAGTCATTGCCTGAGCAAGTGCTGCTTCCTTAAATTTTTCATCGCCTTCTTGATTCTATCATTGGTTTTCTTTAACAATTTTGAAGCACCATCGAACGCCTCGTCATCTTCCTTACACATAATTTTAAGTTTTTGTTCTTCTAATATTACCTTTCCATTTCTTACCTGATCTTCTCTAATTTTTCTTGTGCCTTCCATTTTATATCTCGTAAATAGGCATTGTAGGCTTTGTACTGAATCCTTCCCGTATCCATTATCTTTGATGTGGTCGGCACCAAATAAGGTTGATTGTCAAAATTTGCCAAGCTACTTTTGACCGTCATCAAATGTCAGCAATACTATGAAAAAGTGACAGAGCAGCCTTCACTAACTTTGACACAACTGGGTATATAGGATCCACATCACTTATGTCGCACAGTCTGAAGAACTGGTTCCAGTAAACATCAATAAGCTTCACTCTAGATCCTTCTTCCTATATTCTCTTTGGAATAATTTCCACTAATCCAGTAGTAAGTCTTTTGGGACCTCCCATGACATTGCTCTTGCGACTTCTAATACTTGTCGTACACTCTCACCACTGAGTCTCTCAAGATGAGCAAGACATGATAAACTTTTAAGGAGAGATGAACTAAAAGAAGACTTCTTCAAAAGATATTTAACACTAGCAATGTGATGCTTTTGAGCCCTTGAAAAAAGAAATTCCTTTCATCCTCTTTAATATTCTGTAGCGTTTTAGAAATTTGATCTCCAATCATAATATTAGGCAGAGGCAAGTTTCTGAGGACATAATTCTTTCATTTCATCCATCTTCAAATCTCGAATGAATTCCTCTTTGTAGATCCTACCCAAAATTGTTCTTATCAACAATTCAAGTTAAGAATGAAGGTTATGTACTGTATTAGGGTTCCTTTTTCTGTAGAAATTCGGTCACACGATTAAATATACTTGCACTTGATACGACAAATATCACCTCAGCCTTCATAGCTTCTCTTCTAAGTAAATGAACAATTTTAATGTAACCTTGTGTTTGTATCATGTTTGACTTCTTTATTGAAATGTTGTCAAGGAAATACTTTCGCACTGTAATCCACTGTTCAAGCAACCTTTCAGCAGCTGGCTCTAGGCTTAGCCACCTGCTTGAATCATGCTTGATGAAATTGTGAGTGGGAAGTTTCAAGTCTCCTTGAATTTGTCTGTTTGTTCACACAATGCTTTAAAAAAAGCACTGTGTATTGTGTGAATATTACATGTCCCAATGTTAATTACTTTTTTTTTTCGGGTAGAAAGTAATGAGTCATTAATCTTTTAAAAAACTGACTTGTTGACATGGGGCCCATCTGAGTCAATCATGAGAAGTTGAGATTGTGGAAGGGATAACTCATTCAGAGCATGCAAAATCTTGTCACATAAAATATCTGTCGTTCCAGATCCTATATAAAATGTCTTTAAGTGTTTGCAAACAATTTTACCTTGTTGATCTGAACAAAATCTCACCACAAGTTAATAATTCATTCTTTCACACCAAGTTCCGTAATTTTAAGAGCCCCGAGTTCGGAAAAAAATAAATCCTTCCATGACATTTCAAAGACCGTGGGAACTCTGCCTTAGGTCATCATCATTGGAGCAAATGAAAATACCAAAAAAACTGCTGGAAAATTTTAAGGCTACACAGTACCCTTTTTCAAAAATTTTTTCTACAGACGGTAACATTAAAAATAATTAATGAGTTTTTTTCAGCTTATATTATTAAACTGAATACATTAAAAAAAAAGTCAATTTGGCACTAGCCATTATTTAAAAATTTAAAAAAAAAGTGAAATTTTTGAAGTTTTTTTAAACTCTTATAAAATATTCTATTTTTAATATTTTTTAGTTATTTTAAGTGATTTATATTTCTTGGATAATTGTGTGTGTGTGGGAACAAAAGCTATTATGGAATTGACCATCAGTCTTAATGTTGAATTTTAATAATTATTTTTGTGGCTAAACCTAAAAAAAACATGAAAATTCTAAAAATTTTAACTCTCTCTCTCTCTCTCTTTGACATTTAAAAAAAAATTACTAAAACTTTCAGACCTTAATCCATGCTATCTTTTATAGAACATATATATAAAAGTATGTACAAAAAATATAGAGACTATATCTTGAACAGAAAAAAAGCCTTAGGGAATTGAAAACACTTGCATCCACAAAAAAAAAGTGTGAGAAAAAGGCATTTAAAGTTTTTGAAGTCATAAAACAAAAACTAATAATGCTTGTAGAGCTCTAATTTTTTAATATGTTATTAACCAACTTATAAAATGCACTAAAACACTAATTTAACTCAATGTGATTGAATATATTTTTTTAAATTCAAAATATTATGTTTACCTATGATGAAAAACATTTGTTACGGCAGCGACAAATTATTTATACAAATCCTAACAAAATATGTTCATACCAAATATTTACCAAATTTTGATTATAATATATTATATATAACAATCGTAACCAAATATTGGTTATGAAAAAGATATTTTTATCAATATTGGTTAGCTAGTAATGAGACTCAGAAGAGAACGCAGAACATAAACTGACAGATACGATTTTAGTAGTGAAAGTTGAAAATAATAGCCATTTTACCAAAGGAATTGGTTTTATTCAAAAATATTTTAAGAATGTAAACTTACATTAAAAAAAAAACGAATTTAACCACGCCCCCTCATTTATGCTGTCAAATTTTCACACTGACAACACTCAGAAAACTTCAAATATCTTTAAAACTAATTGGATATCAGATCTAGAATTTTGAGGCAAGCTTCCCAACTGTATGGGCCATCGAAAAATGCAAAAACAATTTTTTCGATATTTTTGTCATTTTTAGGGTACTGTGTAGCCTTAAAATATCTAATTATTTTGCCTTTTTTTCACGACGTAAAAATATATGAGCATAAAAAATTCCAGTTTTTCAAATTTAACTGACATTTGACTTTTTTAGAGGAAAAAATTAATTTTTTAAACTGTGCACTAAAAATTGATCTTGTTCAAGTAGAATTTAAGAACTTAAATGCCTGTAAAAGTGACAAAAAGTCAAAAAGGTGATAAAAGAACAAAAAATAAATAAGTGACAATAAGTGACGTGTTAGAAGCCCCGTAACTTTGTCTCTTGAACCAATCATGGAGTATGTTCGTCCCCCCCCCCCGCAGATGACAGTAGTCTAAGCGTCACGTCTCTAGTTTTGGTGACACATAATCCTGGACACATGAAAATATTATCATTGCTAGCTCTACTTTTATTCCTTGGGTAGTTAATTTTATGTAGCACTGGAGTACACAACTGACTGTTGGAGACGGTCCGAGATCAATCCCGAAGTGAAAGACCCTAGGATGCCACCTCGTCATTTTGACCACGGTCATTTAACGCGGTCAACATCTGATCTGGCTCCCTCTTTGATATGAGTTCCACTAAGTATGAATCTGAATATGTGAATCGCATTATAATGATCTCACCAAAGACCTTTCCGAATGTCTACTGTTATAATTCTAATAATGTCACTGCAGTTACAGTATTCCAGTATTCATAATCACTACGGTTAGATTATTCATAGCACTACAGTTATAATCAGGCCCTGATTTACCATTAGGCCCGTGAGGCACGGGCCTAGGGCCCCCATAATTTAGAGGGCCCCTAAGTTTCAAAAGTATCTAAAATTAAAAAAAGTTTTTAAGTAGTTACATAAATTATTGGGTATTTACGTAAATGAACGTCGACCGTTTCCCCCACTATCACATTCTTGTAATTACATTAATTATCTAACTATTATGTTTTTAATTTCCATCTGCTTTATTTTGTTTTGCCAAGAGTTATAAGTAATGTCACGATTTTCTCAAACTTTTTGGTGACATCTGTGAAACGGTCAACAGTCAAATACGTAAGTACCAATTATTGTTATAGAATTAGTTTTTGTGATGAACAAATAATATGAGGGAGGGGCCCCTTCCTGCGTGTTGTGCCTACTATACCAAATTTTCTAAATCGGGCCCTGGTTATAATGTTCATTGTCACTACGATTAAATTATTCATTTTAAAGCATAGTATTTCCTGTGGGCCTGTCCTCTGGTTCAGGATCAATGAACAAAGACACTTTTCTCACTAATATGTGCAATGATCACTTACTGGGGTGAATTTTCATCTTCTGCATTTCGTCCATGACGTTGGGTTCCAGGAAAATCCACGAAGCCTTGCTCTGCGCAATGGTGTCCCAGTAGGTGACACCGCTGTCCCTGGGCTGTACCGGACTGCCGCTGTACAGGAACAACTTCACGCCCAAAGCTAGGCATGGTATAAACCAGTTCCAAACTGCCCAGCCCATCTGAAATGGAATAAAAAAATTAACGAAACGGCAGAAAAATAAAAGAGGTATTTCTCATAGAGCAACTATAAAAGTAGTGAGCAATGGGGACTTTTTCATGTGCTCTGGATCATGTGACCAAAACTAGTAATAACGTGACCACTCTTACACTTCTTTCGTCTGCTGGATGGACCCTTACATTCATCATCTGATTGGTCCACGGGACGGAATAAGAGGTTCATCCATTGATACATCTTCTGATTGGTCTTCGCTGTACAGTGTAGACTTGGGCGATTTCTCCATTTATTTCGCTACTCTATAGAAATACGCATTCACACTATGGATAACGCGACATCGTTGTCGATGTTTTCTAAACATCGATGTTTAAAAAAAACATCGATGTATTGGAGTCGATGTTTTTGCAACATCGATGTTTATACTTGCTGATGTTTTTACGTTGTCGATGTTTTATTTTTAAATGATAGAAGTACCGTTATAAAAATTTAAAAACTAACCAAGTAGCATAATTTTCATAATCAGCAAATTGAACATACTGTTTGATCAAAGTGGCCAAGTGTGAAGGGTCTGAAAATAGGGATGCGACATCGATGTCGATGTTTTCAAAACATTGATGTTTTATAAAAACATTGATGTTTACAAAACATGTATAGGAGCCGATGTCGTATCACTAGTTGCTAAACCAGTTTTAATACACTGAATACACTGGGGGGGGGGAGTTTAAATACACTGAATTTTAAAAACATCGATGTGTTTGGGGCGATGTATTATCAACATCGATGTTTTAATTTTGAACATCGATATTTTGCTATCGATGTCGCATCCCTAATTCACACACCTTCACTGTCATAAGATGTTGTACCTCCAAGCGGTAAGACGCCGAATCGGCGAACCAAGTAGATTTTGCAAAGAGCAGTCACGTGACTATTAGTCGACTAGTTGGTCACACTTTTTAACGCTTCTCTCTAAGGCGATCTTCGGTTTACTTATATTTCACGTCTACAGCACTTTCTGTCCAACTAAATATAGGTGGCGGTAGTGGACTGTGGCGACACGCGCTTCCTGTAGGTATTTTGTACGTCACGTCATTTCGAACACGATTTCAGTGCTTCACCAATAAAAATTCTAAAGAATGAATTGAGAATTGGTGAATGATAGCTGATGGTATATTCCAGATAGATATTTAAAGCCAAATTTTAACAAAACGGCGACAAACAACCGTTTTAAGTTCCCTCTATCTATACCATATGACAGGGCTCGAAATACACAGGTGCACTGTGCACGTGAAAATAAAATTGTGCACCTAATTCCTTCCAGCTAGGTGTACGTAGTTCACCTAAAGTTTAAAAGAAAAGGGGGGGGGAAGACGTGTTTTATCTTATTTTGACGTTTGAACAAAATATTAGTATCGACCTTTCTCGCTCTAAAGGAACGTAATTAAAATTCCTAAATACACACTATGCAAAAACAAAATCGCTGAGCCGTTACGGGTTTATACATTAGGAAGGTTTATTTGTTTCACTGCCACCAGAACTTTCCGATGATCGAAACATTTTCCAGATGGCTCTGTTAAAGAGACTGTCGCGACAACCGTGCGCAGGAGGGAAGGAAGAATTTAGATTTTTAAATATTTTTATTTACCATCTACTACTCACACACACACACACCTATATAAACATACCCAACTAATAAAGTAGTTTATATTACATCAATGCTCTTGTATTTCGTGTTTTTAAATGTGCACCTAAAATATAACCTGCTCACCTAATTTAAAATCTAAGGTGCACCTGTAGTAAAAAATCTATTTCGAGGCCTGCCATATGTGAGCATTAGAACAGAAGTCGAAACTTTGCACTGTTTTGTTTGTTTACCCTGAAAATCCCTCATAGAATAGGAAAAATACTAGATAGCCAGTGGCTTATACCTGCCAAATGCTTCGGTTTTTGGGGAAATCTTTCAGTTTGCTGAATTTAAAACACATTTTATATCTCTCTCTCCGGACTTTTCTTTCAAGTAGAACTAATTTTGAAGTTATGGACACCATGAAACAAAAACATCGGAATCATTGATTTCTAGAGTGCCGTGAAGACGTGTCGAATTACTTTTAGAAAACATGCACATCATATTCTTATACACTCAAGAAAATTGAATTGCTTCTTTTAAGGTATATTTGGTATCATTTTGTGATAAATATCGCTAAATTGTCTTCGCCGAGCTTGAACTACAGTTAAGCGTACCGTAGCAGACAACAAGATTTCCCTCCCTGTTTTAGATTATTTTCATAGAAATCAATTTGGTGCAGTTATTCAAATGGGACGCTTTAAATTATTTTTTTATTTTAAGAATTATTTTTACTCATTTTCCATTTTTGACAGTTGCGTGTTGTTTTTTATGTCGCAAAAATCTTCCTAACTTCCATCTTGAATGTTGGTTCGTATGCTGTAGTATAGGCATCGACCTTCTAATGAAATAGACGGAGCACGTACCTGCAGCTTCATGTTATTTCTTACAGTTGCTCGGTTTGATGATCTGTCAGGTAGTTGTGGGTAAAAGTATGAATCCTAAATTATTCATTGGTTAAGGTCCACGGTGATAAAAAAACACTAGTCAGCGATTCGACAGCCAATCTGCTTTTCCAATTCGTAAGCCCACCTGATTTACCCTTCAGAGATCTTAGGCCAGCGTTTGCCAATCCGTTGCTCTTCCAATTGGGCCACCGTGGCCTACATCCCATTTGAAAATCGAGGTAAAGATAATTAGCAAGAATAAAGTAAAATTACCGGGGACAGAGTGAACAGCGTGTCACCAGGTTTCAAGTTCCAGTGGAAAGCAATGTCGACCAACAATGGTATAAATGTCTAAAATAGAAAATCGGGTATTTTTAATTTCAAGAGAGAAATTCACTCAGTTTTAATTTCTTCTAAAGGTAAAAATCACATCCGATGCAAGATGGAATGTTACATTATTTACTATGCATTGTTATCAGACTTACCCCTGCGGCGTTAATTGGAGCTTTGGGAAGCCCCGTAGTTCCGGAAGTAAAAATTAGAAACAATGGATGGTTGAATGGAAGCTGTTCGAATATTAGATCGGGAACGGTTCCATCTGGTAGTTTTGCGCTTTCCAGAAACTCGTGCAGTCGACAACTAGAAACAATAGAAGGAACATTCGTGAATTTTGCTCCAAGGAACTTTTTTTTCCTAGTTATGGATAGTCATTTCAGGTAAATATCGAAGAAGAAGAAATGTAAAAAGTTGAGTGAGCAAGGGTAACGTTTTAATATGACCAAGCATCATGTGAGGTGGAGCTTCCGCCTGCTGTTTGGAACCAAACATCCATAACCTGATTGGAACCTAACATTCATCGTCTGATTGGTCCATGGGACGCCATCAATTAATTCATTATATGATTGATCATCTGATAGAAAGTATATCCCGGACCGTCGTAAATAGCTCGCTGGGTTGCTCCAGTATACGTTAGTTAAAATACCTATCTACCTGATAGAAAGTAAACTAGTGATTTCACCGCTTTTGTGGGCACTCTATGCAAATGCGGATTCATCCACCAATAAAAAGATGTTGCATCGCTAAACCAGGTGATAGTGATAAGTAGGGCAACTTTTTGCAACAAATGCAATTTTTTTTCACGCGTTCTACGCTGCATGCAAAGTACTAAAACCAAAATTGCTCCTGCATGGGGTGTATTGTAAGTGAGTTATAACGGCAACATAAATGCAACTTTCTGCATAAATGCATTTTTTTGCATAAATGCAACCACCTGCAACTTTTTAAAATGTAGTTTAAAATTAATTTATGTGAAATTACTATTTAATTTTTTGCCCTCTGAATCAACCCTTCGATCAAGTGTGTCTGATCTTGCGAACGCCGAAGTATTGCGGAACAAACCAGAAGTTCATGCAAATAAGGTGTTCGTCCAAACAGACGAAAGTGAAATAAATGGCAAGTACTTTTAACACATTGATTGGCATTCTTGATAATCCAGAGGAAATTTGCGTAATCGACTGCAGAGTTTGAGAGGCGTGTGTCGATTGTCAATATGTCGTTCGCCTTGTAGATGACGGTTTAAAATCTCTGAATGTTGAGCGAAAGGATTTTGCGCTTCTGCTATCCGATACAGCACATTATATGACTGCGGCTGGCGCAGTTTCTCAATGTTAAAGAAATTACTGGCCATGAATCGGCCATTCAACGTTCTTCTGTATTTAAGAATGTATTATAATACTGCTGTACACGACTAAAATTGTCAATATATTTTTAATTTTTTACGAATAACTTATATTAGAGTTTGGTGTAACAAACATAAATGCAACTTTATTTCCATAAATGCAACTTTAGGGAATGATAAATGCAGCTTTTCCCATTTGTACTGCAACAAAAAAGTTGCATTAGTGTTAAGATACCAAATTGGCTAAGTCAAAGTTTCACAGCGCAGTCACGTGACTACTAGTGGGCATGTTGGTCACACTTTTGAAGCTCCTCTCAATAGCAATGCTTAGTTTACTTATGTATCACGTCTATAGTAAGTATAAACGCATATAATTTTGTTGAAATAATTTTCACGTCTGCGTCTGCTGATTGAATCGTGCTGGCCGTTCATTTTCAACAAAATACATACCATCAAATTCTCATCATTCATTCCAATTCATTCAATTCCTGTCATCAATTTTTTCTGAATGATCGCTTCCATAATTATTCCCTATTCACTTAAAGAGGTTATTCGGTATTTTTTGACATCTGAACCTAGTTTGGCGTTCGCTCATATTTTCTTTTCTGTGATGATTCCTATCGTCAATATTATCATTTTCTCGCATCAGCCTGCTGGAGATGTTCATCAGAAATCACCGGAATGTGAAGACGGCGAGATACATATTTTAGTTTGAAGAAGGGGAAACGACAACCAGAATCCAGTTTTTAGAGGGAATAATTTATTGGACATCAATATGGCCCGTTGCTTTCTTCACCCTTTTCTCCAATATTCTTGTGTTTGGTGCAGCTTACCAAATATGGCCCTAGTGTCATAAAACCCAAAGCCAACCACCATTTCCATCATGGACCATTATATATTATAAAAAATAGAAGGCATCCCTAATATTATAAAAGGAAGTGTTTGTCTGTTTGTTTTTTGCACGCAAAGTCTTGGCGAATCTATGGCACTTAGAGTAATGGGATTTGGCACACAGGTAGTCCGAATTTTTTCAATTTTAAGGTCGTGGCAAATTTTAAAGTTCAATATAGAACATTTAAAAAGGAATTTAATGATCATTGTTTTCTTTGGAATGGCAAAGCATAAAAGATCATATTCTAAATTAATTTTTTACGTTTTCATTTTGCGCGGAGGAATGATTTTTCAGCAGACGATAGAAAACAAAGTTTTAACTTTATTTATGTAGTTCTTTTTTCTATCTCCTAAACCGTTAAGATATAGTAAAAATTTCAAGGGTTTTGAAACCTGCGGAAAATTTCACATTAGATCGAAACCTAAAAATATGATTTTCTTTATAAATAAATTTTTTAATTGAATATCTTTTATATTTTTGCAAGAGAATGTGACGTCACGCCAACAATCGTGTTCAAAAAAAGACAAAATTACATTTTCTGCCCTCTTACGATTTCAGCGAAAGAAAGCAATGAAAATAATAATAATAAAAAAACATTTTGGCTGGCGTTATATAGTTTTTTTTTGTAAAATCGGGGTCGTTAAAAACCGATTAAAAATTTCAACGGATTTGAAATCTGCGGAAAATTTGACACCAGATAGATACCTTATACGTTTAATTTTGTTTTCATAAATAATTTTTCAGCAAAAATATTTATATTTTCGCAAGAGATTGTGACGTCTTCCCGAATTCCTTTTTGGTCTCCGAAGCAAACCAACACCACGGCAACGCCATTGTGGCTGTTATCCAATAGGCTACGAATTCGTAGCAATCACTGGGGGTTAGCGAGTTGTGGTCACACCTAACTCCACGAAAAGAACTGTGAAGAAACGCAGTGGCTTGTAAAAGATAATATTCAAACTGCATGTTTTTGAAAATGCTTTACAACTGAACTGATTGGAAAAATAAATCTTACCTGTTTTTAATATATGATATGTCTTTAACTAAAGTTTCATCCAATGTTGCTATAATGATAACTTTTTCCAGTGAAGGCACATCTGAAATACGAGTTTCGCTAATGAATCTATATTGTAAACATTTCAAACTCATTCGTGAAATAAATCAAATTTAAATTATTGAATATTTTGTTCTCCATGGTTCCTAAACTAGCTATAAAAATGGTCATCATTATTAATTTTTACTATTCTCTGAAAGTCAGACTACATTTTTCAACATTATTCACAAGGGTGGGTTTTCTAACTAGCTGCTGTAGCGTCTGGGAGGTCCCTCTGACCACAGCTTTCATGGTGGTCCATGAATTTATGGCCGGATGGGGGTATCCCCTTCTCTTGGTGCGATTGCGGCCTCGGAAGAACGTGTGGGGTCTTCTCTCGAGGAGAATGGTGAAAAACCGAAACGTGAGCGGACGCAGGAACTCTGCTCCGGATTGAAGCCGCGGGACTGAAACCCTTATTTGTACAATATCTATTAGCCTCGAAATAGTTTTAACATATATGTATTCTTCTTTAATTAATTAAATGTGCAGTAATTTTAAATGTCGTTTTAATTATCTTCAAGCCACTCGCCACGCAACCTATACCCACGACGTTACACTCCGTATAGACCCAGGCATAGATTTCATTCGTGTAACTTGCCCTGTGTGTATTTTTCTCATCTGTGTCTGTAAAAAGACTTTGCTTAATGCTTATGTTCAATAAATTATGTTTGTCAAGTGATTGGCTCAGCTTGATCAAATGTGACCCTTGTGCCCTAAAACCCCCAAATCAACTAATCAACATAATTCCCCGAAAAAAACATCTATAAGAACCCGCTCTGAAAGCCTCTGATAAATTCAATCCCGAAGAGTAATTTGATTTACATGCACTGTGTTCAAGTTCTAATGTCTCCTAGTTTTTTCTGACAAGCTACTTTCACCAGAAATTTGAAATGTCTGTCACTTCCCAACATAATCTCTCTGTAGAGCTATACATTTTTCACTACGTCGACACCACCATGATTCCATGGCCGCAGAGAACGCTACTTTAAGGGTCTGTTTTTAACAGTGAAAAAAAAAATTTTGAGTCTCAAACTTAAGAAATATAACAATTTAAAAATATATAATTTTAAACTAAAGTCGTACGATTTTTGTGAAATGATAACCCTCTTGCAACGAATAGTACAATATGAATAGTATATTATAGTATGGTATGTATAGTGTAGTACTTTTACACAGTACTCTGTATAAAAGTGTTCCGGTTTAAGCAAAATTCATATTAAGGCTGCTTAATCCTCCTAGTGGTTTTGCCAAGTAGGAGATCTCGTCTCATCAAGATATTGCTATTTTTTATGATCAATATCTGGTCAGTTTCCTTCTAATGACGAGATATCTCGTTCACCATGATCGGGTCAGTTTTGCTAATGACGCTATACTCTCGTCGAGACAACCACCAGGAGGGTTAAAATGTTCCCATTTGAAAGAAAAATAAAACGGCACCAAGTTCTGGCCATATTCTTATTTTACTATGGAATGGAGAGTGTGAAGTCGGCACACTAGAAAGCCGAAACAACGTGTTCTGTGTCACATGCTAACAAATAAAACACTTACCTTCTACCATGATGGGCAACTTGTCAATCATGCGTATTTCCGTCGCTTGGACTTTAAATCGGTCTATGGTGATCAAAAACTTAGGTTCCATTCTTTGAATAATTTTTGCTGAAGCCTGGAAACAAGAAAAGGAGTTCATTGAGCGAGGTTTTCTGTTCAGCTAAATATAGGTGGCGGTAATGTTTCTGAGAAGATACATGTTTCCTGTAGGTCTTCTAACCCTGATGTCAATTGGCTTGTTTATTGAATATACACTGTAACAGTTACTAGTGTAAACATAAATAAACCACCGGAATACGAATAATATAAGTTTCAATTAGTAAAATGGTGGGCTTCATACCATGCCTAAATCCTTCCCAATTTTATTCAACTACAATCCTTCAGTTCTCTAAATTCGCTGTTCATTTCCTTTTATACTCTGGTTGAAACCTCTCATTCGAATGTCGTTGTCTCAGTGATCATTGTCATGGTTACGCTGCAAAATACGTCCAATCGGGATATCACATCCATACCACAAATATACTCTGTAACAAAAAAAAAAAAAAGAATCGACGCACCAAAAAGGTGCAGAATTACAGTGGTGCCGGGTTCGATCCACTTGTAACGGCGCTGACTGGGGACATATAGTCTTTAGAGACGAGTCCCGTTTCCAACTATGTCCTGAAGACAACCGCAGACCATTATGTGGGCGTCCAGGGCAGCGTGGGGATCCTTCCCTTACTATCGCACGCCACACATGACCACAACAGGGCGTTATGGTCTGGGGTACCATCTGCCTTGATAGCCGGACACGTTTGGTAGACATTTCTGGCACACTTACAGCACAGCGGTACGACAGGTTGGGTTACCTTTCCTTTTGCGACACCCCGGACTTACTTTTCAACGAGATAATACCCGGCCGCACACAGCGTGTTGCTATGATTTGTCTTCAAGCTTTCCCTACACTTCCTTGGCCAGCTAGGTAGACTCGGCAGACCCGCCACAACAAATCTCCTGGTTTCCCAACCAATTAGAATCGAAATCTCCCAGACTTCGCAGGAACCCAACACACATCATTCGTTACACCTAGTCCCCCAGCAACACGCTACCAAATCTATACAAACGGATTTGTTGTTTGTTTGTTGTTTCATACGCCTACACTGGCATACCAGAGGAGTGCCAGGCCCGTCGAAGACGGCAAGAGGCGAGGGGGGTGCGCCTTCCATGTTATTGAGCCCCATTGGGAGGAAGTCTGACTTTGCTCGACATACATGACACATCCGTTTTACAGGAAGGTCCCTGTCATACATCCATTCATTCACACATATCGTAATTTAGATCCCAATCAGAGGCCGATAACCCCCTGATCAGGTACCCCCAGAGGTATTGATTTGGTATGGGAACATGAGGGACATTGTGACCACGACCTATTTAACGTGCCCCAGTCACCATTAGTGAACACGACGGTCTTTAGCCAGATCGAAGCGCCGATCTCGTAATCATCAGAATTGTAGGCTCCAACGAGGACAGAACACAGACGGATTTAAAACCCAGGATGGAAACTCCACCGCCTTTTGTGTGTTCCTGGACAGCAGAAATATCTTTGAGTGGGCACGCAGACTGCACGACGACAACTCAGTTTTCCAAGCTGAGTTAATTGCCATTCGAGCAACTTAACCCTGGGCACTTCGAAATTGCTCAGAAGACATATATATTTTCTGGGACAGTCTGTCCAGCGTGACTCTTTTGACCAACCTTCTCACTACTAACTCAATGGCACAAAGAATGCATTCCATCATTGAAGCGGCAGCTCCATCAATGTGCATTTATATATCTTGGGTAAGAGGACATTCCGGTGTTAAAGGAAACGAAGCAGCAGATCATCTTTCAAGAAGTGCCACCGGTAATACATCTAACCACCTGCATCCCCTCTACCAGCGTCTCATCTGAAGAGGTCCCTCAAGCTGGCATCAACTAACATCTGGCAAGAGAGATGGATAAACTCCATCAAAGGTCGGAGAACATTTGGGTTCTTTCCCAAGGTCTGCACGAAGCACCTCATCTCCACCCCACACACTTTTACACGGGCCACTGCCCGTTCCTACAGTATCTATTTAGGATTCATATCCATTGTAGTGACCTCTGCATCTGTGGTATGGAAGCAGACCCGAACCACTACGTTACCACCTGCCCTATCACATCTCATCTGTACATCAAGGAACCAGTACCTCAGTACTACGATGCCTGGTGTAAACGCCTGGCTGTTCATCCCTTGCTTCAAAGGAAGATAATACAAATGGTGCGATTTGTTTCCTCCATGGAGTTTGAACTTAAGCAAGCCGTTTAGGTTTTTGACTAGAGGACTTTAATTGCCTCTATAACTTCATAGCAAACTTTTATTAGAACAGCACCTGCGTGTGCATTTCTTAACTTGTATTTTCTGTTTTGCATCCCACCAAACTAATTTTTTCCTTTTCATATTTAGTCCGCTTAAGTTATGGGAAATTTTGTTTACCGTAAACCCAATCTAAGGGTCGGTATTCCATGACGGAGTTAAGTTAAGTTAAGCACATTTGGGACTTATGGGAGGCGATTGCAACCATCCCGGAATGTTGACCATTTAGCCCGACAGTTGGAGACAATCAGGCAAGAAATTCCGCAGGACACCATCCGGGAACTTTTTCAATCTGTACCACGCCGGGTGATGGCTTGCATCCAGGCCAGAGGTAGACCAACGCCTTATTGACTTCCTTCCTTTGTAACGATCAAACTCTGAAATAAATCATTCAATTGTTCTGAAACTTTAGTCGTTTGTTTTTCTATGTTCTTAGTATCCACCCATTTTATCGCTATCGGACAACTCCTTGGCCTGTCGATTTTTTTTTGTTACAGTGTTTTTTCCCAACTCTGTTCGAATAGGCCCTGAACCCTGTTTACATATCGCATAGAAAAAGGTTCCTTCTGGCTGAGGACGCCCTCATAGGAGAAGTTTAGAAAGAGCTGCTCGAAACGGGGGAGGGGGTCTATCCACTGTTTCGACGTTTGACTTCGTCTTCGTGCTGCATAACTAATTTCTTTGATAAAAATATACGAGCACCCCAACACGTAGTTTATATATAAGATATTAAACTTACTTTTGCGCCGTAGTAAGGTTGTATACCACTCCACACGGCTCCAATGCTTGCAGTAGCTAGGAATGCTATGACCGCTTCCTTTCGATTGTTCATGCAGCCTGCAGTAGAGATCACAATAGGATAAGAATGATAATATTTGAATATTGTAACTTAATGATCAACCATTATTTTATGCGTACGATTCATTGATGCTTTTGAATGAATATACCTTAAACCTCTAAGTCAGGGATGGGCAAACTACGGCCCGCGGGCCAACTCCGGCCCGACTGAAGGTTTTATCCGGCCCGGGGATTGAATTTTAATTTGCCGGTCCGACGGAAATTAAAAGAAAATATGATTTATATATTATATATCCATCTCCTTTTCTACTTTGTTTAAATATTATTTTTTTCCTTCCTTTTTCTCAAAGGACTGATGATCTTTTTACTTTCTCTATTTTTGTTCTACAAAACATAAATAGACTGGCGCCAACAAGCGTTATCTCTTTCTCGGGGAGCAGACATATGGGAATCCAATATAGGTGAATTAGACCTCACATGTGGCAGACTGCGCATTTTGAGCTCCAGCCAGCAGCTTTTTCTTTTGGCGCGAGTTTTAATATTATTGATTGCGTATGGAAAGATTGCGGACTTATAGGATCATTGTGAAAGTATTAAAAGTATAGCGTAGCTAGTGCTTGTTTGGGTTATTCGTAAAATATTTCAACCCCAAAATGGCTACTAAAAAACGTAAAGTTGATTCAGAGTGCCGTGCTTTTAATGATGAATGGACCTGGAAATATTTTTTTATAGTTGTTAAAGATAAACCAGTGTGTCTCATCTGCAATGAAGCTGTAGCAGTCTTCAAAGAATATAACATTTCCCGTTACATTTCACATCCAAGCATAAGAATTCCAATTACGAAGCAATGTCCGAATATGAAAGAAAACAAAATGTAGAAAGTCTTTGTAAAAGAATAACAGGCCGACAAAATTTTTTCAAGAAGGTAAATACCATCCAAGAAGCAGCTACACATGCAAGTTACATTGTAGCATACAATATTGCTAAAAATAATAAAGCTCTCAGTGATGGGGAGTTCGTTAAACAATGCATGCTCCAAGTTTGTGATATTTTATGTCCAGAAAAGAAAAATAATTTTGAGAATGTAAGTTTATCTAGAAAAACGGTGACTTCTAGAATCGAAGCCATCGATAAAAATTTGACATCACAATTAGAGTCAAAGATTGGATAGTTTAAATTTTACTCCATAGCTATGGATGAAAGCACTGATATAAATGAGACTGCTGAGTTTGTATTATTTATAAGAGGTATTGATGAGAACTTTGAAATTACCGAGGAACTGGCGTGCATGCGTTCTTTAAAGGGAACTACAACGGGATGTGATATTTTTTCGCGAATTTCAGGAAGGGCTTTTAACTTTGAAAGTGCCTATAACAAATATATGTAATATTACGACCGATGGAGCACCAAATAAGACATGAAAAAAAATCTGGATTTCTTGAACTTTTTAAACAAAACTATCCCGGGAACAATGTTGTTTTTCTACATTGTGCTATACATCAAGATGCTCTGTGTAAATCTGCATTGAATATGAAACCCGTGCTTGATGCAGTCGTGAAGCTTGTAAATACTATTCGATCTCGTGGGCTTACTCACAGGCAATTTAGAGATTTTCTTCAGTATGTGTAATCTGAATACTCTGATGTACTGTATTACACGAAAGTAAGGTGGCTTAGTGCAGGATGTGTTTTCGAGCGAGTTTGGCAGCTGAAAGACGACATTGTGTCGTTCTTCCATGAGAAACAGTGTTCTGTGGAGTGCGAAATGTTAGAACATACAGAATGGCTTTCGGACTTACTTTGCATTTTTCACAGATCTTCTTTGTCATATGAGCAACTTGAATGTCAAGATGCAAGGGAAAAATCAATTTATCGACGATATCTGGGCCCATCTCAAAGCTTTTAAACTAAAACTTAATCTGTTTGCTGGGCAGCTAGCTAAGAACGACTTGTCTCATTTCTCGCGGTTAAATTCAATACCCTCAGTAAATGAAGAGAAGCTTAAGAATTATGAAGATGGCTTGAAAAAACTGCATTTTGAGTTCGAACGCAGATTTTAAGATTTCAGTGCCATTCTAACAGAATTGGATATTTTTACCATGCCTTTCAACGTAAATTGTGAAGCAGTGAGGTCAGATATGCAGCTTGAATTAATTGAGTTGCAATCTAACAATCATCTCAAGCAGTTGTTTCTAAATATGCCAAAGTTAGAGTTTTACAAATCATTATCGAAAGTAAGTTTCCCAAATTTAATATCTCACGCCCAAAAAATCAGTGCTATGTTTGCTTCATCTTATATAAGTGAACAAGTGTTTTCAACTATGAACCTTAGAAATAATTATTTCAGAAGTATACTGACAGATGAGCATTTAGCCTCGTTCATGAGAATCAGTACATCTCACTTCGAACCTCAATATCAGGAACTTTTAAAAATGAAATCGCAATTTCATTCATCTTATTAACATATTTAAATTGTATATTGTTTTTAAAATTTTAGAAAAATTTATCTTGACCCGCCAAACTTTTTTTTTTTTCGATTTTTGGCCCGCGACCGAAAAAGTTTGCCTATCCCTGCTCTAAGTGGTTGTCTCGACGAGTTATCACGTCATTATCCCGTACTTGAGGGACGAGATATCTCATAGACGAGAGATCCTCATAGACGAGATATCTCATCTAAACCACTTGAAGGGTTAAATGCAATCAAAACTACATTTCTATACATTCAGAACTATAAGTAGACACTGTACAGGGTGATTACCATTTGAACTGTTGATCGTAGAAACCTACTTTTCATTTGAACATGTGTTAAGGCTACACTATCTATACGGACAAAAGTATTTGCACACTGCGGGGATTTTGTGGAGGATCCATATTAGTGTGGGATTGTTTTCCAGGTTAGGATTAGGTCTATTGCTTTATGTACCTGGTATCATGAACCCTGACGTGTACCTCGACGTTCTGGATAATTCGGCCTTGCCTACGCTATGGTAATACTACGGCAATGATGGTTGTTTCTTCCAACAGGATCGAACTCTATGTCACACTGAATAACATGTACTGGACTGGTTTCCTAAAAATGAGGTGAATTTGCTGGACTGGTTTCCTGAATATGAGGTGAATTGCTTGAATGGCGTATTCAGAGCCCCTATCTCAATCTGATCGAGCTCCTGTGGGACGAACTGATCGACGAGTACGCCACAGCCACACACTTCCATCTTCACAACAATCTCTTCTCATAGCCTTGCAAGAGGCATGGCGATCTATTCTTGCCGGACTTACAGAGAACATGTCGAAAGTATGCATCGACGTGTTGCAGCTGTAATACAAACAAAAAGAGGGCCTACCCGTTACTAAATAGACTAACAAAGCACTATTTCTGAAAACCGTGCAGCGTCCAAATACTTTTGTCCATATAGTGCATATGCTTCGTACCGTACCAACTTTGGAATCAAACTCGGTGCCAGAATCAGCACCAAAGACGCCATTTGAGGAAGAGATTCGTCTGCGTTTCCACTAGTCCCAAAATTTAATAAATAGATTCGTTCAAACCCACGTCACCCAACTGTCTTCTAGCGATATCCGAATTATACCTTTCTCTGTGTTTTTATTACCATTTAATTTGCTTTTTGAGGCTTTTTAACCCTCCAAAAGGTTTTGACAAGGTATCTCCTCCATCAAGATCAGACCAAATTTTTTTAATGACGTGATGTCTTTCACTAACATATTTCCAATTCTTTGACGATGAGATCTCGTTATCCTAAAAAACTCGACAATATCCTGAGGGTGAGATATCTGATCATTAGCAAAATTGGTCCGATCTTGATAATTGAGGTATCTTATATGATAATTGAGGCTCAGTGAGATCCATCTTGGGTTGGGTTCCTGGTTCGAATCCGGGTCCGGGCATGGTTGTTTGTAAGCGTATAGTGTAGAGGCGGCTGGCGTACCTTAAATCTGTCGTGGCAGAAAGTCCTCACGTTGGGTTGATGTGGAAGTTTGGAGAGTGGGATGTCAGATCGGGTGTTGCTTCGTCATCTGACCGTGGTTCAAAATGAGGAGGTGCTGTCCTCGGTTCTTGCCCTTAAGGCAGGGATTCCCAACCGGTGGTACGCGGTAACGTTTCAGGTGGTACCCAAGGATGATACGAGTGACCCAAATATTCTACGAAGTTTGTTCGATTTTTTAGTATGTACAACCACGTTATGCTATTTATTATGCCATTTGTTGCTAGTTACTTGTGTGAGAATGGTTTTTCTGAACTTTTGTATACAAAAAATAAGTATAAAAACAGAGTAAGTGTTGAAGAGGACTTAAGAGTGAAGCTAAGCTCCATTGCTCCTGATATTGATATTTTAATAAAATACAAACAACAAGTTTCGCACAAAAAATTGATTTTTGATTGCGTTAATCTTTGTTTGCTTAGTTTGTACTAATTATTTAAAATGATTTATTTTTAGACCTGTGAGTAAAAAATAAAACTGTAATTTTCAATAATCGTTTTTTCCCCTTTATTAAAACATCATTAATACGAAGTACTAGTGCATTAATCATAAAATATGAAGCTTTCTTAGTATTTTAATTGAAATAAAACAAGCCATTGGGCATTTTTCTGACAGTAGATATGTTTCTAATAAAATATAGGACTGGTGGTATGCCAAATATTTCTAAAAACTTCAAGTGGTACGAAGTTACTGAAAGCTTGGGAACCCCTGCCTTAAGGGATTGATCCCGGACAGTCGTCAATAGCCCGTTGTGTTGCTCTAGTACGACGTTAATTACAAAATTACCAATTACCATCTTGGGTTAATCACTCTTCTCTACAAAATGAAGTACGCGAGATAAGTTGCATACTTACAGCCAACTCTTTCGCCTTTCTTTAAGCCATACTTTCTGAAAGCTGCCGCGTAAAGTTGCACTTCTTTGTACAGTTGAGCATACGTTATTTCTTCGTAGTTGTCTTGTTCATCTGAAATAATTTTAAAATCAAATTGTAAGCAAATAATGGTCATGTAATCGCACAATCATTATTAAAAAATTCCAAATGAAAGACCTGCCCATTGCCGCTTTGTCTAATGCAATATTAATGTACATAGATGTAGGTAAGAAATGACCTATCCCGTTCATAGTGTACCGTCATGTAACAATTAGACGGGCAGCTGTTTTAAAATTAAACTATTTATTAAGATAATTAAAATATTTACAAGTAAGTTAGAAGTTAAGGCACAGCCATCGACAATCGAACACCTGCCTGGAGCCAAAGCACCAATGGCTCTCCACAAATCAGAGACGTCTGTATCTCGTCGAATTCAGAATCATTCTCTTTCTCTAATCCCCGTTCTCTTTCATCCGCAAAACCGCAGCTGCGAACGGGAGGGGGGCGAATTCCAAGCCCTTGCAAGAGATGTTTTTGTCTTCAACAGAACTGAAGACACCCTCAGACAGATGCAAAAACCGTCTATAATGCCGACTTGAGTTCCCAAAAGCTAATCTCCATTCCAGACATGGGATTAGGGAACCGACGGAACTCCAGCTGTGTCGATGGGAAAATCGTACCTGAAAACGCACAGAACGGTTTATCGCATCTCTGAACTCAATGTGCAGACACAAGGTTAAGAAAAAGAGGCAGATCAAAACGGAACGCCAGGCCGCTGATGAGAAAAACTCTCTTTCGGTATTTTGTCAAAAACACACGTGCAAACACTGAAGTTGTTGTTGTTACCATCTGGATGTTGATGCACATTCCAGCGTCCACTTGTTAGAGAAAAAGGGTCAGCTAGTACCATATGGTACAATAGTAAAGTAAATGTAAGGTACCATTCTAGGGATTTTCAATGTAAACAAACAAAACCAGGCGGTCTGCTAATATTTTATTTCTACTATCCAAATGCTCTCGCATGATACATGTTAGAGTTGCCCTAACCCTTCTGGTGGTTGTATCAACGAAGTATCTCTCCATCAGAAAACCCGACTAGATCTCGATGAACCAGACCTCATCAATCGAAGAAACCTTACCGGAACTTGATCTCGTCATCATAAAAAAAAAACAGCGTTATCTAGATGACGAAATAGTCGTCATTACCAAAATTGACTAGATCTTGATGGACGAAATATTTCGTCAAAACCAGTTGGAGGATTAAAATGTATTTCATCTCCGTTTAAGGGACATTTGGCATTTAATCTAATTCATTCTGTGAAATTTTAATGGGTGAAATGCTGAAACCGTATTTGAAAATCAAGCCGGGTGATACCCCGGTCATATTCCTTGCAGGAAACACGTATTTTTAGCTTGCAAGAAATCTATGTTATAGGGTACGGTAATAACAAATATATACTGCTGTTTGTAAAAAATGCAACACCATGAAGGAGTCATCAGAATTAAATGAAATTTAATACACAAACGGTTTGTATTAGTATAAATAAATGAATAAATTTTCAAAGCAAAAAAACAATATTTAGTGTCCGAAATCAGTATTTGGTGCAGCCACCACGCGCTGCAATAAGTGCTGCCATACGACGTGGCATGGAATGAAACAGATGTTGAATGTCTGCTTGTGGAAGAGAAATCCATATTGTTTGTATGCGCACCCAAAGTTCGTCTTTTAAAGCTGTAGGACGCGGATCACGAGCAAGACGCCGACCAACCAAATCCCACACTTGCTCAATAGGCGACATATCTGGCGAATAAGCAGGCCTAAGAAGAAGTTGCACGTGTGGGGGTGAAAAGAAGTCTCGAACATTCCTTGCGACATGTGGGCGTGCATTATCCTGTTGAAAGATAGCTCCAGGGATGCATTGAAGGAAGGGAACGACTTCGGTGCTATTCAGATTACCCTCAATTCGTAGCAGCTGAGATCGTCCATGATACGAAATCGAACACCAGACCATAACTCCGGGTGTTCGGCCAGTATGACGTTCGATAACGCTCTCTGGAAGACAGCGTTCACCGGCATAGCGTCTAACACTAATGCGGCTATAATAATTCCACAAATTAAAGCGGATTTGTCAGAAAAGACAACTTATTGCCAATCAGCCCGCCAGGCTCTGTGCTCATGAGCCCATTGCAGACACAGCCGTCGATGGTTTGGCGTGAGGGGGATCCTGTATAAAGGAATCCTTGCACGCAGTCCACGGTACAGCAGAAGTCGGCGAATTGACGAAGCCGACATTAGTACACCTGTAGCAGTAGACCAAAGTGCTGCCAACTGCCTGGAGGAAGCTGTACGGTCATTCACCGCCATGTGGACCAGGTGTCTTATCATCGCGCGCTGACGTCACCTTCCGTCGTCTACTCCCAGTTTTCCGAGTTGTCCGGTGCTCGTCGGTCCACTGCTTCCAAACTCGCATCATTGTGGAACTGTTCCGCTGCATACGAGCTGCTATTGCGCTATATGAAAATGTTCCTTTACGAAGGCCGATGATTCTCCCCCGTTCAAACTCCGTAAGTTGTTGAAATTTCACCCTATTTCGTCGTTGAGGCAAACTTAAGTCTCACTAAACGTTCGCCACTAAAAAAAACCCATGCACTATTTTCAACGTCTCGCTCCAGCCCTCTATTTATACACTTTTAGCAACAGTTCAGAGGGCGCTGCTCACACCACGCATGCGTGGTGGCTCTGAAACTTTACTACTTTGCATAATATCCTATAATTGACATTTGCTGCAAATTTCATTTTATTCGGGTGATTCCTTCAAGGTGTTGCATTTTTTACAAACAGCCGTGTATATGCGTACAACTACATATAAGGTGACAAATTCATATCAAATTGATTGCGTATAAACATTATAGTTTCTACTATCTTAACTTCGGCCAGAATTCCGGACAGAGTTTCTAGTTATTAGGTCTCGGCGTTTGTGGTTTACGGGCTGTTTTCACACTTACATTTATACCTTGTTCAAGGAACTCTTATGGTGGCTGATAAAGAATTATTCTATTAAAATACGTCTGTTGTTGGTTTTCTTGCGTACTTTATTGCTCAGATAGACATTTAAGTCAGGTTTGAGCAGAATCGTTCGCGTGGCATTAGCCTCTCCCGTCACGACCTGCTTCGTCACACAAATTTTTAATTTTACAAAAATAATCGCCCCTTGTCGCCTGAATGAATAAAGTTTGTAAATAACAAATAGAAAATATATAGTTGGACATTAATGTTTAAAAGACGGAAACATACAGTGACAGTATATTGCAGCCCCTATTTTTCAGATGACGGGCGAATGAATTCCCCCACACCCCTTGGGGTGTATCAAATTTTTTTAAATCTCCTGGTGGTTGTCTCGACGAGTTATCTCGTCATTAACAAAATTGACCAGGTCTTTATGGACAAAATATATCTCGTGGAAACCACTTGGAGAGTTAAACACACATGCTTGAATGGAAGTATGTATTGAGGTCAGTTTCGTGGGCTATTTTTTTTTTATGTTCTAAAGAAGTGTAATTTGTATCTATATTTAGCTTAAATGTGAGGAATTTCAAATTTAAATGCAAGAACGGTTATTTATATTTGACATTTTTTTTTATTCCTGAAGTTAGGTTCGCGTCAACGTTATATCTTGAGAATTTATTGCGGCTTTTATTGCTTTAACCGGTTGTCGTACAATTTTATAGTAGCTTTTACGATAGCTTTTAGTTGATATTTGACTATCGCAGTCGATCCTTTTTATGGATCTTGCGCCATAAAGCCCAGTAATCAAACTAAAGTAAATTTCAACGAGTTACTATCGTCCCAGCCTAAGCCATTCGGTGTATCGCCACGTAATTTTGAACCAAGGTCAGGTGACGAGGCAATACCTTAGCTGGCTCTCCACTCTAAGGCCACGTTCACATGGAGTTTTTCTAACGCGCGTTACAACGCGCGTTTTCGAAAAGTCCATGTGAACACCCATTTGAGCGTTTTGCAAGGTCGGCTTTTCTTAAGCATTAAAATATGTTTTTAATTCCTCCAATTCAAATTTCTATCTTTGCGGTGGTTGAAGATAGAGTGAAAATTTCAACATATTTCAAATCTGCGTAAAATTCTATGCCAGATTGATACCAAAAACAAAATGTTCTTCATAAAAAATAAATTTTCTGTAGTAAAAACTAATCTTTTTGCGAAACGCATTTGGCTTGGACTTCTTTTCGGGTCGAAAAAGTGGTGTGAAGCAGAAGGGTAATGGTAATGGTAATTTTAGTTAACGTCGAACTAGAGCAACACAACGGGCTATTGACGACGGTCCGGAATCAGTCCCTTAAGGGAAAGATTCGAGGACAACACCTCGTAATTTTGAACCACGGTCAGATGACGAAGCAACACCTAAGCTGGCACCCCACTCTCCAAACTTCCACGCCAACCCAACGTGAGGACTTTCGGCCACGACAGATTTAAGGTGCACCAGCCGCCTCTACACCATACGTTTACAAACATCCATGCCCGGACCCGGATTCGAACCAGGAACCTTCCTATCTAGAGGCTAACACCTTAACCACTATACCGGTTGGTCGGCGTGAAGCAGAAGGGAAAAATTGACGCAGGAAAATTTGAAATCACCTAAACGTAGGATTCGTGCTTATCCACTCGGATCGTAAATATGTCATTTCCATCATGGAAGCTGAACAAGTAGCTTATCTTTGGTTTTTGTATCGTCTCTATAAGCGACAATTGAAAAAACAAAGGAGATATTGGGTACATCCAATTTTTGTGACAAATTAACACACGGGATATTTACGACTTTGTATCCTAAACTGAGGGGGTACGAACCAAAGTTTTAAAATTATTTTAGAATGTCGTTAAAATTGTTTGATGACTTGCTGGAGGGGGGGGGAGAGATAAGGGATATCTCCTGATGTGAGAACGTTGTCAGGGATGCCATTTCACGGGAAGAAAGACTTGTTATAACGTTGGTACATAATTTAGGTATAGTATAGTTTGTATGGCTGAAAAAGAATGTTTTATTTAGAGAGGTTCGAATTTTCAAAAATTAAATTGAAATATTTAATTTTCTTTTTGTCATGGAACTATATTTTCATCATTCAAAATTTTATATCCTTACTTGTTCAAGTTTTTGTGTTCCCCAGGTCATTTAAAAAGCTACGATTTCCATGCCAGCGATGCTATATTACAATAGGAGAAAACTCCTAATTATTTTTTCTCTAATTGGGAAATACAATTCGAAAAAATGAATAGCAAGGTTCCTGTGTTGTTGGATCTTCCCGATTTACGTATCTGTATTTTCGTTTGGAATAAGTTTTTATTTCCTAAATTCTATTTTAGGTAATTTACATTATTTTTAAATTTACCTTCATAAATAAAGAATGATTTTTTTATACCTTAAACTAATGTAATAAATTTTTACACCAATCAGTGTTTTTTCCTATTGTATTATTTGTAAACAATATTTGCACTTCTGACATCAAACTAAATATTTTTGCGTTTACTCTAAAACTTATCTTAATTTTCTTCAAATAAATAGGCGTATTTTTTTTATACTCCACACTTTAAACAAAGTGAATTGTTTTGATGGTGTAGCATCGAAATACAGAAATATGATATATAAGGATCACATCACACATATTATTTAAATTATTATAGTGTATGTAATTTGTAAACATATTTTCAACTTTTAAAAACTTTCTATTTGTGTTCCTCTATATTAATTTTTTCTGAATGTATATGCTCTTATTCTTCTGAGAGAACTGAAAATTAATGTGTTATTATGCGTAGGAGAGAAAGATTGCTTTTAAATCTAAAGAAAACTTTAGGATGAGGTCTTCTTAATAGTTACTTTTAAAAATCTAAATCAAATTTTACTGATTACTTCATATTAAATGCACGTAACTTTAAAAAAAAAGTCAAATGTTAAATAATCAAATGTAAGTTTTGAAGGTCAGAGCATGGTCATTTATGGCGCCTAATATCAACCGATGAGTCATGTAACAAGTGTGACTGAATGTTCCAGCAAAATAGAATCGAAATCAAGGACATAATGAATATAATTACTAAACTCAATAATGATAAAATTGTTCTAAAAATGTCGTGAAATGGCATACAATAGAACTAATAAAATATCTGGAAATTAAAAACCGACTTACCATCTTCATGAAAATATGATATAAAAATTGCTTTAAACGTAATAACATTAAGGATAATAATAAGATTGAGTGGAGGATTACGTATCTGAAATGAACAAAAACCGTCGTGTACAAAGGGGGCTGGTGCACGTTAAATCTGTAATGGCCTAAAATGTCATCACGGAGGCGTGGTGTGGAAACTTAAACGGACCGTCCTCAGTATGTATACGTTATCTCAAAACTAAAATTACATATTATTCCCCTTTGTTGGAAACTATCTTCAAAACACGGAATGATTAAATTTGGATCCTATTTTTAATGGTATTAAATACAAAGCAGTAAATTAAGGCAGCTAAGTACTCCATTCAAGATATATCTTTTCTATAAAACCAGATAAATACTTTTTGTGCTCGTAATGATTATCTTCGTCAAATGCTTCCAAATTCGTATTGCGAAATTATAAAAGTTACAGTTGAAAAATTATTTATTTAAAGAAAATCACATTTAAGGTAACGATCTGGAATAGAATTTTCCGCAGATTTCAAATCCGTTGAAATTTTCACTGTACCTTTAACGATCGCGAATACAGAAACTTCAACTAGGGAATTAAAAACGCACTAACGCCAGTCAAAACGCGTGGCATGTGAACAGCGTACCATATTCCTATGAATCTCGAGCTTCAGCGGAAGCGCTCGACTTATCGGTTCCCCTCGGCCCGCGGAAGCAATAAAAACGCTCGATTCAGCAGTTTTCTGCATTTGAACGCTCCAGTAGAACTCTATGTGTTTTGGCTACCCGCGTATCGTGTCAACATCAAACGCGCGTTAGATTTCGCCTCATGTGAACGGGGCCTAACTAACTAAAGTAACTGTCGTTGTTGTTCGGTTCTTAGTTTTACTAAGTCGCCCAGGTCCAGAATTACATTCAGTGTTCTGCAACACAACTCCAAGCAATTGCAATTGTTCTACAGGCATTTTGTCCGAATTTTGAAAACTGCAGTCAAATCAAAAACAGACGTAAATCACAATTATGGGTTAAATATATATTACATTAATAAGTTACGAAGTTAAATAATTTGTTATTAACATAGAAGACGTGTTATTTATGAAGTGTTTGTGGTAATTATGACTCTGTTGGGAGGTTGTTTCGTAGCTAGAAAAGAACAAGGTGTGACCGCGCTTTGCATTGCAGAACATCGTAACTTATGATTAAAAAACCAAATCGGTCAAAATTTTGAAAAAATTATGGAAAACTTGTTCTGCGACGGACGTCGAAATTTTAAGCACTTTTTGCTCCCGGGCTGAGTCGTAATATCTGGTTTTTCATATATTTCTGTATAAAAATCCATTCAGTGGGAATTGGGAAACATTATTTCCAACTTTTTAGATACTTTTCCTGTTAGCTTTCTTCTATTTCTTCAGTTATTTCCCGTGCCTTTCTATTGTTATATCATATACTCGTATTAGGAATCTCGTTGAGTTTTTTGTCGTTTTAAATCTAAAGTCTTATGGGAGCCATAAAAATACAATGAACACGCATGAATACATACTATATGTGTGAGTTAATTGTAAAAGCAATCAATAGATAAAAGTAAAATTGATAAAATTAACTTAGGAGAGTTATTCAAATGTTCACGTTTTCGAAGACTCCCATCTATGCAGATATTTATCTAAATATTATGCGATGTATTCACGATATAGATACCATATATGACCCTCACAGAGATAAAGCATATTCCATTTTTGAGACTTCTAGAGCAAATTAAAGAATGTTTAACATATAACAATTTCTGAACAATATTTAAAAAAGAAGCAAAATTTTGAGATCGAAGAAATTCCTATGAAGGGTAATTTCTAAATAAAAACCATAATGCTAAAAATTACGAGATTTTGCAAAAATTAAAAAATTACCCAAGGTGATGATGGCATTTCGATCATCTCTGATCCTGAGAAGGTTTTCTGCGTAGTTGAGAGTTGCTCCAGTGTACCAATTGTTGTCAAGAAAGCCCTCACCTGTTTTCTCAAATGCCTGCAGGATACATGGAAATATCTTCATTAACATAAGTAATTTATTTAACACATGTGTAAAAAGTCCCTGATGCATAGTTAGATGATTACAAGTCCCAGAAATAGCAATTCTATTAAGTCATTAAACTTCTCATTCGTTAGGTACCAGTCACTCTATAACGTAGTGATTTTCAACCTGTTTCATCTCACGCACACATAAAATAATTACAAAAATTTTGAGGCATATTAAACAATTTATATTTTTCTTGATCTATTTTGTTGATCTATCAAAAACAACAAGTATAAATTTGACTGATTTACAAAAAAGAATAAGAGTAATTATCTACACTTTTTGCATAAAATAATCTTAAGTAACTTTAGTAAAAACTTTCTTAAAGTCATTTAAAATAATCTTTATAACAATTTATACGACTCTGTAATAAAAAATAATACTTCAAATTATCTAAAACACTATATATATATATATATATATATATATATATATATATATATATATATATATATATATATATATATATATATATATATATATATATATATATATATATATATATATATAGTTGAATTTAATAGTTTTTTAAATGAACCATTTATACCAAAAAAAAAAAAATCATGAAGATTTTTTACTGATTTTTCTACTTTTGACAAATTAATCTCGCCTTCAAATCTACATATTTTTACAGCTCGTCATAACGGAAAGAAAAATTAAAGGTTTAAAAAATTATTTCAGGGAAAGAAGAGTAGAATATTTACTAAATCTTATCTAATGTCTTAAATAGACTTTCTTCAGCATAACCATTTTTTTAAATTATTTCTGTACTCGAATAATTTCCTATCAATCACTTTCAAATAATTCTAGTAGCCAAATGTAAGATTGAAATACTAATAAGGATCAGTTATTAATTCGTTAAAAAAAAAATCTGACTTTAGCCTCCTTTGTAATGAAATATTGGCTACGTCACCTTAAAAGTTGTAGAACGAAAGAGAGAGAAATGTTTAGCTAATTATTTCCAAAATGATTTTCACATGATAAAACTGAAAAAAAAATGAAATAGTATTATCTAACCATACTTTTAATTATTGCATTAAACAATAAATGAGAATTGCAAAGCTGAATAAATAACATCACTGTATAGTATAAAATATTATCCAGTATGGAATTATAATATACTATACAGCAGGGCTCAAAATACCCGGGTGCACAGGTGCACTGTGCACATGAAAATATAATTGTGCACCTAATTTTTACCACTAAGTGCACGCAGTGCACCTAATTTAAAAACTCAGGTGAACGCAGTGCACCTGTATTAAAAAATCTATTTCGAGGCCTGCTATACAGTTTTGTTATAGAACTATATCGCTTATAAAAATTGAAATTGTTGTTTGATAGAGCTACATGAAAATACCAGACGTACTGAATACACATGACATATCACTCCAACTATCAATGGAACGCTAAGGTGATGTCACACACTATTTTTTATTAACATCTGTTCCTGTTTATATATAAACTCGATCAGTTGGATACTTTACAGTCTTTTTATATACGTGTAAAAGTGTTTCACGTGCATATGTCTCAAATATGTTTCATTAGATTCATAAGGTATAGAGTAACGTAAGACTCTTTTAAAAACCAGCAAACACACAGGAGAAACCAGATGGTAAAGTTTAAATTATGAACCAATGTATACGTACGTGAATCAAAATTGTAAAATACTATTTGATACCAATAGATATTTTTAAAGAATAAATAAAAATGAAACATGTCTATTTTCGCTGCGTGAGTACTTTAATTTTATTTACTTGTTTTATGGATTTGTATGATAAATATACAACATGAAAAGTTTAAAATTTGTGGTAAGAACCATTACCTGAGCAAACGGTTTCGAGTGGATGATATCAAAATAATACCAAACTTCTTGCCAGAATTTTTCACAGTTGTCTATTGACCACTTATGAAGATCCCAATATGTCTCTTAAAATAAAAAAAAAATTATTAAGTTATTTTAAATAGATCGCTAAGTAATTTATTAGAAAACAATATTGAATCATAAGTTGATTAAGACAAGATTAATTTGAAAGCATTTGGAATAATATTTAATTAAAAAGTAGTTTTTAGAATTATTTTTAACTAAACTTACTGTTCCGTGCAATGTAGTAAATTGAAATAAGTGGATACTGTATAATTAAAATACATTTATTTACAAAATTCTATGTGCAATCACGGAAGGAAAAACCCCCCGAACTATTTTAGTTCGAACCGAAAAACTGAACTCTTGAACTTCTCGTCCGACTCGCATCAAGCCTGACGACTTGAATTGTCCTTGGCTCCTTCCCTTGATTGATCTCCGACCGTCAGATATCGCATCCAGGCAAGAAAAGTGACATAACTCAAAATTGCAGAATTTGAGAAATATCAACTTAAAGGATACTATAAAACTTATATTGAAATAGTATAAGCTTCTTTTAAATTTTAGGTAAGTATTTATGGTGGTAACTTCTATTATATTCTATCGAATAGTAATATAATACGCTGGGGCACCTCATACATATTTTTCAATGACATAATATTAAAATTTGTATTTTTTTATTTGTGTCACTTTTCTTGCAGGGGTGCGATATGTAGACACCGTATAATAAATTTAAAACATTTGCTGCCCAAAATTATAAAGCTCCTACAGATGTAGAAGGACCGCGCTAATGTACGTGATTGTGCGAAGATTTATCTTAACATATCTTCTTCCATAAGTAAGATGCTCGAACTTCTCGACCGACCCGCATTCTGCCTGACGACAGGAAATGTTCCAGATTCACAAAGCTGGTGTTGCAAAGTCTCATTTAGTTGACGTTTAGTTTCTCGCCAATTCGGAGGCCTTCGTTTCCACTGGAAGTTCCGGAAGTTAAGTTAGAAGCATACGCTAACCATCTTGGTATTCATGCATTGTTCCATAGCGCGCTAAATCTGCTCTGAGAATGACGTTTTTAAAAGGGACAATTTGCAAAAATGTTCTCTAGTCCTTATACGCATCAGTTACGGATTTACATCCTTTGATAAAAACTGTTTACTTTGATGATGCCTAAAATCCTTTAAAATTTGGCCAGGGATTTTGGAGTCATCTTATACAAATAAGTCTTAGGTGGAAGTGAGCATAGTTCATAGACAATAAGTTGATTAAAAGGCACAACATATACTGTACATGTGAACAAAAATTGTCACAAAACATTGCGTCCGTATAGGGACGTTACAAAAGAATCTATTGATGAGCTTGCGCAAATACCATGTAAGCCAATGCACTCCAACTGGAAGTATCAGACCACAAATTAGGGTAAGGTTGACATAATCCAATTGTAAATACAGCGAGTAAATATTACACTTTACATTGGTTTAAACTCTTTTTATATTTGATTGCATGCTTCAATAAATCAAATCGTATAACTTGTAAATGATATCAATATCAAAAACACATTAAAAAAAGCATATTCACAAGCACGATAGTTTCATTAATGTTTTCTTACTGAAAGGAGATTGCTACAAAATTAAACTTGTGTCAAATGATAAAACTTGTGACATTGGATTGTGCTAAATCATAGAATAATAATGCAAAAGAAAGCACGCAGAAAGTTAAGCTACTAAGAATTGTGGAAACTAATATCACTTACCCAGCCGAATGTTGTATTTGTCTTCTATGATTTTCTTGAATTTTTCAGTTCCTGTTCCTGGAACTTTTTTATCGAACGCCAAATAGGGATTGTTTCCTCTTACTTGAACTATAGATTGTTTCAACTTTTCTGAAGGAAAAGAGAAATCATCACGAACAATTAATAGAGATAACGTGGCCACGCAAAGGGAGATGGAGAAAAATTTACTTAAAGAAAAAATGTGTAAGTTGTACGTTATATTATTCGTTTTTTCGTTTAAAGTTATGTAAAACTACAATACAGAGAGAGTTTTTATTAGCTTGATCGTCTGTTGCATTCGAATCTTGTGATAGAATTTTTATACCATTCCCGATGTTCAATTGACTTGAAACTTTGCATATATGGCGGCAAGTTTATACCAGACGCCAGTTTTTTTTAAGTGCAGTTTTAAATTAAAAAATTATATAAGGTGAAGTCTTTATATCAAATTTTGCGAAAAACAAAATTTCTAATGGAAGCACCATGTTTTGATGCCATAATCAGATTATGAACCATTAAATTAGTCTAAATATTATAAATATTAAACATAAATGGGGAAATGGGTCAAGGGAAAAAAACACCTCCTTTATTTCGAGGTATTAAATGGTATCATTCAAATGGGAATAACGTCCTCTACAAATTCAAATTTTGCACATTCAAATTTTGCACAAACAAAATTTCTAATGGAAGCACCATGTTTTAATGCCATAATCAGATTATGAACCGTTAAATTAGTCTAAATATTATAAATATTAAACATAAATGGGGAAATGGGTCAAGGGAAAAAAACACCTCCTGAATTTCGAGGTATTAAATGGTATCATTCAAATGGGAATAACGTCCTCTACAAATTCAAATTTTGCACATTCAAATTTTGCACAAACAAAATTTCTAATGGAAGCACCATGTTTTAATGCCATAATCAGATTATGAACCGTTAAATTAGTATAAATATTATAAATATTAAACATAAATGGGGAAATGGGTCAAGGGAAAAAAACACCTCCTGAATTTCGAGGTATTAAATGGTATCATTCAAATGGGAATAACGTCCTCTGCAAATTCAAATTTTGCACATTCAAATTTTGCACAAACAAAATTTCTAATGGAAGCACCATGTTTTAATGCCATAATCAGATTATGAACCGTTAAATTAGTCTAAATATTATAAATATTAAACATAAATGGGGAAATGGGTCAAGGGAAAAAAACACCTCCTGAATTTCGAGGTATTAAATGGTATCTTTCAAATGGGAATAACGTCCTCTACAAATTCAAATTTTGCACAAACAAAATTTCTAATGGAAGCACCATGTTTTGATGCCATAATCAGATTATGAACCGTTAAATTAGTCTAAATATTATAAATATTAAACATAAATGGGGAAATGGGTCAAGGGAAAAAAACACCTCCTTTATTTCGAGGTATTAAATGGTATCATTCAAATGGGAATAACGTCCTCTACAAATTCAAATTTTAAAAATATTGTATAAGGGTAAGTCTTTATATCAAATTTGCACAAACAAAATGTCTAATGGAAACACCATGTTTTGATGCCATGATCAGATTCGGAACCATTAAATTAGTCTATTATATTTCACGACTTAACTACTATACCTTTATATCCAAAGATAGTCAATCCTAAAGTTAATATCAATTTTAAGGATCATTTCGACATAGAAAGTCCCTATGTTTGGATCGAGATTAATTGTAATTAAAATCTAGCCGAATTTCAAATTTGAGCACAATGACAAGCGTATTTTTCAACGATCCAATAATTAGATTTATTATACAAATGCGAATGATTTGAGAAGAACATAATTATATTTGCAATACAACGATCAGAGAATTATTATCCGAGGTTTGTCAGACGTTTATTAAGCTTTTCGTTGCACCTTAAAATCGCAAAAATTAGAAAAATTTTAGGTAGCGCAAAATCTAATTATCGGAATGGGCTGAAATTTTGCATGGCCATATTTAGAAGTTCTGAATCGATTTCCATCAAAATGTACCAAAGTTTCAATTCATAATTTTCAAACATTAATTGAATAATTATTATTGTAAACCAAAACTATTTTTTAAATAAATTATTAAGTGGATTTTTTTGGGATTGTTTAACAGTGACATGGTACAAAATATCAGCGCTATAGAGACATTATTTAGGAAGATACCCATAAAATTCTAAGAACCGGATTTACATTGGAGCTCCAATCTTTCTGTACTCATAACTTCGAAACAGTAAGACTTAATGACATAAAATTTGGTACCTGAAGTTAAATTTTGATATACTAGATTCAAAATTGTGAGTTTGAAATAGGGGGATCTTATTGGAAATTATGAATTTGGTGCTCAATTTAATATGAAGACGGCCCCTTATGCAAATGTTATGATATTTAATTTTTAGAAGACGTTAGTTCCTGTCAAGCGCCATCTTTGAATTTTATCTACTGTTAAAATGGCTAGAATGAAGAGGGATGGTTCGTTTTTTTCCACGACTGTACATGCGTGTTCGATTTCGCATACTATTTTAGTGCGTTATTTTTCTTTTTTAATTCTATTGTATACTGATTAACAAGATTTCTCTTACTATTCTATCGTGTTCTTGTTTGACGAATTTCACTTAATATTCTACTGTGTATTTATTTGTCTGATTTTGCTTACTATGCAATTCTGCACTTATGTCGGATTTTGCTCAAGATTCACTATTAAGTACAGTTATCTATTGTACTTATTTGGCCGATTTCCCTTTCTATTTCATTCCATACTTGAGTTCCGATTTCGCTTAATGTTCTGTTGTGTACTTTTGTGTTCGATATCGATTGACCAAGTGTTTCGTCTTATTAATTGTTTTGAAGAATATTTTAGATATTTAAAAAAATAAACTTTGCAATAGGCATTTTAAATACATTTTGAATATTAAAAATGGTTATTATTGCTTGAAAAGGTAAACAAAATTTATAAATATAGCAGATAAAATGCGTTCTTACCTCTCATATTGACACAGCATTCACTTCCCTGGAATTTCGTTGATACCCCATTCTGAGGGACAACTTCAGCAGACATATTTCAGTACAATCGATTGAAGAGCACGACTCTTGATTCTGTGAAAGGTAAAGTTAAGCTCTTAAATTCTTGATGGAATGACTTACGCTTTTATATAGATTATCGTCAAACTACATTAATTTTATTTTCGCACATGTTGACCCATTTTTGTAATTGTTTTGCTCTTCTCTACGATGTTGTCTCGTAGTTTCATATTTTACAACCTTACTCTGTTCTCTATCGAAGAGTATATTTGAAAATATTCAATACCAATCACGCCAGAAGAAAAAGAAAATATTCGATCGAGGATACGTGTTTTGTATACATTTTCCGAGCTTGTCGTGGTTTTTTTAATACGATTTCAGCACTTCGCTAATAAAAATTTTTAAAATATGTTGATATCTGCACCGAAGAGCGAAAACATGACCACCTACTCAATAACGCGTTGCACTTCCTTTGTCCTGCAAAACAGCTGCAACTCGCATGACCATAGATGTCACAAGTTCTCGGTACATGATTGGAGACAGGTAGTACCAAATGTCTAAGCAGCGGTCACGCAAAGTCGAAATATTTTGACATGGTGGTGTTTGAGCTCTGAGCCGCCGCTCAATGACACCCCGAATGTGCTCTACCTGTTAAAGATCCGGCGAGTTAGGTGGCCAGGACATTAAGTGGAATTCATCAGAATGCTCCTAGAACCACTCCAAAACAATCCGAGCCTTGTGACATGGGGTGGGGCGTTGTCATGCTGGAAGGATTCCATCTCCAGTTGGGAAGACAGAAGTCATGTAAGGGTGCAACTGATCCGCAAAGATGTTCAGATAGTTCGCAGCGTTCATGGTCTGTTCTACCACAACTACGAGTCCCAGAGTCGCCCATGAGAACGTCCCCCAAAGCATAATACCGCCACCACCAGCCTATGATCTGCTGTACAAGAGGGGAGCAACTGTTCGCCTGGCAGATGACGTACCCTGACGTGTTGAATGAGAAATCGGGATTCATCTGACAAGGCAACTCTCTTCCACTCATCCTTGGTGTCCAGTCTCGATGTTCCCAGGCTCACTGTAGGCGCAGTTGAAGATGACGCTTGGTCGACAGAGGTACACGAGTGGGACGTCTGCTGCACAGTCCCATATCTAACAGTGTCCGCTGAACTGTGTGTTCCGAAACACTTGTGCTTGCATTGTATTGGGCTGTCAGCTGAGCCATTGACAAGCGCCCAATTTGCTTTAAAAATCGGGGGACAGTCTACGACGTCCTTTTTCTTTGATGAAGCGTGGACGACCAACACTTTGGCGTCTACTGCTGGTGTCACCGTCATTATCCACTTTGCATGAATACTAACAACGGCAGATCGTGAACAAACTACCAGTCGTGCAGTTTCGGTGATACTCGTTCAAGGTCTTTGGACCATTACGATCTGCCCTCTATCAAATTCAATTAGATCAGCATCTTTTCCCATCTCTCGCAAAAGTAAGTGCAAGAATGATTATTTACCTTCTCCAGCAGCAGTTAAATACCATTCTCACTTAATCACGTGCCCTCCACGTCATCCAGACGAGTTCATTGAAAAATGTGGGGATGGTCTAAATGTTTTGGCTCGTCAGTGAACATGATAGTTGATTGGTCCATGGCAATTAGGTTGAACGACATACTTTACCAACTAGCTACGTTGTAAGGTAACTCTGACATGTATCATGCGAGACATTTGGATACCAGGAAGTGATAACGTGACCTTCCTTGTAGTTTGTTTGTTAACATTACAAATCCCTGTCATTCTGTTGTAAGCTTACTTAACCAAAGGTGTACTTTGAGATTATAAAGAAAACTAAAAGATTTCTAAACAGAAGTTAAAAATTGACTAGTAAAGCAACGTATTTTAAAAGCAACATTTATAATCACCAAATATTTCCCCCAATTTTTTCATTTTAATACATAGCAAAGCATTCTTGATGAAAGGGATTTTCAGTGTAAACAAATCAGACGGAAAGTGAATATTTTACATACGCTTCCCAAAGGCTCTCGCATGTAACACGGACCACTGTAGCCAGGTTAAAAGTGTAACGGACTAGCAACCGGAGAGTTGCGAGGTCGAATCTAACCAATGATTCAACATTTATCATTCGATTTGTAAACGGAATAAGACACCCATGCTTCATCTGATTGGTACTCTGTTTTATCATTTGACAACAGTAAACTTCGGCGATTTGATCATTCAATAGACACACCTACTGTCATACATTCATACACCTACTCTGTCATAAGATGTTGTATCGCCAAACAAGGCGATAAGATGCCTTATCATCCAACCAAGTCAATTTTCACAGAGCAGTCACGTGATTTCTAGTGGACATGTTGGTTAAAATTTTGGAAGCTCCTGTAAAGAGCAATGTTGTGTTTACATACATTTCATCTCTATGAGCAACCTGCGAGTTGTAGGCAACGCAGGTTCAATACTTCCCTGGTAATATATTTCCTTTCTCTATGTCAGTCAAGCTTCCTTGGTATCTATATGTCCATTTACTGGACGTTGTTTGGTACAGCTTTGTTCAACCGAATCGAAACACAGAAAGATATACTTTTCCCTCAACGTAAATTACGCTTACACTTGCTTAGACCTGTAGCTACAATTTCATGAACTCTCCGAAAGTAACTTCCCGAGAATGCTTATATCTGAACAGAATTCCCATGATAATTCTGTCTCGTACCGCTCGCAATTATATCTCTGCACAGGATTATCAGGTGTTGATCTCGTCATCTGATCGGTATTCCAATTGACGAGATTTTATCCTTTTTCCCTTTGAGATCTATCTCGGCCCCTCGCCAATAGCTCTTTGATTTGCTCGGGAGCGACATAAAGTCGAGTAGTACCTACACAGGACTATTGGATAAAATGTGATGACGTGTTTAGAGGCTTCAAATATTTGTGTCATGCATTTAAGTTTGACTTTCAAAATTACACATGAATTGGTTAACCATAAATTGAAAAAGTGACCAGTGTGTAAAATAATTTTTTAACACCTTTTCGACATTTTTATAATCTACTTTGGACACAAATCATATACATGCAGATATAATACATTTCACAAACATCGCACCTTTGCTAAAGTACAAAATGACGAAAGGTGATTTTCTTTGATTTTCATTTAGTGGATTTTCTGCAGTTTTGGAATTTTATTTCATTACATTTTTTTACGGTAGAGTTCTGACGTATCAGGTTGTATTATTTCTTGCTATTTTTTCTTTTGAAAAATGTTTTCTTTTTCACCATGGACCACTGTATTTAGTGTAATTGATAAGTTTCAGATTATTCCTATCCAACATTCTCAGTTTAATTTTTCTGCTGGTTCACAAATGTGTTTTGAAATGTGTTTAAGCTTATTAGTTTTTGTGAAAGTTAAAAAAAAAACCATATTTTTCTAAACATTCTCAAATGTGTTTTAGAGCTTTCATTTTCCATTCTAAAAATAAAAATATTTTTGAAAGAAAAAGATTTTTGAAATAATTTTTTACTTGGCGACTTTAGAAAGATGCCAAAAAAAATCGACAAAGCCGTTAGAACCGCTATAAACGTAGACTGTAACTGTACCAAAAGTATTTTAATGATATTAATTCTTGATTTATTTTTTATCTTTTGATCTTCCACAATTGCCATTTATAACTAAAAAGTGCAAAAAATTTAGAAATGCGAAATTAATTCAAAGTGAAAGAAACAGAAAATATATTACTGCACGCGCGATCAACCAACATGAGTTTCCGTTTCATTCCCTTTTGTTGAAAAATGTCTTCTGCCCCAAATAGTCGGAAATCGTTTAAAATTGCGCATACAACAAAAATAAGACTCGAAATAAATGAAGTGTCAGAGCTGAAGTACCGGTAAAGCAATCTAAGTAATCGTAACACTCAATATACATTCCAGTTTTTCATAAACTATCAAATTATGGTTGATTTAAGTATACTTAGGTGTTTTAGCATGTAACTTACCTAAACATAAAAAAGCACGGTTTAATACTTCATTCACTAAACTATTATATCTATATAAATAAGAATGGAGTGTTTGTATGAGCATGGAATATTTTCGACCCATTTCAAGTTTTCTATCCGTTTTGAACTCATCTGATTCCAAATCTGCCTCTTGCGCGTTTGGTGTCTGTCTGTATGTCTGTACCCTATACAAATTTGCATACAGTGTGTACTTATCTTACCAATTAAAACCGAGAAGGTCGGGTATTTTGCTAGTGATGTTTTAAATAAAGCAATATATATAGTTTTAGTATTTCAAATGATTTTTTTAATTTTCTTTGCACACGTAAGTAGATTACATACATAATAGATAGAAAGAATATAAATACAAAAAATTATATAGATAAATAACTACATAAATATAATTCAATTTGTGTATTTATCTTTTCTGACGATTGTTTGTTATTTAAACTACAAATAAATAGATGTATCTCAAACAGGTCAGTGCAAAAAAGATTCAATTTTGAGCAAGAATTTATCAACTAATCACAAAAATTGAACTAAGAAATTGGAGGAACTGTGAGACACTATCAAAAAAGCTCAGTCGGTCAACTTACTGCAGATTGCACTTATAGAACTACAGCGAGGACTCTGAAAGAAATTCTTAGCTATAATAGCCTGGTCAAATAAAAATGTAGCTACAGATTTGTACAGGTATAACTCAATTTTTTAATCGACCAATGAATCACAAAGTAAGAAATAACTAAACGTGTTTCTTTACGATCGCAACCACGTGTAAAACGCTTATGGTATAGCTTTGATGTAAAGATTCTTGTAACAACGCTTTTGGCGCGTTTTTTAAGTCTCCAAGAAATAGTTTAAAATAATACCGCTTTAGGTTTAGAGGGAAATAATTAAAAAAATTAAAGGAAGAAATTTTGGAAATAGAGAAAAAAAATCCATACAACTTATTAGTTTTACTTTTTAGAAAGTATTTACTTTAATGAAAAATCTTTTTATGAAATATTGTTATAGACGTTTGTACAAGTAAAATTATTTATTAGTTTTAAGCCTAGTGGAATCAGTTTTCGAGTGTCTATTCCCCAAGGGAACGTTTAGTCTCAAAATTCCTTTGGACACAAGGCAGACGTGAAAAGAACAAATTATACTACACCAAGTAATCTCTAAGAACTAAAGTGCAGACTGCTTTCTGCTACTTACTTTGCTGTCTTTAACTACTGTCTTTTCTGCACCAAATCCTTTAGCGGAATGACTGAATATGGTTTGTAGTACGGAATAAAACGCACCAGGTTCTAAAAGTTCTTCTATAAAATGTAATCGAGTTAAATAGAAAAGAGTATCCATCAGAAACCGAAAGGTATAAAATAATATGTATTTTTCATGTTTAACCGACTAACACTGAAAAAGAAAACGATTTTCCCATCTAAAACTGGAACTTGTTTACGACAAACGGCGTTTGAACAGCCTTTCCGTATGTGTCCACATATATCTTCTCAGCAAATACAAAACTTTTATTTTTATAGAACCTTCTTAAAGAAAAAAACTAATTAATAAAGTTCTATTTTTTATAACCCAAATTTTTGTTTTGTTCCATGAAGACATTTCTCCAATAAGGTCGCTTTCTCTTCGAAGCATAAACACAGCCGTTACTGTGTTTAGAACATTAGCGCTTTCTTAGATTATATTTTGCGTTTTGTAAGACCTTATACCAGGCCTCGAAATAGATTTTTTAATACAGGTGCACAAGGTGCACCTAAGTTTGTAAATTAGGTGCGCAGGTTATATTTTAAGTACGCATCTAAAAAAATGAAAAAAAGAGTATTAATGTAATGTAAATTTCTTTATTTTAATTGGGTATGTTTATATAAGTTCGTAGTAGATAGTAAATAAAAATATTTTCAAATCAAAATTTCCCCTTCTTCGGCGTACGGCTGTCGCGGCAGTCGCTTCAACAGAGACACCTGGAAAATGTTTCGATCATCATTAAGTTCTGGTGGCAGTGACACAAATAAACCTTCCTCCTGTATAAACCCGTTACGGCCCAGTGATTTTGATTTCGCATAATGTGTATTTAGGAATTTTAATTACGTTCCTTTAGAGCGAGAGATGTCGATACTAATATTTTGTTCAAACATCAAAATAACATAAAACACGTTTCCTAGAGGGAACCTAGCGTGTACTTAGAGGTAAAAAATTAGGTGCACAATTTTATTTTCATGTGCACAGTGCACCTGTGCACCCGGGTATTTCGAGCCCTGCCTTATACCTTTAATTTTTATGTTTGGATTTCCTTAAAAAGTTCATCTTTTATTATTAACTTCTTATTTTGACTTGGGAATGCGTTTCATTGGATGAGTCAGATCGTTCTCAAGCATCCTTGTCGCTTCTCATTTGAGCAGTGCTGAAGCTAAGGAAGAAAACAAGGGCTGTGTCCCCGTGAACTTGCATCTTATGGAATGGGCTGGCATTTCAGAAACATTTAATTAAGAAATGTTTAATTATATGTAATTAATCAACTTTTTATTGATTTAATTAAAGAATGCTTTATCCATTTAATCACACACACGATATTTGTAATACATTTAATTAATTAAGCTTTTATTGTAATTACTTAGTTAACGGTTTGCTGAATTTTTTCAATTGATGTTTTATTACATTTAAGTAATTACTGTTTTTGTTACATTTAATTAGTTAATGGTTTGTTATATTTTATTTAGTTAATGCTTTATTACATTTAAGTACTTAATACTTTTGTTGCATTTGATTATTTAATACTTTATTGCATTTAATTAGTTAATGTTTAATTACATTTAAGTAATTAAAAGTTTTTGTTGCTTTTAATTATCTAATTTTTTATTACATTTGAATTGGTTAATGTTAAATACATTTAAGTAATTAATGCATTTATTACATTTAATTAATATATTTATTACATTTAATTAATTTATGTCTTCATTAAATTCAATTAATTTATGTCTTCATTAAATTCCATTAATTTATGTCTTTATCACATTTACTTTGTTATGATTTTGTTGTATTCAAGTATTGTTTGATTATATTCATGTACTTATTGCTTTTATTTCATTTAATTAGTTATTTTTTTATTATATTACACTTTTTCACATTTTCAAGCTGCTTTGGAAAGACTCAAAAATGAGTACACCTAAAGAGTATGTTTTTTCGAGTGCAGAGACAAGGTTTACACATCTATATCCTGGATTTCCACTAACTCCCTATGATATCCTTATCGGTGCCTCTTTGGATTTATTGATGGAAGACCAAGAGGAGGACAGCTCAGGCGACAATGTCTTATTTACCTGGTCTAGCATGATATATTATAGTGGCCTCAAATGTCCTCATGTTGGCGTGGTGTGGAAGTTTGGAGAATGGGGTGTGATCTCAGGTGTTACCTCGTCATCTGACCGTGGTTCAAAATTACGTGGTGTTGTCTTCGGATCTTTCCCTCAAGCGATTGATCCCGGTCGCATATATTAACAACCTTTACCTGGAATAGAAGACATGGGGAAATGTTAAGCCCGCTGATTCGTTGCTCTCTCTTTCCGAGATCTCTCACGTTACTCACCCATAGTGCGCATTCCGCACGTGTGAAAAGTATCACAATTTACTTGCAATGTTTGCGAAAACAAAAGTTGAAACTGCTTCGACCGAAAATAGAATACTAATAAAAAAGAAAGCGATAGCTTTTAGATGATTACCAAGCGACAGTTCAACGGCTTGTGCCATGCACTCGTAAGTTGATCGTAAATGTTTTGTGTTCAGTTTTAATTCCAGTATAGTTTCTACACGCATAATTTAAAGTTCCAAAATGGATTATTTTTAAAGGACGCTTGGGTCCTTGAACAGAATAGAAGGCGGAAACAGGGGAGTTTTTCGTTATTACTGGGGATCTGTTGGATTCATTATTTATATTGCAGAGGTTTTGCCACCGGCTTTCAGCTCAAATAGAAACTAACGAGTAATGAGTAATGACAGAGTCCACGTGAAGCATCGCCATTAATGATGATGTCACGTAGTGTCGTCATAGTCGACAGTTTGAAACCAACGAATCAGCGGGCTTAAAATTTCCCCATGTCTTCTATTCCAGGTAAAGGTTGTTAATATGCATCCCGGACTCCGTCAATAGCCAATGTTTCTTTCAACCGGAATGTGACGTCACACGTACACCTCGAATGAAGAAGGAACGAATTTTGCGATTTTCGACCGCTGACGTCAGCTTTTGGAACCATGCCACCTTTCCGTTTCTAGCATGTTTTGATTTACGGTGTTGATAGTAACCACTTTGAGGTCATCACGGCGTTGTATATGGAGTTCGTTTGCGAAGCAAACCAAATGAGAATACTTAGCAACCACCGTGGGTTGGCGAGAGTCAGCGAGCAGTGGTCACACATAACCCCACGAAAATAACTATCACGGGCAACGCCGTACTGGCCACGCAGTAGCTAGTTTTTTATAAAGTGAAAGAGTAACTTACATATGCCAATCATCTTTCATTACTGTTGTCTGGTTAAACTATCTCTACTATTATAATAGAAAGTGTTTGTTTATGTGAACTCTCCTGACGAATCTATGGCACTTACAGTAATGGGATTTGGCACACAGGTAGTCCCAATTTTTTTGCATTTTTTGGGTCGCGATTGGGTAGATTTTAAAATTTAATATAGAACATTTTAAAATGAATTTAATGGATGAAATGTTATTTATTTTGAATTTATATTGAATTTAATTATTATTGAATTTAAGGGATGAACTTTTTTTTTAATATAGAGAGATTAAACCAACGTTTTTGACTTTTTTGGAATCGTCACGGGCAACGCTGTGCTGGCCGCGTAGTGGCTAGTATTTGTATAAATCTTAAAAATAGCTTACACTCATTTACTCTTAATTCATTCATGGATTCGTGTATATGTATATACCGGAAGGGCTAAAATTCATTCCGGAATATTGTGAAAGTAATCTCGTATAAAAAATTTACATAGTAAGTAAAACCAATTTCTTTGATTTAGAAGAAACACGTAAAGATTAATTGTTCTGTTACGTGGTGAAAGACTCAAAACTTTTTCTGTAATATTAAAATTGTTTTAATAACTAATAAATTAATTCCTGTTGGTTCTACAACGGTACGTTCATGTGACAAAGTCGGTCTCTGATAATACACAAAAATCAAATCTCCTAGTATTGTGACATGAGAGTACAACTTTTTAACAATCGAAGAGGATTATTAAGAATTGCATTCGACAGTTGACATTACCATTTATTGAAATCTCTGTTGAATGCTTTCTTATGTGGGAGGAAGGATATGCTATATATTTATGCCGAATTTTAGAGTATTATCAGCTTATTTTATCACCGTAAAATATTCGAATATGTAACTTTGCTGAAATTTATATCGTTGTTTTATCCGTTATAGGGAAAAGTAGCAAGTTTCCAAATTCCTCTAACCTATGCAGTTATGGAAATGTTTTATGACGATTTATAAATACTTCTTTTGGGCATTTTTGTTTCAATACATCCCCAATGTTTTATATTGTCATACGAATTTATAGTATATTATAAATATATAGTTTACTACTCACCGTCTTTGTATCAAAATATTACAAATATTTTTTTTTTAAATATAGTTAATTTATACAAGTGTTTTTCTTATATGCTTTGTGAGTAGGTGAGAAACACAATTCTGATTTACTTGTGAAATTATGAGGACATATTTAATGCATAGTTTTGTGCTTAATAATTTATACAAATTCAGTGAATACTGAAATTTATTATTCTGTTAGCGTTGAGTAAAAAAAATATTTTGAAACAAATACAGAGTATATTGCTACTAGAAATTAAGACGAAATCCTTATAAAATGTACGGATTTTTAGAAACCTATCGTGTATTTATAGGGATTTTGGCATGCGCTTAGGGATATTTCGTATTACGAAAGGGATTTTTTAATGGGATTTCTTTAATTTCTGATTGAGTTGAGTTTTCCAATCAATTTCACCACTCAAAATCATCCATTTAAACTCAACTGTTGGGAAACTGCAAAGTGGTATTCATACACTCTGACAGCATATCTACGTAGGAACTGCGAAAAAAATAATCACATTTTTAAAAATGTTTTTTTAGAAAATTTGAAATTGAAAAATCTATATACTCAGCACGATTTAAGCTCCAATGAAATTTGCAAAAATATTTGCTTTAAAGGTTTACAATTTTAAAAAATTGGTATATCTTAAATGCTTTAGGAAATATGCGATTTTTAATTAGGAGATGCACGCGAAGAAACATGAATTATAATTTTTGACGTCGCTTTCGCAGACCTGTATCTCGATGAAAATATATTATAAGAGATATTGGGGGTTGATTCAAGATGGCCCAAAATGCACCTATATACAAAATATCATTCGATTCGAAGATGGTGAGGTGAACAGTCTGGCCTGTATTTGAATAGTTTCACCTATACCAGGGGTGGCCAACCCGTGGCGCATGCGCCAAACTTGGAGCATTGGATGATTAAAAGTGGCGCATTGCATTATTGTGCCTCCTTATTCTTTTGAAGTAGACGCCATAACTGAAAATATCTTAATATTTTCAACACCATAGTACTCTCAGTTAAATTCATAGAGCTTTCTTACTCCTAATTTCGTCGCAATTTTTTGAGTTTGTTATTTATATTCTATATGAGACGACGTACTTGTGATGTGTTTGTTCTTTTTCAAGATTTTTTATACTTTTTAAGGTTTTTATTTTTTTTAATTTTTTTTTACACATTTCTCTCTCTCTGTTATATATCACTGTGCAAAAGAAAATAAACAAATGAAGCGCAAAAAGTATGAGAGAAAAAGTGAATTTAACGAACAGTAAGAAAATGAGTTATTTACAGCAAGTCCATCAGGAAAATCGTTTTTTGCATTGTTTGTGAAACTACTCTTTCACATAATAGAAGACACATGATCTTTATAAACACTATAAAACACAGCATCAGACTAACATAGAAGGAAAAATTAAACTTGTTCTCGGGTCGGAGTTACTTAAAGAATATGTGACTAAAAAAAGGAAGAAATCAGAAGACAAAATATTTTTGCTAATGTAAGTTGTTAAGACGAGGCGATGACAGAAGCGTCCTATGAAATTGCTTTAGCATTGGCGAAAAAAAAACCTATTTTGACGGAGAAGCTTGTTTTTAAATACTTGCACACCATCTTGGTTATAAAATTATTGAAAAGAAATCAGACGAAATTGCTATACCAAGGCAGACTAATGCGAGATGCATCGTGGAACTCTCTCTCGATGTATTTCAACAACTGGAAGACCTTTCTCTAGCTTTGGATGAATCAATGGACTTATTTGATGTATCCAGTTATAAGCATATTTGTAAGAGGAATTGATTATAATTTTAATGTCTTTGAAGAACTTGCCAGTCTGGAGTTATTGCATGATGAAACAAGAGGATCAGAGAAATTTAAAATGTAAAATCATGCCAAGAAAATCCAGATAAGATTATTGTACTAATCAGTGTGTGTAGTGACGGTACGCCGTAAATGGTACTACAACTTTGCTTGGAAATTTTTTAAATCGTACTGCACTAAAATATCAATGTATTATACACCAAGAGGCACTGTGTGTAAAAGTTAAAAAAAAATTACCATGTTTTGTTACCGGTTATGAAATGTAGGATTAAAATTAGAACAAGAGCATTAAATAGCCGAGAGTTCAGAGAATATTGAATTATTAGGTTTGGAATATGGTGAGCCTTTTCTTTATTGTGAGGTGCGCTGGCTTTCTAAAAGATAGGTTCTGAGTAGATTTTAGAAATTAAAAATGCTATTTTTAATTTTTGAGGACATGAAAATTGAACTTTCCTGATGAAAGAACCCTATTATTTGAAAACCACTGGCTATTTGAATTGCCATTTTTAGTTGATGTACTAGCTATCTCAATTATATAAATTCCACGCTATAAGGTGTAATGATTTCTCTGGGTAGCGTGCAGATGAAGAATCTAAAGAGAACAGTCTAGCTTAATTAACATAACAAGTTTTATTTCCAGCTGCTCTTGATTAATGGTAAATTATATACAAAACTCTTAAATTAGATATAGGTCTCCAATAATTAGATTGGACAGGCTGTCTCAACTCAATTCTAACAGAAGATTTCAATTCTAACAGAAGATTGCAATTCTAATCTTAACAGCAGAAAAGTCTCCACCGAAAGAAAGGTCTACACCGAAGAATGGTTCTAGAGTAATTATTTAGGCACTACGATCGCACAATTTTATATCGGGAGGAGATCACTTCGTCGGCGACACAGATCCGCACAGGATCTCACTATAGACGTCTGGTGGCGGTCTACACCAGGAACTCCAGGACGTTCCTTCTAAGAAAAGTCTCGGGGACTTATAGTGCTCAGCCTCCCAAGGCTTCTGAGTAGGTGTCCTCTCAGGGCGAGGTCACACCGAACTCCAAAAATAAATTCTCAAAAGAGAGAAGAAATTGGTCGACCGATTTGGGTCTCTGAGAGATGACGCACCTCGGGATGAGATCAAATCCAAACTGATTTTTTTTCGTCTTCCTATTCCTCGGCTCGGATTTTGGCACGCTCCGGCCGCTGGGGCGGAGCTGGTCCTCCATTGGTCCTGGTTGGCTCTGATATCACTCCGTTGCTTCTGTAATTGGCCTCATATTTGGCGTCGGGTCGTCTAATCTCTCTCCGCTGTTTCTACCTACGCTGATGATAGTTCATCTATAAAGGCGAGACAGAACGAATTCTCATTGTAGTTTTAGTGTCAATATTCCAGACAGACTGGCGATTTTCCATTGTCCGCAGTGGCTCGCACCTGTGCCTCTCGGCGAACTCCGTCGGGGGTTTACATTTCGCATTGGGAGGATCTATGGATGGACTCCATCAATGAATCCTCACAAAGGCAAGAAGAAATTACTTCCTAGCTTAGTAAATAGCATTAATTTATTTAAAATGCCATTAAATCTGTTGATCTCTCAGTTAGAAAATCAGGATTTGAGTCAATTTCCACCGTTGAAAAAGCAGAGGGGATGTGCTGCGGATAATAACAATTTGACCAAATATATTAAAATTAGTTATTACACGGGTAATTTGAAAGTCGTTTTCTTGATTTGGCTACAAAAGAAAACTACACGCTCTCATTAATAAAGCATTTTCACTTAGTGAACAAAACGTAATGAAGATACCTAGTAACATACAAATGGTACTTTTTTTATTTCAAAACAAATTCATTATTGAAATTGAAGTTTCATGAGCTGTATTATATATATTCAGATCAAAATTCTTCTGACATGATTAATTTCTGACGTTCATTACACTGTAAACACTTTCTGGAACTAAGAAAATTTGCAAAAAGTTATACATGTCGTGTTGGAACGACTTACAGATATGATCAAGCAATTTCATCCATGAAATTTATTAAAAGGAAAACGAGGTCGCGAATGACTGATTCAAATTTGAAGAATTCTCTGTAATAGACATTGTTTTACATACAATATTGTTAAATCATTTAAAAATGTTAATTATTTCGATAAACATACTTTTATTAAAACGTATGGCGCATCTGAAGTCGTATGTGAAAAAAATTGGCGCATGGTATGTAAAAGGTTGGCCACCCCTGACCTATACGGTTTTCTCTTTTCCTGTCTGTGTGTGTATGCATGTAATACATCTAAACAGCCAGATATACACTATATGGACAAAAGCATTTGAATACGGCAGTCTTTTCAGAAAAAGTGCTTTATTATGGTATTTAGTAACGGGTAGGCCCTCCTTATGTTTGTATTACAGCTGCTACAAGTGAAGGCATACTTTCCACACGTTCTTTTAGTGTGGACAGGAATAGCTCGCCATGCCTCTTGCAAGGCTGTGAGAAGAGATTGTTGTGAAGATGGGCGCGCGTGGCGGTATCGTACTCGTCGTTCAAGTTTGTCCTACAAGTGCTCGATCGGATTGAGATTGGGGCTCTAAGCAGACCAGTCAAACAAATTCACCTCATTTTCAGGAAACCAGTCCGCCACACGTTTGGCATGGAGCTCAATCATGTTGGAAGAAACAATCATCATCGCCGTAGTATTGCCATAGTGTATGTAAGGCCGAATGATCCATAACATCGAGGTACACGTCAGCGTTCATGGTACCAGGTACATAAAGCAATGGACCTAACCAGGATAAACAACCCCATATTAAGAGGGATCCTCCTAATTTCTGTAGTGTCCAAATACTTTCGTCCATATAGTGTATTTTCATGAAATTTCTACATTTTGAATACTTACAGTAACTTAGTGAATGAGCAGCTACTCAGAGTCCGCATATCTTCACGTTTTATGGACACCCGTGTAGTCTTACGCAAATGTCACTTAAAAATAAAACTCATTACATCTTAATTGATTTTTGAAATATATTCAGCAATAGTGAATAAATTATTTAACTTTACTTTGTCTTTATTTCTGTGTAAGTTTCATATGAAAACGCTTGAGAGAACCGTCTCTTAGCACAAGTTTATGAAATGCCAAATTGTAGATGTAATAGATCGGTAGCTCAGTCAGTAGAGCGTCGGGCTCGCATTAGAAGGGTTGTGGGTTCTGTCCTCGGCGGAGCCTACAATTCTGATGATTACGAGATCGGCGCTTCGATCTGGCTAAAGACCGTCGTGTTCACTAATGGTGACTGGGGCACGTTAAATAGGTCGTGGTCACAATGTCCCCCATGTTCCCATACCAAATCAATACCTCTGGGGGGACCTGATCAGGGGGTTATCGGCCTCTGATTGGGATCTAAATTACGATATGTGTGAGTGAATGGATGTATGAAAGGGACCTTCCTGTAAAACGGATGTGTCACGTATGTCGAGCAAAGTCGGACTTCCTCCCAATGGGGCTCAATAACATGGAAGGCGCACCCCCCTCGCCTCTTGCCGTCTTCGACGGGCCTGGCACTCCTCTGGTATGCCAGTGTAGGCATAAGAAACAACAACAACAGATGTAATAGATTGTCCGGATGAAGGTAACACATGCATACGTGTTTGAGTCTCAGGTAAATTGTGTAAACTTTAAAATATTGAACGTAGTCATTTAAATCATTTTCAGGACTCTTAAACTATAGTTAGAACAAGGAACTATTATATTACTTTAGACCTCGAAATAGATTTTTCAATACAGGAGCATATTGTACACCTATGTTTTTAAATTAGGTGAGCAGGTTATATTTTAGGTGCACATTTAAAAACACGAAATACAAGAGCATTGATGTAATATAAACTACTTTATTAGTTGGGTATGTTTATATAGGTTAGTAGTAGATGGTAAATAAAAATATTTAAAAATCTAAATTCGCCCTTCTCTCCGGCGCACGGCTGTCGCGAGTCGCTTAACAGAGCCATCTGGAAAATGTTTCAATCATCGGAAACTTCTGGTGGCAGTGACATAAGTAAACCTTCCTCCTGTTAAACCCGTTACCCAGAGATTTTGTTTTCGCATAGTGTGTATTTAGGAATTTTAATTACGTTCCTTTAGAGCGAGAGAGGTCGATACTAATATTTTGTTATAACATCAAAATAACATAAAACACGTTCCACCCCCCTTTTTTTTAACGTTAGGTGCACTATCGGGTAAAATTAAGGTGCACAATTTTATTTTCATGTGCACAGTGCACCCGGGTATTTCGAGCCCTGGATTACTTTTCAATACACGACTGAATTGAGTCAACCTGAGTCACGCTAGATAATTCTACCAGCAATTAAATAATTCACATAATTAATACTGTTGAATTTACAAGTTTATTTAAGATGATGAACTGGGGAGCCATAAGTATTCACGATAAATGTTTTTATTTTTTTCACAACGATAAACATTTCTTAACATCAACAGACATAAAATATATAACACAAATCACAGTTCAATTCAATTTTTGTAACATTAACACGTATTTCTAAAAACATAAGATTTTAATACAGACAGTCGTTTCAATAATTTAAAAGTAACAAACATTTTAAACAGGTATCTGCAGAAATCTCAAATAGCCATTCTTCATTTTAATCTCCAAAGAATATCAATAATCATGTGGTAAAATTATGGTTGTGTGGACATGGAATTTGGTGGAATTATATGACCTTCAATTTTTTATTTGCCAATTCAATACCATAAGCAAATGGAAAGGAATAGCGTACTGGAAACCTTTAATGTAATTTAACTTAGAACCTCTTTAGTAGGAACATTGAACTATAAATGGATTGAATTCTTTACTCAATAAATTAAGTTTTTGAATATTTAATTATCAAAGTTTCCTACCTCTTAAATCAAAGTATTTTATTTTTATGTTTTTATTTTTACCTTTTTAGTCAAGCTAAACACAGGTGGCAGTAGTTTTCTTTTCCAGAGGAACGCGCTTTCTGATCAACTCCAATTAGATTAAGGCTCAAAGTTACTATCTTCCCACTAAGCATTGCTTATAAGACGCCAACTTGGCGATCACAGCATTAACTGGGATATTGCAGAGACGTAAAGCAAATGCTCAGTCATAACGCCATTTAAATTTATATATAAATTGAAAATGCTTATATAAACACGTATTTATAAAAACATTTCACATTTATAATTTCCTATCGGCTTAAGTTACATCTGACAAAATTTCAAGTAGTAACATGTAGAGAGCTACTGAATCTAGATTTTTGCAAATTGCAGATGCATTGAGTACACGTTACACTATGTAACGGGCTTTTCCAAACAAAAACAGTCACGTGCTCAGTACACGGAAAATCTGGTAAAGATTTCCACAGTAATTTTTTAATTACGGAAGTAATTAAACAAAAACAATCACGCATTCAGTACACAGAAAATTTGGTAAGAATTTCCACATCAGTTTTTTTAATTACGGAAGTAATTTAAAAACGTGAAGTTACAAGATATTCCAAATCACAAAATCTCAGGACTTTAAAAATAGCTTCATTTGAAACTGTCAGATCCTGTAAATAGAAAGAGAAATAAAATTTAAAATTTTCAGACATTTAAAAAAAATCATTGTTAGAAATATCATTCTGCAATTTCTTTTGTAACATGATTACATGATTTAGGGAATTAAATTTACCGAACATTTCGAAACGAAATGCGAACCGTAATCAATTCTATTCGAACTGATAGTTTCGTCAGATTTTATCCATGATCATTCCCTTCGGGGGTTGATACCGTATCGTCGCCAATAGCACGTTGTGTAGCGCCATTGCGACGTTAACATACATCAGACTTTTCCGGAATCCGTTTATCATGAATGTCTCTTTTAATTTGCTCACTTAACCGCTGAATATATACAGGGTGACCTGTAAAGTCCCTTTAAATTTGGAACAGCGTCTCATCAAGTCAAAGAAGTAACATGTACCTATAGTAAAGTGACCATGCTGAATTTATTGAGACAGCTTACAGCACTTCTATGGACGAAAACAGAAGTTAAAGAATAGCTCCGAAACTAAAGGAGACGGGACAAAAAGTTCAGTTTAAAAAATATGCGCAATACTATAATAAAAGCACAGAAAAAGTTTCATGGAGATATCTGTAAAATTGGTGGAGATATTCGCAATAAAAAATTTGAACTATTCCATGACTTGAAAAAGAGGTCGTCTTGAAATTGAGAAACGTGTTCTCCGGTGTTATACAGTTTTTCCGACTTATGCAACGAAGAATTTAAGTTCAAACAACAAAGAAACAAAAAAAGATAAACTAAAGAAAAACATCTGAAAAACTCACTCCAGAAAATTAAATTTTTTTTTTTTTTAAACTAGCGATCCGAAATATTACTATTTTTGCGTTATATTCCTCTCACGTTTTTGTTTTCCTTGTGGTTTCAATATGATGGAGCCCTGCTGCACAAACCGCACACGGTGCGATAGTTTCTTAAGAACAGATTTGTCCAAATGGTAATCGGATGCGATGGCTGTGTTGAATGACCTGCACGATCACCAGATCGTACCCAACTCGGTTTCTTACTCTGGGGTTACAGAAAAGATCTGTTGCATTAAGGATTTATTGTTAAAAAAATATGGTGCGTTCAAAAAGGAACACACCATATTTTTTTAACAATAAATTTCTTGCTTTTGCTCATCCATCTTTAAGTTTCCAATGTGCCACGCTAAATACGCGCATTTGTTCCTGACATTTGCGCATCTGCTCAACGTTTATCAGGATAAAATTACTAAATAATAAATCTTCGTTTGTGGCTGTGTTTAACGTCGGGAGATTTTAATCGAGGATTTTTTTAGTTGTTGCGCGAAAATAGTGATTTTAGAGTGTGTTTTTCAGACAATTTTCTTTTATTTATCTTTTTTTTATTTTTTGTTGTTGTTTGAATTTAAAATCGTCGTTGCTTAAGACAGAAAAACTGTTTTAAGACTGAAAAACTGGAAACACGTTTTTCAATTTCAGGACTACCCCTTTTTCAAGAGATGGAATAGTTCAAATTTCAATCGCGAATATCTCCGCCAAATTTACAGTTAACTCCATGAAACATTTTCCTTGTGCTTTTGTTATGGTATTGAGCACATTTTTCTAATTGAACTTTTCGGCCGATCTCCTTTAGTTATCTACTTATTTTTTAACTTCCTTATTTCGCCGCTAGGAGCGCTGTAAGCTGCCGCAATAAATTCAACAAGGTCACTTTACTATAGGTACATCTTACTTCATTGACTATACGAGACGCTGTTTCAAATTTAAAAGGCTTAAAGGGATTTTGACAGGTCACCCTGGTATAAACTACCCTACAATAATGGACAGGACAGCAAGTTGTGATGGTATAAGGGAAATAATCCATGCTTTAATAGGGGGATGGTCCCCCACGTGCTGCAATTACACTAGCAACCCTTCTGAGCATACTTTCAACAAGGTTTTGATACACAGCTATGGGCATTTGTGTCCATTCCTGCTGCAAGAATGTCGCCAGCTCATCTGTAGATTTCAGACACGGTTCCTTGGTCCGTAAGCATCGCTCTAACTCGTCCCACAAATGTTCTATGGGGTTTAGGTCGGGACTCTGAGCAGGCCAGGGAAGACGTTTTGCATCCATATCTTGATACCACTGCTTGACAGAGGCTGTAACATGACATGGAGCGTTGGTCCTGGAAGAACATTCGTCCATTCCATAAAATTGCAAGAGTGTAGGAAGAACCCGATTGTCCAGAATGTTCATGTAGGCATCAGCATTCAATTTACCAAGAACAACGTATGCAAAGGTCCCAGGCCATACCACGAAAACGCCCCCAAACAAGTAGTTGGATTTTATGCAAATCTGCTAACGTCCGGTCCATTATTGTAGGGTAGTGTATATCCCAATGTGTCGATGACCGTCCAAGTCTCTCGACCTTAACTCGTGATTTCTTGGGTACGTCAAAGTCACCGTTTACGTGCCTCCGTATTGGCAGCAACATTAGATGCGCTCCGGGACAATACTACCGATGATTGTTGACCATCAACTGGGAAATGCTACAACCAATGTGGGCTTGATTAAGGTATGGACACGTGTCATGTATCTTCACGAGAGGAGACCACATCGAATACTTGCAGTGCTGTGACTAAAACTTGGACAATTTCTAGTTCTTTTCATGTAGAACACATCCATACTTTCGAATTGCAGTATTTTGAAACCAGATGAATCATTTGTAATAGCCATGTTCATTAAATGCAAAATCAAAACAATTAAATTTTGAAAGTGAAACTATCGAATCAAATAAGATTACATCCGTGCCCTATCTTTAGCATTTAAAAGAAAAACGTTCATATATTGTAAACAAATACATTTTAGCTCAATTTAAATTCTTACTTGAGGCATTCACAAGATCTCGGGATTTAGCATGGAAGCATAGGATCTTTATCGCTCAGCATTCCATTTAAAGGACCATCATCACTAGAAGTATCCATAAATTCCAATGCATGCTAAACAAAAAGCAATGCTTAGTTTCAATGTCCAAAGGAAACCATAAAATAAAACAACTAAGCTTAAGTCTTACATTGAAAGGTGTAACGTTCTTATAACCATATAGTTATAGATTGTGAGACTCAAAACAGGTACAATCAAATGGCTGATAAAGTACAGCTCGTGTGAGAAGGCAAATGATATTGGGAAGTATTTCTTGTTATAGTAAGTTCTTTATTGAAAATCTATTGCCTTAAATTAGTATTTTTATCGACTTGTTTCTTTACCTCGTAACCGCTGTTATTGACATTAGCTCCGAATGATGAGTTCATAGCTGGAATCCGAAGGACGGATAGAAATTGTGGGAATCAATGTCTAATATATGCAAGAGTACGTGACTCAAATGACAACTCTGCAGAAGGTCTATATTGAAATGAACTGATCTCTCCTGAGAGAAAGAGAGAGAGTGAGGGAGAGATAACGCTATTTACACTTTCAGGACATGCGAAACTATCACCATTGTCAAAACATATGTTTGCAACTTTCGTTATCAAATAATTGTAATTATTGTCCGGGTCCGGGACTCAAAATTCTAAAATCTTCAAATTTTAAAGTTTTTGTTCTGAAATTTTTCTGTAGGTATACATTGTATTTTGCAATTATAATAACTATTTTATATTTTCAATACTTAAAATTTTTTTTAATTAAAATTTTAAAATGACAAAATTTTGACTCTGAGCAAAATTGATATACCTTAAAATATTTTTTACAAATCACTTCATTTTCCCATTAATTAACTTCTAGAAATTCATACTATAAATAGTCATCGAGATTTTTGGTTAAAACAATTAGAAATTTTTTTTTAAATCTTTCGTTCAAAAACTACATAAAACATATAGTAAACAAGGTTAAAAAAATTATAGAACAAAAAAATAATACATATATACACAGTTGCTGAAGAAAAATTAAAGAAATATGTTTGAAAAATAAAACATTTTGTTTATTTTTGAAATTCCATTTAACACAAAAGAAGAAAAAGAGCGTTTAAAATTATGAAGGCCCGTTTGATTTGCAGCTTTCATGTTTATAAAAAGTTGAATGTGTCCGATTCGATGATGGTAGAGAAAAAAATTTGGCGTCATTTTATTCAGAAATATCAAAATAATTTTTAAGATAATAAAAGAAAATTGTATTTTTTTTTTCATATTTTGAGTTCCAGACCACTTTAAATATCATAGTCGCCAATTGGGGCACTAGGCTGCTTTCAAACTTTTTAGATAGGTAGGGAAATAACTAACGGTCACACTGAAACAAACAACACAACGGGATATTTTCTACAGTCAACCACTGTCAGATGACGGTAACAACACCTGAGCTAGCACAGCACTCAACAAATTTCCACATCACTACAGCATGAGGACACGGCTGATTTAACGTGTACCATTTCCCCGAGCACATGATGATCTTCGGATGAACCCAGTTTCGAACTCACAATCCTCAGGTTTATCTATTCCCTCAAGCTTTTTAGAAACATGAATAAAAGATATTTTTTTTCGTAGCTCAACACAACTCACACTCCGTGCTACCTCTCTTCAAGCTCTGTCTCGCAAATTGTGCATAGATTCAAGAGATCAGGACACTATTCAAATGCCTAACTCATTGAAACACTACCCTTCAATAATGGACAGGGACGCCAACAGGTTTGCATAAAATCATACAAATTGTTTGGGGGTTGTTTTTAGCCTTTGCATGTTGTTCCTGGTCAATTGAATGCCCACGCCAACATGAACATTTTGGACATTCAGGTTTTTCCTACGCTCTGGCAATTTTATGGAATTGACGAATGTTTCTTCCAGGACAACAACGCTCCATATCATTTTGCAGCCTCTGTCAAGCAGTGATTTCAAGACATGAATGTAAAACGTCTTCCCTGGCCTGCTCAGAGTCGGAATCTAAACCCCATAGAACATTTGTAAGACGAGTTAGAGCGATGCTTACGGACCAGGGAACCACTTCCGAAATGCACAGCTGAGCTGGCGACATTCTTGCAGCATGAATGAACACAAATGCTCATAGCTATGTATCAAAACCTTGTTGAAAGTATGCCCAGAAGGCTTGCTAGTGTAATTCCAGCATGTGGGGGACCTTCCCCCTATTAAAGCATGTATTATTTCCCTTATACCATCAAATATTGCCGTCCGGTCCATTATTGTAGGGTAGTGTATCTCTACAGTGGGTGTCTGCACATCGTGTGGTGTATCGGAAGTGACAAGCGGCCGAAAAAAAAAGGTAGGAATGGTCAAAACGTATGGATAGTCAAAAATACATATCAAACTGATGAATAGAAAAGAATTTGAAGCGAAGTTTCTCACTCTCTCTATAATAGGGCATTAGAGCGCGCTCTACAATGGCATTTCAGTTGTTATAGACTCTCTTCGAGGGGAACGGGTGCCAAGTTAAGACTTCGTACTAGACACTATTGTATCGGAGCTCATGTCCACCAAATTGGACGCGCTGATTCCCCAAACTATACATTATGCGATGTAGAACAGCATTTGTCTGGTGTGGACATTTGGATGAGTGTCCTGCACTAGTGGTTTCAACCTCCACTGATTAAAACTATTGTTAAGAACGTGGTTTAATGACAAAGTCACCCGTATCGGTCATTAGTACACTAGGAATTAGGGATGCGACATCGATGTCGATGTTTTCAAAACATCGATGTTTATACTTGCCGATGTTTTATTTTTAAATGAAAAAAGTACCATTATAAAAATTTAAAAAATAACCAAGTAGAATAATTTCATCATCAGCAATTTGAACATACTTTTAGACCAAAGTGACCAAAGGTGAAAGGTCTGAAAAGTAGAGATACGACATCGATGTCGATGTTTTCAAAACATTGATGTTTTATAAAAAAACATCGATGTATTGGAGCCGATGTCACATCACTAGTTGCTAAACCAGTTATAAAAAATGGGGTAAAACGTTTAAATGCACTGAATTTTAAAAACAGTGAAAGTTTGGGGGCGATGCATTATCAACATCTATGTTTCAATTTTGAACATTGATGTCTTGCTGTCGATGTTGTATTACTAGGTGCTAAACCTGTTTTAAGAAATGGGGAAAAAAGTTTGAATTCACTGAAATTTAAAAACATCGATAGTTTAGGGGGCGATGCATTATCAACATCGATGTTTTGATGTCGATGTTGCATCCTTAGTTACTAAACCAGTTTTAAGAAATGGGGGAAAAAGTTTAAATACACTGACTTTTAAAAACATCGATGTTTTTGGAACGATGTTTTATCAACATCGATGTTTTGCTGTCGATGTCGCATCCCTACTAGGTATGCGGTGATCCAGTTGGAAGTGTAACGGATTAGCAACTGGAGGATTGGGAATTCGACACCATGTCGGGTACAAGGAGGTTAGTAAATGTTAAATCGTCGTTGTGGAATTTTGGAGTGGGCTGCCAACTCTGGTGTTGTTCTCGTCATCTGACCGTGGTTCAAAATTACGAGGCGTTGCCCTTGGATCTTTTCCTTTGGAATTGATATCGGATCGTCGCCGATTGCGTTGTTCCAGTGTGACGTTAATTACCTAACTTGGATCTTTTCCGTAAGGACTGATCCTCGACCGTCGTCCCGATCCTGTTGTGTTGTGTTGCTGCAGTGCAACGTTAATTATTTACCTAACCTAACCAAACCATGCTGCACTAAATATAGAAAACAAAAATGTTATTTTTTAAATTTAGAATAAACGTTCTAGTATATACTTACATTTAGACTATAACTGTGTTCACTCTCACCAAGGAAACCAATATCATCAGATTGAAAATTATATTTCAGAAGTTCCTCAAGGATGTCCTAAAAGAGTAAAATTATGTTAGCTGTAAACAAACATCAGTTGATCTAGACAAAGGAGGAAGGAACTGGCCACAATAATCCATTTTATGAGGAAACGCTTTATTAAACATCCATGGGTCACGATACGTTCTTTACATCAATGATACCTGTAGTCGGATGTTCACCCTGTTGTAGAAATCCTCAAGATACCTCAAAATGATCATTTCTTAAACTACACGATGCTCTCTTAGCTCGATACAAAAAAGAAAAAGTTCTCGCACAAAAATGCTCTTTAGATTTTCAGGTCAGAATATTAAACTTATAACTATTTTACAGGCCTTTATAGAAATTAGTTTAACAAAATGTTCTACATTTTGACTAATAACCTTGACTTAGGGCAGACACTGATTAACTGACATTTTTCTGGAGACACAAAATGCCTACTTTCATGATATTTAAATATATATACCACCACCAAAGTGTTTATAATTTTTCTAGTTATAATCTAATAGATAGTCGTTGAACAGCAGAACAATAGAAAATTCTTTTTGGCGGTTTATGAGTTTCTGCTCTGTCGACGATAGGTCGATGAGCATTCATGAAGCATTGCCTCCAGTTGGAGAATTTTATCCTTTAGCAATAATATATAGCGTAAAAACCTGTTTACATCTTCTTAGAACGCAACTTATGCCGTTTTCATCGGCCCCGACATATAGTATAACGCCTTGTTATCATCTTAGAACTCAACTTATACCTTTTTCATCAAAAATTGACATTCGTAGACATCTTTTAGAAACTTTAGCCCACTAATTTTCTAATCCATACAGACTACAGTTGTCCTAGCGTGACTTGTAACGAGTTTGGGGTCTTTTTGGATGAATGAGTTTGCTCATAATCCTCTTAACTTGAGGAGTTATTTTCGTGATATTAGTTTTTAAATTCAATTATTATGTATGCGTCTTTCTTCATCAATCATCATATAAATAATTTCGATGTAGTTCACTTCGACAAAGTTATTCAACATGTAGCAAACACTTTAAGGCATATTAATACACTGAAGAGCCAAAACGTTATGCCCACCAACTCAATAATGCGTTGCGCCTCCTTTGACTTGCAAAACAGCTGCAACTCGCCTGGTCATAGGTGCCACAAGTATTTGGTACATGACTAGAGACAGGTTGTACCAAATGCATAACCAGCGGTCAAGCAAAGTCGAGATATTCGGACATGGTGGTGTTTGAGCTATGAGCTGCCGCTCAATGACACCCCAAATGTGCTCTATCGGATTAAGATCCGGCGAGTTAGGTGGCCAGGACATTAAGTGGAATTAATCAGTATGCTCCTCGAACCACTCCAACATAATCCGAGCCTTGTGACATGGGGCGTTGACAAGCTGGAAGATTCCATTTTCAGTTGGGAACACAGACGTCATGTAAGGGTGCAACTGATCCGCAATGATGTTCAGACACTTCGTAGCGTTCATGGTCTGTTATACCGCAACTACGGGTCGCAGAGTCGCCCATGAGAACGTCTCCCAAAGCATAATAGCGTCAACACCAGCCTGTGTATGACCTGCTGTATAAGAGGGGAGCAACTGTTCGTCTGGCAGACGGCGTACCCTGAGGTGATTAATTAGAAATCGGAAATCGTCTGACCAGACAACTCTCTTCCAGTCATCCATGGTCCGGTCTCGATGTTCCAGGGCCCAATGTAGGTGTAGTTGACGATGACGCTTGTTCAACAGAGGCACACGAGTGGGACTTCTGCTGCACAGTTCCATATCCAACAGTGTCCGCTGAACTGTGTGTTCCGAAACACTTGCACTTGGACCTGCATTGTATTAGGCTGGCAGCTGAGCCACTGTCTCGCGCCGATTTTGCTTTACCAAGCGGGCCAGTCTCCGACATCCTTTTCATTTGATGACGCATGGACGACCAACACCTTGGCGTCTACTGCTGGTGTCACCGTCATTTATCCACTTTGTATGAATACTAACAATGGCAAATCGTGAACAACCTACCAGTCGTGCAGTTTCGGTGATACTCGTTCCGATTTTTCGGGCCATTACGATCTGCCCTCTATCAAATTCGCTTAGATCAGCACCCTTTCCCATCACTCGCAAAAGTAAGTGCAAGAATGATTACTTACCTTATCCAGCAGCAGTTAAATACCATTCTCACATAATCACGTGCCCTTCACATCATGCAGACGAGTTCATTGAAAAATGTGAGGATGATCATAATGTTTTGGCTCCACAGTGTACTTTCTAGTTAAACATTTATTTTTCTTTAGAATATCAATTATATTTTCTACACCAATAAAGCCTATAGGGAATAAATGGTATCTATCCTTCAAAACACATTAGGTGAGTAATTTCCAAAAATATAAACAGAGCCTCAATCTTGTTATGGTACTCAGTGAATTAGTTTTAGAAAGTAATTTTTTTCAAGCATACAGAAGAAATTAAGTTTCATTATTTCCATTTTGAATAACCATGCAAATTTCATTACGTCAACGGTATCACTTGAAAAGGGAACTTCTTGATTATCAGAAAGCCTAACAGGATGTTTTCCATCAACAAAAGATACACAATTGTTTGGAGATGTATGGTCCTGAAAAAGAAAATTTGAAAAGCGAATAAAAGCATTACAGAAACGTTTATGCATAAACATAACGAAAAATTAAGTATGAGATTCCTTTGGGATATAAGATTCCTTTGGTAAAAAAGAGGATATATATTGTCTCTTCAATCGCCAACAAAAAAAAAGTATTTGAAATTTACTTACACCAAAGTTAGCACTCGACATCTGTAACCAGTTCTGGGTTCCACTCTCCCACATGCCAACACCTTGATTTCCATCGCCACAAGTGGGACCATTGTTAGAAGATGCAGGAACGTGCTGACACTGAAAATGGAAGAACGAAAAATTAAGTAAAAGAATGAGATTCCCTTGGTAAATAAGAGGATATATATTGTCTCTTTAATCGCCAACAAAAAAAAAGTATTTGAAATTTACTTACATCAAAGTTAGCACTCGACATCTGTAACCAGTTCTGGGTTCCACTCTCCCACATGCCAACACCTTGATTTCCATCGCCACAAGTGGGACCATTGTTAGGAGATGCAGAAACGTGCTGACACTGAAAATGGAAGAACGAAAAATTAAGTAAAAGAATGAGATTCCTTTGGTAAATAAGGGAATACATATTGTCTCTTTAATCGCCAACAAAAAAAAAATATTTGAAATTTACTTACATCACCGTTAGCACTCGACATCTGTAACCAGTTCTGGGTTCCACTCTCCCACATGCCAACACCTTGATTTCCAGGAATGCCTACTAGTTGATTTCCATCGCCACAAGTGGGACCATTGTTAGGAGAAGCAGGAACGTGCTGACACTGAAAATGGAAAAACGAAAAATTAAGTAAAAGGAATAGAATCCTTTGGTAAATAAGAGAATAAATATTGTGTCTTTTATCGCCAACAAAAAAAAAGTATTTGAAATTTACTTACATCACCGTTAGCACTCGACATCTGTAACCAGTTCTGGGTTCCACTCTCCCACATGCCAACACCTTGATTTCCAGGAATGCCTACTACTTGATTTCCATCGCCACAAGTGGGACCATTGTTAGGAGATGCAGGAACGTGTTGACACTGAAAATGGAAGAACGAAAATATAAGTAAAAGGAATAGAATCCTTTGGTAAATAAGAGGATACATATTGTGTCTTTAATCGCCAACAAAAAAAAAATATTTGAAATTTACTTACATCACCGTTAGCACTCGACATCTGTAACCAGTTCTGGGTTCCACTCTCCCACATGCCAACACCTTGATTTCCAGGAATGCCTACTACTTGTTTTCCATCGCCACAAGTGGGACCATTGTTAGGAGATGCAGGAACGTGTTGACACTGAAAATGGAAGAACGAAAATATAAGTAAAAGGAATAGAATCCTTTGGTAAATAAGAGGATACATATTGTGTCTTTAATCGCCAACAAAAAGAAGTGGTTGAAATTTACTTACATCACCGTTAGCACTCGACATCTGTAACCAGTTCTGGGTTCCACTCTCCCACATGCCAACACCTTGATTTCCAGGAATGCCTACTACTTGATTTCCATCGCCACAAGTGGGACCATTGTTAGGAGATACAGGAACGTGTTGACACTGAAAATGGAAGAACGAAAATATAAGTAAAAGGAATAGAATCCTTTGGTAAATAAGAGGATACATATTGTGTCTTTTATCGCCAACAAAAAAAAGTATTTGAAATTTACTTACATCACCGTTAGCACTCGACATCTGTAACCAGTTCTGGGTTCCACTCTCCCACATGCCAACACCTTGATATCCAGGAATGCCTACTACTTGTTTTCCATCGCCACAAGTGGGACCATTGTTAGGAGATGCAGGAACGTGTTGACACTGAAAATGGAAGAACGAAAATATAAGTAAAAGGAATAGAATCCTTTGGTAAATAAGAGGATACATATTGTGTCTTTAATCGCCAACAAAAAAAAAGTGGTTGCAATTTACTTACATCACCGTTAGCACTCGACATCTGTAACCAGTTCTGGGTTCCACTCTCCCACATGCCAACACCTTGATTTCCAGGAATGCCTACTACTTGATTTCCATCGCCACAAGTGGGACCATTGTTAGGAGATGCAGGAACGTGTTGACACTGAAAATGGAAGAACGAAAATATAAGTAAAAGGAATAGAATCCTTTGGTAAATAAGAGGATACATATTGTGTCTTTAATCGCCAACAAAAAAAAAGTGGTTGCAATTTACTTACATCACCGTTAGCACTCGACATCTGTAACCAGTTCTGGGTTCCACTCTCCCACATGCCAACACCTTGATTTCCAGGAATGCCTACTACTTGATTTCCATCGCCACAAGTGGGACCATTGTTAGGAGATGCAGGAACGTGTTGACACTGAAAATGGAAGAACGAAAATATAAGTAAAAGGAATAGAATCCTTTGGTAAATAAGAGGATACATATTGTGTCTTTAATCGCCAACAAAAAAAAAATATTTGAAATTTACTTACATCACCGTTAGCACTCGACATCTGTAACCAGTTCTGGGTTCCACTCTCCCACATGCCAACACCTTGATTTCCAGGAATGCCTACTACTTGTTTTCCATCGCCACAAGTGGGACCATTGTTAGGAGATGCAGGAACGTGTTGACACTGAAAATGGAAGAACGAAAATATAAGTAAAAGGAATAGAATCCTTTGGTAAATAAGAGGATACATATTGTGTCTTTAATCGCCAACAAAAAGAAGTGGTTGAAATTTACTTACATCACCGTTAGCACTCGACATCTGTAACCAGTTCTGGGTTCCACTCTCCCACATGCCAACACCTTGATTTCCAGGAATGCCTACTACTTGATTTCCATCGCCACAAGTGGGACCATTGTTAGGAGATACAGGAACGTGTTGACACTGAAAATGGAAGAACGAAAATATAAGTAAAAGGAATAGAATCCTTTGGTAAATAAGAGGATACATATTGTGTCTTTAATCGCCAACAAAAAAAAAGTGGTTGCAATTTACTTACATCACCGTTAGCACTCGACATCTGTAACCAGTTCTGGGTTCCACTCTCCCACATGCCAACACCTTGATTTCCAGGAATGCCTACTACTTGATTTCCATCGCCACAAGTGGGACCATTGTTAGGAGATGCAGGAACGTGTTGACACTGAAAATGGAAGAACGAAAATATAAGTAAAAGGAATAGAATCCTTTGGTAAATAAGAGGATACATATTGTGTCTTTAATCGCCAACAAAAAAAAAGTGGTTGAAATTTACTTACATCACCGTTAGCACTCGACATCTGTAACCAGTTCTGGGTTCCACTCTCCCACATGCCAACACCTTGATTTCCAGGACTGCCTACTACTTGTTTTCCATCGCCACAAGTGGGACCATTGTTAGGAGATGCAGGAACGTGTTGACACTGAAAATGGAAAAACGAAAAATTAAGTAAAAGGAATAGAATCCTTTGGTAAATAAGAGGATACATATTGTGTCTTTAATCGCCAACAAAAAAAAATATTTGAAATTTACTTACATCACCGTTAGCACTCGACATCTGTAACCAGTTCTGGGTTCCACTCTCCCACATGCCAACACCTTGATTTCCAGGAATGCCTACTACTTGATTTCCATCGCCACAAGTGGGACCATTGTTAGGAGATGCAGGAACGTGTTGACACTGAAAATGTAAGAACGAAAATATAAGTAAAAGGAATAGAATCTTTTGGTAAATAAGGAAATAAATATTGTGTCTTTTATCGCCAACAAAAAAAAAGTATTTGAAATTTACTTACATCACCGTTAGCACTCGACATCTGTAACCAGTTCTGGGTTCCACTCTCCCACATGCCAACACCTTGATTTCCACTAATGCCTACTACTTGATTTCCATCGCCACAAGTGGGACCATTGTTAGGAGATCCAGGAACTCCCTGTTTCTGAAAAGGAAAAGACGGATATTGTAATGATATATACTGATGTAATAAATTAAGAGAATTTCCAGACTTGGTCGATTATCTCTAGGATTTTAATGAAATTTGGTATGTGCATACATTGATACAATACAAAACAAATAACCATTCAATAATTGTAATACACACGCATGATCGTACGTAACACTCGTTGGAGTCGGAAGGTATGAAACAGCGGTTGCAGAAAAAAAAAATGGGTTAATAGGGGGTATGGTCCCCTCTTACAGATATACATATCTCGCAGCGTGATTTCATACTTGAAATAAGGCAGTTTATCATTTACTGTGGCAATTGGTCCCAAGCGTTCAGAACCGCTGTTTTGATTCCCTGCATGGTTCTCGGAGGGGTGTTGCGAGTTGCAATTGCCCTCCCCAGAGCGTCCCAGACATGCTCTATAGGGTTAAGGTCTGGAGATCTGGCTGGCCAAGCCATCCGGCGAATATCCTCACTCTCTATAAATTCGTCGACCAGAAGAGCTCTATGTGGCCTCGCGTTATCGTCCATTAAAATGAACTCGGGGCCAACTGCACCCCTGAAAAGGCGAACATAGGGCTCCAAGACCTCATCCCTATACCTCACACCAGTCACACTGCCTCTTTCAAAGACATGGAGAGGTGTGTACAAGTCACGAGAGAGCTGAGAAGCTGTATCACTCCTGTTACGCCTCGCTATAATCAACAAATGGCGATCTTCTCTGGCCGTCGTGGCTCTTGGACGACCTTGCCCGGGCTTTCTCTCGATGGATCTGGTATCCTGGAACTGTTTTCATAAATTAAACACGACGCTGGGCGTTAAATTGAACTCTCTACAAATCTGGACTTGAGATTGGCCTGCTTCTAGCCTCCCCACAATTCGCCACCTCATTCCATCATCTAAACATTGGTGGTTACTCATTTTTACTGTTACAATTTGAAATTAACCGATTGCTGCAAAATAACACCAAGAAATTCGCCGAGGTGTGCTAGCGAACGAAATGCGTCTTAATTTACGCGTGCTTACAAAGCCTGTTTCTTTACTGGCTCCGTCTACACATACGTGTACGCTTACGTATTTGTCGTACAATATTTGCATTTTGTCCAGAAGCAGTGGCTTTACATTCAGCTCAGTTCTTTTCATGAAATTCGATAAAATATGCAAATTCTCTTAATTTATTTCACCAGTGTAAATAGAAGGCTTTCTTGCACAATGAATCATTCTTTATTCTCCAATAGTCTGTTGTGTTGCTCTAGTGTGAAGTTAATAACTACTTTCCTCTCTACCTAGAATATTTATGTTATAATGTCGTTGACATAACTAATTGAATTTATTCAAAATTGTCTTACATCAACTGTACTACCTGGCAATTGTGACAATACTTTATACGCTCTTGAAAATCCCAAATGTTGAAATGTGCTTTAATAACATCTCTTCAAGCAGGGGGCGGAGCCCCCTAGTGTCTCTAATATTATGAAAGGAAGTGTTTGTCTGTTTTTTTTCGCTGGCTCAAAGTCCTGACGATTCTATGGCACTCACAGAGAGATTACCAATGAGATTTGGCACACAGGTAGTCCAAATCTTTTGCAATTTTTGGGTCGAGGCTAAATTTTAAAATTCAAACTAGAACATTTTTAAATGAATTTAATGAAATTTAATCATTATTGAATGCTACAGCATATAAGAGATCACACATTCTTAATTTATTGCTTTCATTTCCGTTTTGATATTGATCGGAGGAATAATTTTTCAGTCAGACTATAAAAACAAACAATCTTTTAACTGGAGTCAATTAGTTTTTTTTCTATCTCATAGACCGTTAAAGCTAGAGTAAAAATTTCAGCGGATTTGAAATCTGCAGAAAATTTCACATTAGATCCAAACCTAAAAATATGATTTTTTTTAAAAATAACTTTTAAATTGAATATCTATATATATATTTCTCTTACGTGGCACGCAAAAAAGACGTTATTTGTTACCGCGTTTTGGCAACATTGTGCGATTGTTTGTTTACTAGGAGCCGCGCGCCTCATTTGAATCTATAGCGTTATCGGATGAAATATTATTGAAAAAAAATGAATTTTAGACGAGCTGTTGCGGTTTGTAATAGAAATCTAAGAAAGCGGAGGATCTTTTCAGGGCTATTTAAAAAACGGTCCTTTTCAAGGCTAACAATTATAGTACAACAAGACGCGTGCACTACAACTTTCGACAACAAACTCAGTCAAAAAGTGTATGGGTGGCTCGAGTACTGGGGAAATGTACACACAAACAACATGCTGGGTATTCAATTTCCAAAGCAGCGCTCACATTGCGAGTAAAAATTTGCTCAAAGTTTTCATTTAAATTCTGATTCCAGAGGTACTGTATATATCTTTTATGTAATACAATAAATTTAGATTTGAAAAATATTTTTTTTGGAATATCATATTTTGTAATCAATCCCTTCTGCTAGGACACGTGTCTTCATTGATGCGAGCGAAGCGAGCATAGGTTTGCGCAGCGAACCAATGAGAATTGCGAAGCAATCCTCCGGGGGTTGGCGAGCGTTAGCGAGCAGGGGGCGGACCCCCTAGTATCTTTTATATTTTCGCCCGAGATTGTGACGTCACGGCACGTAAGCATATGTATTTGGCTCCACACAAACACTAAACAAAAGTTATTGAAACAACTGTCTTACTCTATAGGCACCATTTTGCAGTGCTGCCAAAGGAATCACAGACAGGATAAGTATTTGTCCTCCGAGTAGCGCAGGATCAATCGCAGGAGCAATGAGGTTCTAGAAAAAAAAATTTTGTTGCTTTTTATGAAAATGCTATTTCTTATCACAATGAACAATTTGTTTTCCGTTTCAGTACTTTAAACAGGGTTTCTGGGAGAAAGATTTTCAATGGAAGGCGAGAGTTTACTTCAGTTACTCAAATTCTCTCGCACGAAAGATATGAAGGTTTCTTTAAAACGTAATGTATCGACGTTTTGGCAACGGTTGGCGTCTAATATAATTGGTGTTGACCAATCAACTATCATATATTGATGCCGAATTCAATTTTTGGAATTTGTTTTGGTTAAAAGAATAAAATTGTATTAAATAACATGCCAACTAACTTTATGTTCAGAATATATACACGAAATCCCCTTTGAAATAAATTTAGCTTGAAATAAAGACATACTGTGACTGAAACAAGAATCTCCGTAAGAGAAATCATAATTTAATTCCAGACTGCATCTCAAAAATAAATTACGTATTTTATTTTTAAATTAAATATAAATAAAACATGTACACACTCATAGACATAAAAAACTATACGTCGAAAGTTCTTGTGAACGCTTCATGTTTGATTGTTCATACGTGTAAATCTTTGATACCGTAGATTTAAAAAAATTAGTAATTTTAATCTGTTTCTGTACTGTAAAAATGATGTATGAAACAAACTTTTGCGTCCAATAAAATTATTCCTATCAAAGATTTTTGTTTCGAATTCTGTAAGCATATTTGACAGTAACATTTAAAAGTAAATAAAAAAAACCAGTGCAGTTGTCAGAATATATCCCTTTCTATGAAAAAAGTTATATTCAACCATGCACATTTCGAATAGTTTAAAAAATAAATTTATATTTATCATAAATATTTGTCGTTTAAACATTACACTTGAAAGGGAAAGAAAGCAGGTTTACCATAAAATAATAAAAACTCTTACATGATATATTAAAAAACATATATTAAAACCTTATTTCCTAATTATTGATTCAAGACTGACAAAGCATATATTGACATTTTCTAGAATTAATTCACTGTGTTTCGAGAAAAATACCAACTAAAAAAAGCAATGAAAATTTAAATTTTCTTACATCACTCAGCACCGTCATGCCACTGTCTGTGGGACTAGTACGAATGGAAACGTCTTCAGCTGCAATGGGATTATTTACAACAGTGGAATTGGAATCACTAGGACTACCCTAAAATAGGAAATGTGTGTTATAAGTATTTTTCTTGCATTACCATTTCCAAGTACAATTAAAGTAGTAAACTGAAAAATTCAAAGTAAAAAGTCCACCTCATATCGAAAACAAATATGTCAGATGGCTTTGGAAGAGTCCATTCATACAAAGGTGTTAAGTTGTAAGGAGAAAGTCTGTCCCAGGCAAAAGCATTTAATATATAATATTTTTATAAAATTCTATTCTAAGGAAAGGGAGCAATAGAAACTTTCCAACGAATTTTATTCCAAGAGAAGGTGCAATAGAATCTTTCCAAAGGATTCTATTGTAGGGATAGAACTTTCTTTTAAAAATTTTCCCAGAAGAGTTGAACGAATTCGTGAAATTTCTTGAAGCAGAATTTTTGAAAAAGTCGAAAATTCTTTGCAGGGAATTTATTCTAGAAAACAAGCAATGGAATCGCTTTTTTTTTTTTCATTGGATTTTTCTATTCTAAGCAAAGGACTAATGGAATTTTTCTCCAGGGTTCAATTATAAGGAAAGAGCAATAGAATCTTTCCATAACATTCTATTTTCAGGAATGGAGCAATAGAATTTTTCCAAAAAATTCTATTTTCAGGAAAGGAGCAATAGAAGCTTTCCAACGAATTCTAATTCCAAGAAAAGGACGGAGGGTTCGAGTTTAAATCGAACCAAATATCGCCGTGTACAAAGGGGCCGGGTGCACGTTAAATCTGTCGTGATCTCAAATGTCCTCACGATGGCCTGGTGTTGAAGTTTGGAGAGTGGGGTGCCAGCTCAGGTGCTGCATCGTTACCTGACCGGGGTTCAAAATTACGTGGTGTTGTCGTCGGATCTTTCCCGTTGTGATTGATGCCGGACCGTCGTATATTATCTGTACTATTATAAAAGGAAGTGTACGTGCGTGTGTCTGTTGCCGTCTCTGTACAGTATCCTGACGAATCTATGGCACTTACAATAATGAGATTTGACACACAGCTAGTCCGAATTTTTTGCGATTTTTCTATCGCGCCCGAATTTTAAAATTCAGTCTAGAACCTTTTCAAATTAATTTATTGGAATTTAATTATAATTATTTTCCTTTGAATGGCAACACTATAAAGAGAACTCAGATTCTATATTTATTTTCGTTTTATTTTCCGAGCAACGATTTCAGCCAAACAAATGAAGTTTTAACTAGAGTTATGTAGTTCTTTTTTCTATCTCCTAGATCGTTAAAGATAGTATAAAAATTATGTTGAGTTAAAATTTCAACAGATTTGAAATCTGCAGTAAATTTTACATTAGATCGATACTTGAAAATATGATTTTCTTTAAATAAATCATTTTTAAATTGTAACTTTTATATTTTCTCCCATACGAATTTGACCTTCGCTATCGAGAGGTCACAGATTCCATTGCCTGCTTTTTAAATGGGGACTTTTTTATTTTTGCAATACGTATATGGGCGCATTAGACAATGACGTCACGACTTTTACGTTCTTCAGTGCTTTTTCTATCTCGGCGATCCTTCAAGACAGAATAAAAATTCCAACGGATTTGAAATCTGTGGAAAATTTTACATCAAATCGATACCTCTTTATTTGATTTTCTTTTAAAAAATAACTTTTCAGTTAAATATCTTTGATATTTTTGAAAGAGATTGTGTGACGTCACGTCTGTTGGATCTGTTCGCAATTAAATGAGAATGCGTAGCAACCACCAGGGGTTACAGAGCAGTGGTAACACCTGGCCCCACTAAAAGAACTGTCACGGGCAACGCCGTGCTGGCCACGAAGTGGCTAGTCTTATGATATAATGGTTGGTAAAATTGCTGAAAATTTAATCATCGATTAGAGTAAATTATTTTATAAAATTTCTATTTCCTGCATTTTACGAAGAGCACAGATTTGCATAAGTCTGAGTTAACTGATTTTTACCAATAAGAATCTTTACTATTCTAAAGGGTTTGTGTCTCTATATGAAGTGTCCAAATGAATCTATTCAACTTACATTCATGAAATTTGGCACACAGGTAGTCCTAAAGATGACTGGATGTACCTCGAGGCTCGAAATTTAAAATTTAATCTAGAATATTTTAAAATTAATTTACTGTTCCATTTTTATCGTTGGTTTCCTAAGAATGACAACAGTGTGAAAGAGATCACAACTTCTAAAATTATTTTTTTCATTTCATTGTGGTTATTTTTCGTTTTTGGACGCGCGCCAAGTTTTCACTCTGCCGCATCTATAGTTATGGTTAGCGAATAGGGTTAAATTATTTTGCAATCAACACAAATGCAATAAATCAAAAGTTGATCACAAACTAGCATGACATTTCATAAATCATGTATGGATAGGTGTTTGGGTCCTTTTAAAATTAGTTTCCTTCCATATTTTACAGAAAATAAATTCATGTAAGTATATTTACGTTTAGTACGAACAAGTTAAAAATCAGAATATAACAGAAAGAATATTACCTCCACAGAAAGACATGAGTAGTGAGAGGGAGTATCAGAATAGTCGGATAAACTATTCATTGTATTTTCTTTAGCTGATGTTGCCTTCTAAAATAAAATTTAAAAAAATTTTCATGAACTAAATATACAGTCTAATTTAATATAATCAAATTTGAGAAAAAAACGAAAAATTGAAGTAGCTACGACATTTAAATATATTTTATCCTTCATTTTAATTTTTCAGGAATCCAAAATATGATTTTCAAGGAAGATTATACATTTTCAGGAATATTTTCAATCATATTCACAATATTTTCAATGACTCACCTGATCAGGGTGGCACCAAAATCCTCGAAAAAAAGTTCCCTGATATTTCTATGATTTCCTCGATATTTCCATGATTTCCCTGATAGTCTCGCAAAATTTTCCCTGATTTTACAATTCCTTTAAGAGGGTACGGGACACTAAAATTGTCAAATTTTCGAAATGTTTTTTATTATTTAAAAAAATTCACTGTGTTTTTCTGCTTAAAATGACGTCTAAATCATGTTTCTATCTTAATTAGAACTAGAGATATAATAATTTTTTTGGTGCGTTGTTTTGAAAATCTAACACTTTTGACAGGTGTTGTCATGGCAACAACATCTATCTTTAAAACTTTAAATGCGTTTTTCTCCATGATACATTTTTCATGATTTCCTGTATTCAAATTGCTATAAGTCGAAAACCGATAAAGTTTAAGGGTTGAAATTTGGAATATATCTTTTTCAAACATTATACTTTAATTTTGATTCAGCAAATTTGAAACAAATATTTACTTTAGAAAATATGACTTTAAAAAAAAAAGTACCTTAAAATTTTCAAAAATTTTCATTCAAATATTTTTTATTTTTTATTAAATTAATATTTTTTAAATAGCTGAATCAAAATTAAAGTTTATAAATTTGTGAATAATTTACTGCAAGAATTTTGAAAATTGATCAAGAATATTTTGAGTCTTAGCAATTTGAAATGACCCCTCTTTTTTTCAAAAAAATATAATTTAAAATTTTTAAAAAACTTTCGGAAAAATTTTGTGTTGTGATTTTGCTTATTAGTTAGATGGGTAATCAGTACAAAAAAATTCAAAATTCTAAATTAATTAATAAAATTTTTTTTCAATGTGTCACGGACCCCCTTAAGAAATGTCGTGATCCCTAATTCGTATCGATATCGATATACGGTATCCATACGACAATATGTTTAAATATTTAGAGTCAGGTGGGGTAAAAGGATAATTTTCCACAAATATTTTATATTTTTTTCTCTTTTAGATATTTTAACTGTTACTGTAAAGGTTGGAACCCTTAATGGAACTCTTGACAACTGACCCTACATTATCCTACTATACATCAAAATCAAATTTTCACAAAAAATTGGTACAGCTTCAGTCTACGTTTATAGCGGTGGTAACGGTCTTGACGTTTTTTTTCTTTTGGCGCATTTCTAGTAGCCAGTTATGACAGGTGAAGGCAATCCATTTATTACTTTTATTGTGGATTTCATGGCAACCTCGGCAAAGGGAATCTTTGAATTTTCATTTTGATTCTTCCAGAAAGTTCTTTCAAAATCCGTTAAACTGTATTTGATTTCATTTGAAATAATTCTTTTCTTGACGACTTTAGAAGTGTGCCAAAAAAATCGCCAAGGCCGTTACCACCGCTATAAACGTAGACTGAAGCTGTACCAAAAAATTCTGCAAAAATGCAATTGCAAGCAAAAAATATTAATTTAATGCACAAAAAAAACCATCATTAGTTACACAAATTTCAAATTTGATACCACAAGTTGTATCGCCGGCCTCACGGCGACGAGACGTTGTTGTGGCCGCGGAAAGGTATTTTTCACGGTGTTCGAAAATTATGACGCAAGTGTACTTTATTCGAGTCACGGTTTCGGCAAATATGATTGATTCGATTCTCAAAAGTACTCGTAATCGCGCATCTCAAAAAAGGACAAACGATAATAATTGCAATTAAGGTGTCAAAATTTAAAAAATTCCCTGATTTTTGTGAAATTTGGAAATTTTTCCTGAGATTTCCCTGACCTTTCCAGAATTAAAAAGTTTCCTGAGAATTCCCCGATTTCCCGGTTCTGTTACCACATTGCAGATTTATTACACTTCGGGTAGTGTTTATAATATTGGTCAATGAATAGATCAAATGCACAGAACAGACAAGATTATTTTACTAGGAACTTATTAAAACTATTTTGTAATATACGCTGTTTTGGACAGTAGTTCTATTTTTACTTACCACTTTTCGAGTTCGTCTCTTTTTCTTCTTACACAACTTTGTTAGTACTTCCGAAATGTCGCTGACTAGAAGTAAAACAGATCATTTTAGCGTTTGAGTCATTTAAAATGCTTAAAAAGCTCTAAAACTGAAATATACATAAGAGCAAAAAGTGCTTTTGGGTGAGTGTTTTTGAACAAATGCACTTGATATTTAAGACGTTTTGGCAACATTGTACGATTGTTTGTTTATCACAAAGCCTCGCGCATCCATTGAATTTATAGCGTTACGGATGAAATTTTACTGTAAAAAATATGAATTTTAGTCGAGTTGTTGCAGTTAATAATAGAAATCGAAGAAAGCGGAGTATCTTTTCAGGGCCATTTAAAAAAGGTCCTTTTCAGGCAACAAGACTCTTGCACTACAACTTTCGACAACAAACTCAATGAAAAAGCGTGGGTGGCTCGAGTGCAGAGGTAAATGTACACACAAACAACATGTTGGGTATTCAATTTCCAAATCAGCGCTCACATTTTCGATTCAAAATTTGCTTAAAGTTTTCATTTGAATTCTGATTCCAGAGGTACTGTATATATCTTTTATGAAAAACAGCAAAAAATTTAGATTTGAAAAATATTTTTTTGGAATATCATATTTTGTAAACAATTCCTTCTGCTAGGACACATGTCTTCATTGATGCGAGCGAAGCGAGCATAGGTTCGCGCAGCGAAGCGATCCTCCGACGGTTGGCGAGCGTTAGCGAGTTAGGGGTGAACTTCCTAGTGTAGTTTAAAATTAGATGGCATTACTACCATTCATCCTTTTTGGGGTTCTGCAAAACAATGAACTAGTGGTTGTCCGAAGAGGTGCCTGTCAAAACAACGGTGATGTGATGACAACCTTTCCCCTTATAACTGGACAGTATTGTCTTGTCGTCACATGCATAGAATTCACGGACCTTACCAGCCTACTTTGTAATTAGCTTTACCCTATGAACAGATCCCTCTTGTTTCGTTGCAAAGCAATTCATGAATACCGAGATTTCCCGATACTGGACAGATCTCACATGCTTCGATGCCTAGCAATGGAGACAGATTTCCCAATACTGGACAGAAAGAACTTTTAGGGGCTATATTCAACTCCGGTTATATCTCTGTCTCCTGTATTTTCTCTTTTATACAATAATGTTGTGAAGAAGAACCCCCCTGTCTCCAGTATTTTGTGATTGTGCTGTATTGTATTTCTTTCGTTTGTGTATCTTGCCCTGGCCGTTTGAAACAAACAGAATTTTTTTCTACAGGGCTTATTTTTTATTAACAAAGTAAAGATGTTCAGCTTAAAAGAGAATGTATATTGAGTTGAGCTGTATATTTGAGGCAATGTACAGGGGATGTTTTGGTTCATTGTTGATCTCTCTTCCATGTCTATCTCAATGGCAGCATGGAACAAAAATAGTTATATCCTTGTAGAACTAAATACGCAATAAAAATAAACTAACATTTTACTACAGTTTGTTAATACAAAATAACACTTCTAAGATATGCCTGAAATTTTGCGAAAAATATAATTTTCTATGGTATTTGTATGTCATTTTTCGTAACTTTCTTGGGTAAAATTCTACATTTTTACCGAGCATTTCCCAGCAATTTTAACTAATCAATATCCTAGCCCTAATTATGCATGCATGACAGGTGTCCCATGATAATTTACAAAAAATTATTTTAATAAAAGTAAAAAAAAAAATCGAACTGTAGAATTATTCACTTTCATGTTACTATTATACGTATGCACACTTCATGTGATATAACACTGCACATGCTACATTGATTGGCTCAAATATAGAAACTCAGTGACCTTACAAAAAATTTAAGGAACAAAAACAGTTGGAAGATATTTTGACGGCGTATCTTAAAAATAACTTCACACACAATTTTCTACAAATTCTTACCTGGAAAACCTAATTTGTATCTTTTCACAGTCTTCATATCTTTATCCTTATCTCCTTTACCCGTACACAATGACAAATATTGTGATTTTCCCGATGTCATTTTCCTCAAATTTGCCCTGAATCTTTCTTTGCATTTCGTTTCATAGTTTGGATGCTCAATGTACTTGGCAAATTTCTTTTCATCTGCTTTGTCTAGAAACTGTAAATGAATTGAAATATATAGATTTTCAACTAACAAGAAAACAATTTGTTAAATGATAAAAAAGGAAATGCAGAACTAAAAATCCTGGGTGAGAATATAAGAAGTAAAATATATAGTTCTGATGTGTACGAAACAAGGTGTTTTTCATGTAAGGGCACCATTTTGTTTTAGAATAACTTCTAAATAAATTCCGATCCTAAAGGTTTTTAGACTTTTTAAAAAATTTAATTTAATTTAATTTAAAAATAAAACACGTTCTTTAAAACTATTAATTGATTACAATGTCACAGCGATCGTAATTATTAATTGTTTAGTTTATATTTAGTTCAGACATTATATGTCATAAATAAACTCTTTAGGGGTGAATAAGCAGTTAAACCTGAAGAAAAATTACAAATACCCACTAAAATACCCAATTTGGGTAAATACCTGAGTATATACCCAGGATATGACCCACAACTCTGATCAGTTTGAAATTTAATATTAATACTCAGATAAAATTTTCTTTTGCTTGTCTGCTAAAAATATTTCGCACAAAAAAAAAAAAAAAAAAAAAATACCTACTTTAATGTATTTGCTCATGTTACAGGAAACAAACTTTCTTTTTTTTTTGGGGGGGGGGGCGAATTACAATTCAAATGTGTTTGGTTAATAAATTTAAAGAAGTTCCAGCAGTAATTACGAGTTGGCGAAACAGCCATCTACAGCAACAGTTTTCAATGATTTTGAGAATGGCATGGTGATCTTACTACCTTTCTACAAATGGACTTCACGAAGGCCCATCTGTCTTCTCACCAGACACGTTCTAGATTATCTTGAACTAAAGTGGCTTACATTAATTTTTTGAGTAATTTGGGAAAAGAAACACTACATTATTTACAAATTACATAGTTATTTCAAAACTATCTTACCTTATAGAGATCCAAAAAAGATGAATTCCATTTTGGATTTCTTTTGTTCAAAAGCAGCAATTCAAACAATCCTTCTTCACGATTGACCCACCTCAATTGATCTGGAAATCTTTTATCCTCCAAAAGGAGCAAAAGTCTACCAAATAACGGCATCTGAAAAGAAATCCATGCAACGATTGATTAATTTCAAATATTGTTGTATATTCATATTTACCAATTATTATTTAGCTATGCACAAAATTTTACGTTTGGTTATTGCTGAAATGTGCTTGCACTGCTAAGTGCAGTTTTCACTTGCACTTATTCGCATGAGAGCAAGTGAAAACTGTACCTAAAGTACAAATGTTTTCTGATTGAAATGTCAAAGTGAGATAAAAAAAATAGTGTGGAAACAATGGTTAAAAAAAAATATGTGACGTAACCCTTGTTGTTGAGGCTGTGCACGCCTAATTTCGTGTACAGCGCCATCTATCGTGCTTTAGAATTACTATTCATTATTTTGTAAATTTTCAACCATCAACTACTAAGCACCGACAAGGCCGTAAGAGTTGTCCATCGACGACCATCAAAAGGACTGGCTAAAAACTATTTTATGACATCATTAAGTGGTTACTCATTTAGTAGAACTTTTAAATTATTTATGTATAGTGGTCACCAGCAAATCAATTTAATATTCTCACGTTGATTATAGTTCGCCATAAAATTGGAAAAACTGTTCTACATATGATCCAAATTGGTAATAAAAATCACTTTACTGTATTTTACATCTTAAAAGGTTTAATAAGTTGAGAGCAATACGGAAGGAAAATGTGATAAAGTTCTAAAGACAGAAACGTTGGTGCACGAGAAATAAAATAAGTATCATTGTTAAAAGCACAAACCCTGTTGATGAAGAATTGAAAATCGTAGGAAAGGGTTGGATTATTGCTCAATGTCTAAACTTTGGCTAGCTGTGGATAAACAACGCTAGAAAATGAATATATACACACACGGAGACTTTTTGGCACAGAGGAGAGAGAAATACACTCCAGTGAGTAATCTGTCTGTCCAGAAAGGATATCCAGTCATTGCTAAGATAGCGAGTTGAAATCATAGACATAACATCAGAAGAATGAATTAAACTTGCTTTACTAAAACATATTTTTATGCTTCAAAAATTTACCTATTTACATCGACGAAAATGTAATGCAATTCTACAGTCATCACGTTCGAAGTCTGCGATGTAGAAAACTAGAATGAATCTGAAGTCTAAGATCTTAAAAATCAAAACGAATGTTCCTTCTTCTTATTTTTATTTTTGGAATACGTGTAGCTCGCATTTTTGCACGTGCGAACTTTTTGGAAGTTTCGATCGGAACGTCAGAACAGTTACCATTGGCTGTCGATTTGGAAACAAATTTCGAGAATCAAATAACTGACGTTACGGCATGTTCGTTTTACTTTAGAGGATAATGAGTTGTTACATCTGAACCTTACTTTATCATACTATACATTAAAATCAAATGTACATAAAAAATTCTACAAAAATATCAAGCAAAAAATAATAATTTATTGTCACAAAAAACGTCATCAGTCGCATATATTTCAAATTGTATACCACAAGTTGTATCGCCGACGTCACGGCGACGAGACACGGCGGCGGTTTTCGCGGTATTAAAAAATTACAACAGTGTTCTTTATTCGAATTACAATTTTGGCGAATACGATTTATTCGATTCTCAATAGTACTCGTAATCGCTCGTTTCTAAATAGGACTAAGGGTAATAATTGTCGTTTAAAGTATCACAATTTCTTGATTTTTTGTGAAATTTGGAAATTTTCTCTGATTATTCCGGAATTAAAAAGTTTTCTACTTTCCGGAAAGACCTAACAGATCAAATTTTTAGGATTACCGATTCTTTCAGGATAATTTTTCAATACGTTATTTAGAAAAACAACTGTTGTTCAAACTAATGCCTGCCAAAAAGGTAAATGCCTAAAGATAAGAAATACGATAAATAAAAAAAATAAGATAGAAAAAAATATTAGGCTGAGCCAAATAACAGAGGATTACGCCAAATTGGGCATTCGATCATTTAAAAAAAAGGTAACCCTGCACTCTAGTTGGTGGCAGATCAAACTTGATGTAAATGATTTGGCAAAATTTTAACTAAAATATAACGCCAAATATCCACAAAAATGAGCAATAATTTTTTTTAATGGTTTGGGTGGTATATTTGTGGAGATTGTTTTGTGTAAATTATTTCGAAGAAAGTTCGAAGTAATTTTCTTTCTACAGAAGAAAAATCTGGAAAATATTTTCTCCTTCCCGAAGACCAGAAAAACGAGCATTTTCCTTGATGACTGCCGCAAAAGTTGGCAGGTACGCTATGGTGAACGCCACATATGATTTTGTGTATGTCAGTCCTTTCTGAAGGCGAGTTTACTCCCTATCTAAAAGCGACTTTAATTTAACTTTCTTCTCATCAGAACTACATTTTACAAAAACAAGCCTTAAACCAGCTGTTTATTGTTCACCGCTCAAAATTTGAAAACGAAGGAATTTCATTCTGAAACAAAGTTCTTTTTAAAATCAGAGGAAATAATTATCTCAATCAAGAGAAATTCAATATCTCACCTCTGTCTCTAGACTGGGTGCTCTAGTTACTTATCAATGGAATGGAAAATATTCATTAAGAGAAACATTATTTTAAATATGTTACAGTAAATCATTATACATCTTATAACAAAAACGAATGATGAAATTATAAAATTAAGGGAAAAAAAATACTTTTATCTAAAAACATTTATAAATTTAAAATTTAACAGAAAAATAAGCAAACTGATATCAACATGTTTAAAATGCAAGCAAATAGTATAAGAGAAGGATAGACAAAACACTACTTTTAGAGCAATGTGTTATAACTCGCGTTTTCAGAGATATATTTCATAATTTATCCATTAGGGTATTTTTTGGAAGTTTTTTTATTTTTTAATTATATGCTTAACTTTTAAACTGCTGCCGGTATATCAGTTGTACCTTGATCACGACAAGATGGAATTTAGACAACGGCCAAAACAGAAGTTGTACCTTGAAAGTTAGAATCGCGCCAAGAAAGAATTTAGACTACGAAATTTTAGAACAAGTTATTTGACAAAAATATTTCATTTATTTCCACTTTATTTTATAATATAAAAATAATTAATTTAATTAAGTATATTATATTAAACAACAACGTACAATTATTAATTATTATAAGTTTAAATTATATTTTATATTCATCATCCTAGTAGCGAATGCAGCATAATAGTGCTCAAAATGGAATTTTGTTTTCAGAATTTTGATCTTTTCATACTATATTCTTTGGGGAGGAGGTGCCTTGACCCTTTTTGAAAGTGGCTGTGAAAACTATAAACTTTAAATGATTGCTGTAACCTCAGAAAAAATGACATAACTAAGTTTACCTAGTAAAGAAATATAATAGAGTTGTGTTCTCCGAAAATATTTACGAATTAAATTACAATAAATAGCTTTGCGAGAACATTCAATCCTTGTTTCTTGAAATCTACTTTTTATGTTTTCATTACCATTGTAGGATTTATGATACATATATTTTTAGTAGATGAGAAGATTGAGTTAATACCGAAAACACAATGTGCATCATCCTTGCTTTCATTATTTATAATGAATATTACGTCATTCACTATTGTATAATGTAAAAAAATATTAGTTCATAATATAATTTATTTTAAAATAATAATTTCTTACTAAAATAACTCATTTCGCTTCGAAAATACAAATACGCTTAGAGCAGTATGCATATATAGCAATTTTCATACTTCATAATGAACATTAGGTCATAACAATTGTACTACGTAATAAATATAAATTCATAACATATATTCATTATTTAAAGTTTTTGTTTAACTGTTGTTTAAGAATAAAATAACTGTTATATCATTTCAAAAATACAAATGCATTTCACGCATTTATAGTATTTTCTTTGACAATATTTTGAAAATAAAAAACTATTATTCGTTCCTAAGAACAGCATTTAACACATTATAAAACAAATAAACGTTTTCATTCGAAATAAAAGAAACTATTATATCATTTTCATAAAAGTTTTTAGTCAGATTATTTTTCATAAATAATAATTATAATGATGCTCTCAAATATGAACACTAGATATCGAAAGAATTACTGTAGTTAAAGTATGAAAAGAATTAAAAAAAATATGAATCAAAATAGTTCGATAAGATAGTTAGCATATTTAATAAAGCTTTCGCTTTATGCCAGCTTAATTCCAGCTCCTCTTGACAATAAAGTAAGGATAAATGTTTCTTACCTCTTTAGGGAACTTTTCATCCATGGCTATCACACAAAAGTAAATCACTTTTAACTGTGTCACGATATAAAATTGGATAGAGCGAAGTATTTGATATAACACTTGTTTACATTTACCAGGAGTGAATTGAATAAATACTACGAACATGGAACTTGACGAAACTCACGGCCAATCAGATACTTACGAAAACTGGAACTTCTATCTATTGGTCGCTGCATTTAATATCTGCAGTTCAGTTACACTGTTTATCTGTACATTTTTATTTTGCTATTTTTTTCCAAACCGCAAAGGTTTTTTTTGATCAAATCGGGACACTCACAATCAGTGAAGAATGGACTTTTCCAGTTTAGTCATGTCTGGGACCTATGGAAGATGCGTTTTCATTCGACATTGTTTCAAATAACCCTTTCTCAAAACTATTTCAAAATGGATTTTTGACATACCTGTGTTGTCAAGTTCGTTGTTTAAACTAGACATGAATTCTGTCAGAAAAACTTGACACTTTCGGGTAGACTAATCATGATTTTAACCGGTTGGTTGTCTCGATGATGTGTTTCGCCATTAGAAGAAAACTGACTAGAAGTTGATGGACGCGATAGGTAGGTAGGTATTAAAAAGACGTAAATCTGTAACACAGAGCTATTGGCGACGGTCCTGTATCAACCTCCGAAGGGACAATTCAAGGACAACACCACGTAATTTTGAACCACGGTCAGATGGCGAGGCAACACCTGAGATGGCACCCCACTCTCCAAACTTCCACACCACGCCACCGATAGAACATTTGAGTTGATGGTAGATTTAACCTGGATTAGCCTCCTTAATACACAACGGTCCTTGGATTGATCGAGTTTCGAACTCATACCCCTCCGATTGCTGATTCGCTACTCTGCCTACTGGACTACCGCGGCCTTTTGAGGGACGCGATATCTCGTCATTGGAAGAAAACCGAGCCAAATCTTGATCTCGTCATCTCAAAAATACCCGGCAATATCTTGATCAAGAATGACGATTGAATTGACGAGATATCTCGTCCATCAAGATCCGGTCAGTTTTGATAAAGACAAGATCTCTCGCGGAGACAACCACAGAGAATGTTAAGAACATACTTATCTGCTTGGCCATAAAGAAACACTTACCACTGTGATACTTGGTCAGTGATTCTTATATTTAAAAAGAGGAATTAATTTTAAATTGTAGACTGGGGTTTAAGGATGGTGCTGAAGCAAATAGGCTTCATATATACTCTATAACAAAAAAAACCCGACTCACCAAGAAGGATTAGTGCCAGACTCGATCAACTTCGAACGGGGACGTATTGTCTTTAGTGACGAGTCCTGTTCCCAACTGTGTCCTGACGACAACCGCAGATTGGTCTGGAGACGTCCAAGGCAGCGTGGAGATCCTGGATTAGTGCCAGACTCGATCAACTTCGACTTAGGACGTATTGTCTTTAGTGACGAGTCCTGTTCCCAACTGTGTCCTGACGACAACCGCAGATGTTTCTGGAGACGTCCAAGGCAGCGTGGAGATCCTGCCCTTACTATCGCAAGCCACACATGCCAAGAATAGGGCGTTATGGTCTGAGGTGCCATCTCCTTTGATCGCTGGACCCTGGTGGTAGTAATTTCCGGCACATTTACAGCACAGCGGTACGTAGGCGACGTTCTACGACCGGTTGTGTTGTTCTTTTTCCGACACCCAGGACTTCCTTTCAACAAGATAATGCCCGGCCGAACACGGCACGTATTGCTATGAATTGTCTTCAATTTTTCCCAACACTTCCTTGGCCAGCTAGGTCTCCTGATGTCTCTCCCATAAAGAACATTTGGGACTTAATGGGAAGACGATTGCAACCATCCCGGAATGTTGACCATTTAAACCGACAGTTGGAGAGAATTGGGCAAGAAATTCCGCATGACACTACCCAGGAACTTTTTCAGTCCATACCACGCCTATTGACAGCTTGTATCCAGACCAGAGGTTGACTCATGCCTTATTGACTTCCTCCCTTTGTAACGGTCAAACTCTGAAATAAATCATTCAATTGTTCTGAAATTTTAATCGTTTGTTTTTCTATGTATGTTCTTCATATCCACCAATTTTTATCGCAATCGGACTGTTCCTTGTTTGTAACTTTCGCTTTGGCGACGGAGCATCATCCCTGTCGCGCCACTTGGCGATCTTGTAAACTTGATGAAAGGTAGGGAGAGGAAAAGAGACGAGTGTCGGCTCCCACAACGCACGCCTGTGAATAAATGTTAAAGTTTATACAGGCCATTGCCTTATTCAATCGCTAAACCTCTGTACATTTTGGTCCGTCGAGCCAAAAGTTATTAAACCAGGGCAAACGACAAAAAAAAATGACAGACAACGTCATTACTGTTCCGTTTTGAATTTCGGAATCAGAAGTATTCCAGAGTGTAGTTGGTGTAGTGAACTGTTCCATAAAAACGCCTTATATCACAAGTACTCAAACAGTTTATTTACAGTTCTCATACGTACACTCTGCTTTTAATCACAAAATAACACTCAGCAGCATTTATTGCGTAAAAATAATACACAATTTTCTCTAGAAAAATTCTAAAAGTAACTCAAAAGCCATTCTCTGCGTATATCATAAAAACTAGACTGTTGCCATTCGCAACTTAACAAATATATCAAAACAAAGATAATAATCAGGTAGAGTATAAATCCAACAATTACAACGCTAAATAGAAGGCGCGGAAACATTCGCGCACAAATTACGAAGGTCTACAAGACTGTGTCTGACAACGAGTTGAATATCGCAGAACTGAAAGCTCAGCTGGAAGTTATCGGAAAAATTGAAGATACATTTGATTCGCTAACGAATGACTATTATAAGTAAGCGAAGACTTCGAAATGACAGAGGACATTCTGTCGCAGATCGACGTCGAGATTTAGAAGATAGAGGTGTTGTCTCAAAACCTATATTAATAAAATTCCATCTAAAATCGAAGTATCGAATCAAAACTTTGATAGTGCTTTTTGTGAATCTTCAAATTTACTTTCTGGATAAGTTAGATCGCGAAACCCGAAAGAAATATGAAATGACACTAAAGGATAATGAAGTACCAAGTTTTGATGAATTTTTGGATTTCTTAGAAAGAATATGTCAAATTCTAAATACGTAGCATTAATGCCAGTACTGCATCTAAGTTTAATCCAGAACGATCGAAATCTCTCATCGTGAAATCTAACAGAACTCCTAGAATGTGCGTGGCTTGTAAAATCCAAACACATCAATTATATCATTGCGATAAATTTAAAAATATGAAGTTGTCTGATGGAATGCATTTGGTTAAGGAACATAGATTTTGTCTCAATTGATTATGTGATTTTCACGTATACTGCTGTTTGTAAAAAATGCAACACCATGAAGGAGTCATCAGAATTAAATGAAATTTAATACACAAAGGGCTTGTATTAGTACAAATAAATGAATAAATTTTCAAAGCAAAAAAAACAATATTAAGTGTCCGAAATCAGTATTTTGTGTAGCCACCACGTGCTGTAATAAGTGCTGCTATACGACGTGGCATGGAGTGAAACAGATGTTGAATGTCTGTTTGTGGAAGAGAAGTCCACATTGTTTGTATGCGCACCCAAAGTTCGTCTTTTGAAGCTGTAGGACGCGGATCATGAGCGAGACGCCGACCAACCAAATCCCACACTTGCTCAATAGACGACATATCCGGCGAATTAGCAGGACGAGGAAGAAGTTGCATGTGTTGGGCTGAAAAAAAATCTCGAACATTCCTTGCAATATGTGGGCGTGCATTATCATGTTGAAAGATAACTCCAGGGATGCCTTAAAGGAAGCGAACGACTTCTGTCTCTAGCACTTCACGGACGTACCTGTTGCTATTCAGATTACCCTCAATTCGTAGCAGCTGAGATCGTCCATGATACGAAATCGCACCCCAGACCATAAATCCGGGTGTTCGGCCACTGTGACGTTCGATAACGCTCACCGGCATAGCGTCTAACACGAATGCGGCCATCATGGTTCCACAAATTAAAGCGGGATTCGTCAGAAAAGACAACTTGTTGTCAATCAGTACGCCAGTCTCTGTGCTCATGAGCCCATTGCAGACGCAGCCGTCGTTGGTTTGGCGTGAGGAGATCCAGTATAAAGTAATCCTTGAACGCAGTCCACTGTGCAGCAGACGTCGGCGAATTGACGAAGCCGACATTAGTACACCTGTAGCAGTAGACCAAAGTTCTGCCAACTGCCTGGAGGAAGCTGTACGGTCATTCACCGCCATGTGGACCAGGTGTCTATCATCGAGCGCTGACGTCACCTTCCGTCGCTCACTCCCAGTGATTCGAGTTGTCCGGTGCTCGTCGGTCCACTGCTTCCAAACTCGCATCACTGTGGAACTGTTCCGCTGCACACAAGCTGCTATTCGCGATAGGAAAATCCTCCTTCACTAAGGCCGATGATTCTCCCCCGTTCAAACTCCGTAAGTTGTTGAAATTTCACCCTATTCCGTCGTGGAGGCATACTTAGGTCTCACTAAACGTTCGCCACTAAAAAATAATCATGCACTATTTTCAACGTCCCGCTACAGCCCTCTATTTATACACTTTTAGCATCAGTTCAGAGGGCGCTGCTCACACACCGCATGCGTGGGGGCTCTGAAATTTTACTATTTTGCATAACATCCTATAATTGACATTTGCTGCAAATTTCATTTCATTCGGATGATTCCTTCATGGTGTTCCATTTTTTACAAACAGCAGTGTATTATCTCAATGCAATTCGAAAAGTTCTTGTTTTGTTTGTGGGAAATTTAATCACCACACAATATTGCATAGATATTCCTTTCCAAACGCTAACGCCAGGCAGTCCAGATGGTTCCACGCTTTTCCCAACCCAGACATTTCGTCGGTCGAAGATCAAGGACAACAAAATCAAAACAAACCTGAAGCTGTTGATGCAAAGGTGTCAGAAAATGCTCGCCTTGCTCTTTTTTCAAACCGAAATAATAACTAATATTGATAAACACTGCGTTGAATTATGAGAGATGTTCATGGCATGAAGAGACCTTTTCGCGCGATTCTCGATTCAGCTTCTGAGTCATCCTTTCTTACTGTGAGAAGTGCAGAAACTTTGAGTTTGAAAAAACAAAATACAAATATTCTTATTAGCGGATTGAGTGATTTAGCGTTGAACGTTAAGTCGAAAGTTAAAACTTGTTTATCAAATCAAAATGGTAATGCATAATGGGAAATTGACCTGTTTATTGATCCAAAAATAACAGACTTTACTCCTTCTAAGGAGATAAAAATTTCTCATTTAAAGATTCCAAGAAATATACATCTCGCAGATCCGAAATTCTTTACCCCGCAAAATATTGATGTTTTATTGGTTGTAGAATTATTCTTTGAATTCTTAAATGGCATATAAGATAGATTTATGGGAAAACTTGATTCTACAGTCAAGTTGCTTTGGATACCTTGTCTCGGGTACTATTTCGGATAATAATTCGAACATACCGCAAACCACTGCTTTTTATCTACAAATTTAGAAGCTCCAAATAAAACCCTGACATCTTTCTGGGAAATTGAGGAGGTTGAAAATGTAAAATCCTGCAATAGTGAAGAATTAAATTACTGTAATGAGCACTTCGAAAAAACGCATTTCAAGAATCCGGATGGCAGGTATGTGGTAAAAATGCCATTCACGCTAGAATTCTCTGAAACCATGCTAGGAAGTTCCAAGAAAATTGCTTCTAAAAGGTTAGATTATTTATGGCAGCGTTTGGAACGTGATCCTGCTATGAAAGAACTGTACACAGAATTTCTTAGCGATTATGAACTTCTGCACCATATGGAAGAAATAAGGGGAAATATAGATTTGGATGAAGGATACTTTCTTCCACACCATGGAATACTATCATCATCAAAAACGACTAAATTACGTGTAGTATTCGATGCCAGCGCCAAAACAACTAACGGCAACTCTTTAAATGATTTTTTATGTAAGGGAGGGGTACTTCAAGAAGACATTTTCTCGATCTTAGTTAGATTCAGAAAACACATTCATGCTTTCACTGCTGACATCAAACAGATATTTAAAATGATAGAATTAAATCCTTCGCAATTCAAGCTTCAAAAACTCCTGTGGAAGGACAGTATATCGTCGCCAGTTAAGGTTTACCAGTTGAGAACCGTCACATACGGCACCGCTTGTGCTTCGTACTTAGCAACGAAAACTTTGCAACAACTCGCCTTAGATGCGAAATATAACTTTCCTTTAGCTTCAAGGATTGTGCTTCAAGACTTTTACATGGTTGATTGTCTCTCTGGTTCATCAGATCTAAGGAAAATTGAACTGCTTAAGTCCGAATTAACGCAACTTCTTCTGAAAGGAGGGATTACCTTACACAAGTGGTGTACTAACAAGGCTCAATCCACGGAACCTCAAATATTTCCACTTGATCGAAATGCTGAAGAAATAACAGTTAAAACATTAGGTATGCTATGGAACAGTTCATGTGATACCTTTACGTATAGTCTACATCAGTACAAATCGCAATTATACCAAAAGAGACGTACTTTCTCAAATGGCACGTATTTACGATCCTCTTGGTCTCCTTGGACCTGTGATTGTCAAGGCTAAAATTTTCATGCAACAGTTGTGGTTACTGAAAGTGGAATGGAACGAAAAATTATCTCCAGATGTTTCTCAAGAATGGGAAAACTTTATTGGGACATTACCTGATTTAGAGTCAATCAAGGTACTAAGATTCTTTATGAAGGCTGATGTCGAGTTTGTCGTGCTGAACGGCTTCGCTGATGCATCCTCAATGGCTTACGGTGCAGCAGTGTATATTCAAACTGTGTCCTTCACCAAGGAAGTAGCCAGTCAACTCCTGTACAGTAAATCACGAGTGGCTCTAGCGAAGTTAATGACTATCCCGCGACTTGAATTATTAGCGTGTCTTCTTTTAGCGAAGCTAATTCACAAGGTATTAGCATCTCTTAGACTAAAGGTAGACTGTGAGCAATTATGGACTGACTCTACCATAGTGCTTGCCTGGATTCGAACTCCTGCAAACTTGTTGAAGACTTTTGTCAGCAACAGAGTATTTGAGATTTAGCGATTATCCAAGGAGTTCAAGTGGCAATATGTTCCATCGATGTGCAACCCGGCCGATGTAGTTTCCCGAGGTCTGGATGTGAGAACCCTGGCAGCAACTGATCTGGGTGGAAGTTACCAGAATTTTCAAGGCTTAATGCAACATCTCTAGATACTGTGCAAATTTCCAATGAATTGATTGAAAACCCGTATTTGGAAGAGCTTAAATCTCCTTCCAGGCTAACTCTATCCAGTGATTCAAATCTTTTGGATGATTTATTTGATCTCACCAACAGTTTTCATAAGTTAATTAGAATTCTAGCCTTTTTTTTTAGATTTATAAAAAATTATAAAGATCGAGAAAGGCAGAAAGGCTCGTTTTCTCCTGAAGAATTCCACAGAGCAGAAACCTGCCTGATTAGGCATCTTCAGATAAGGTATTTTCTGCCTGAGATTTCAGCTTTAAAAAAGGGATTCGCAGTTCCTCAATCAAGTAAGCTAAAATTTCTTAATCCATTTTTAGATCCCGAAGGCTTAATCAGAATTGGCGGTAGACTCACTCATGCTAAAGTAAATTATGACCACAAACACCCCATTGTTTTGCCGGCAGGTAACAAATTGGTCAAACTGATATTTCAGTATCATCACAATCGGGATTTTCATGTGGGTCCACAAGCCCTATTAAATACTGTTCGTCAAAAATATTGGCCACTTGTACGGAAAAATATTGCGAGAAAGGTTGTTCATGAATGCTTACAATGCTTCAAAAGCAAACCTATAATTGCCAATCAGTTGATGGGAAATCTTCCTCCTCAGAGAGTAACATCTATTTCTACATTTTCTAAAGTCGATCCAGATCATTGTGGGCCATTCCAAATAAAGTACAAGGGTCAAAGAAAGGGTATCCTCCATAAAATCTATGTGGCCATATTTGTGCGTATGGTTACAAAGGCTGTGCACCTAGAATTCGTCTCATACTTAACGTCAGATCCTCTAATTGCAACTGTAAAAAAGATTCTTTGCTCGCCGCGGTAAAAGTTCGATAATATTTTGTGATAACGCTACGAACCTTGTTGGGGCTTCAGCAGAACTTAAACGTTTACGCGAACTAGTGTTGAAGAATGAAGACATTTTCAGCTTCTTGGCCTCTGAAGGCATCACGTGGAAATTTTCGCCTCCTAGGGCACCCAACTTTGGTGGTCTTTGGGAGGCGGGAGTGAAAGTCTTTAAATATCATCTAAAAAGAGTGGTGTGCCCAGCTAAACAAACACTAAAGGAATTTCTAACGGTAATCACACAAATCGAATTCTCTTAAATTCGCGACCGCTCTCTCCTTTATCTATAGATACAGACGATTTTCAGGTGTTGACACCTGGACATTTTTTAATAGGAAAACCTATTAACTCCATTCCGGAACCAAATTTGTTTGACCGAAGAGATAACCTTTTTAACTGGTGGCAAAAAAGGCTGGAAGTATATTTGGTTTTTTGAACAGCCATTTATTTCGCTGTTGTAACTGACTCAAATAGTCATTCTGTCAGTGTTTCCATGTATTACGAACTGATTTGGTTTGCTCAACACCACGGGCACGGGCAACGCCGGGCTAGCCACGCAGTGGCTAGTTTGAAATATTTGCAATATTTCAACGCCGGGCGGGATGTTCCGTATTTGTAACTTTCGCCTTGGCGACGGAGCCACTTGACGATCAGGTAACCTTGATGAAACGCACGCATGTGAATAAATGTTAAAGTTTATACAGTCCGCTGTCTTTTTCAATCGCTAAAACTCTGTACACTAACTGAGTGCAAATTAAAGTACGGTCTTCTACCCTCCAAATGTTTTAATGAGATATCTCGTTCAAGATCTGGTAAATTTTGTAAAGAGCAAGATATCGCGTCGAGACATAATTCCCCATTACTTCAGGGGGATGGATATCCAAGCGACAGTGATCCTGGTGACAGTTTGGAACAAGTGTTTGCACCAGAGGCTGGAAACAATAGGGCAGTGTTTGAGACGAAGATAAACCACCAAGAGGGTTAAATGATTATAATTTAGATGAAGCATTTCACTTTTCTGGCATCGTCGTGTTCAAACTGCCAGTAGCACCCGCTCCTATGCTAGTGGCCTCCTCGACTCTAGCAGTTTATATTGATAAAAGGTAGGTAGTTGAATTAACGTCGCATTGGAACAACACAACGGGCTATTGACGACGGTCCGGGATTAGCAACCGGAGGGTTCCGAATACGAAGCTCGATTCGGCGCAAAGACCTTCATGGACACGGGGGCCTGGTGCACATCAAATCTATCCTGAAATCAGATATAATGTTAATTTTTAAATCTGTCTCAATAAAAATCTACATTGATAAATTTTCTATTGTTATCCCTCATCATAAACTCTTCGGTGTGTGAGTAACACCGTAAAAGATTGGTACGCGCACATAAAAAGTTAGCCTCCACTGTCCTAGATTCATAGTTTTTTGCCGTTTGCGATAGAGTTGAGCTGTAACGTAACCAGAATTTGTCTAGCGGAATTTCCTTTTTAAAAAGCAATCTAAATCAAACTGAAACCTGATAAATCGTAGGCGGTAATTGCTGTGGCTCGGAAGATAATCGTGCTGTCTAACGCGGTAAAGAATGAATCAAACACTAAGGGATTGAAATTCCATAGAAAAAATACTCAGCCAGAGCCAGGGGCCGAACAACCGGTCTGGTGGTTACGGTGTTAGTCTCTAGATCGGAAGGTTCCTGGTTCGAATACGGGTCAGTGCATGGATGTTCGTAAGCGTATGGTGTAAAGGCGGCTGGTGCACCTTAAATCTGTCATTGCTGAATATCCTCACGTTGGGTTGGTGTGGAAGCTTGGAGAGTCGGTTGTCCGCTCAGGTGTTGCCTCGTCATCTGACCGTGGTTCAAAAAGACGTGGGGTTGTCCTCGATTCTTTCCCTTAGGGGATTAATCCCGGACCATCGTCAATAGCCCGTTGTGTTGCTTTAGTACGACGTTAATTAAAAATTACCAGTGCCAGGACACGGTAGCCCAGTCGGTGGAGTAACGGATTAGCGATTAGGGTTGCGACTTAGAAACTCATTCCAACCAAAGATCGCCGTGTACGTAGCCTCAAATGTCCTCACGTTGGCGTCATGTGGAAGTTTGGCGGAGTGCCAACTCAGGTGTAGCCTAGTCATCCGACCGTGGTTCAAAATTAAGTGGTGGTGTCCCCAGATCTTTCCATTCGGGATGGATCATTTGCCTTTACCAATCACCCTATGTTATTCCTCCCAGAACGACGCCAATTCAACTATCTACCTTTAAGTCTTCCGGAGGGGTCTGGTATAATCTTAACCTTTATGTTAAACTAGCCCGGCGTTACCCGTGCCCGTGGTGTTGGTTAGGTATTATTCAGGTGAAAAATTTTCCGCAGATTTCAAATCCGTTGAAATTTTTAATCTATCTTTAGCGAATCCGCTTTTACGAAAAGGAACTAAACAATGCCTCTCAAAATGTTTTTTATTTTTTGCTCTCCATTGAAAGAGGCAGGAAATGTAATCTGTTTGTTTCTAACGCGAAGGTCGCGAAATGCAATCTGTTTATTTTTGGAAAGGGAAAGTTACCGTGACGTCACAATCTCGTGCTAAAATATAAAAGATATATTCAATTTAAAAGTTATTTACATAAAGAAAAACTTATTTTTAGGTATGGTCTAAAGTGAAATTTTCCGCAGATTTCAAATCCGCTGAAATTTTTACTCTATCTTTAACGGTCTAGGAGATAGAAAAAGAACTAATTGACTCCAGTTAAAAGATTTTTTTTATCGTCTGGATGGAAAATTATTCTTTCTGGGCGCCGAAAACGAAAACAATAAATTTAGAATCTGTGATCTCTTCTGTGCTGTTCAAAAATGATTAAATTTCATTATATTAATTTTAAAATGTTCTAGATTATATTTTAAAATTCGCCGCGACCCAAAATTTGCAAAAAATTGGGACTACCTGTTAGGGATGCGACATCGATGTCGACGTTTTAAAAACATCGATGTTTTTTGAAAAACATCGATGTATTTAACATCGATGTATTGGGGTCGATGTTTTTGTAACATCGATGTTTATACTGGTCGATGTTTTTACGTTGTCGATGTTTTATTTTTAAATAAAAAAAGTACCGTTATAAAAATTTAAAAAATAACTAAGTAGCATAATTTTCATAATCAGCAAATTGAACATACTTAGACCAAAGTGACCAAAGGTGAAGGGTCTGAAAAGTAGGGATATGACATCGATGTCGATGTTTTCAAAACATTGATGTTTTATAAAAAACATCGATGTATTGGAGCTGATGTCACATCACTAGTTGCTAAACCAGTTATAAGAAATGGGGTAAAACGTTTAAATGCACTGAATTTTAAAAACATCGAAAGTTTGGGGCGATGCATTATCAACATCGATGTTTCAATTTTGAACATCGATGTTTTGCTGTCGATGTAGCATCACTTGGTGCTAAACCAGTTTTAAGAAATGGGGAAAAAAGTTTGAATTCACTGAATTTTAAAAACATCGATAGTTTGGGGGCGATGCATTATCAACATCGATGTTTTGCTGTCGATGTTGCATCCTTAGTTTGCTAAACCACTTTAAGAAATGGGGAAAAAGTTTAAATACACTGAATTTTAAAAACATCGATGTTTTTGGAACGATGTTTTATCAACATCGATGTTTTAATTTTGAACATCGATGTTTCGCTGTCGCATCCCTACTACCTGTGTGTCAAATCTCATTGCTGTAATTGCCGTAGAATCATCAGGATTTTGTGTCAAACAGACAAACACTTCCTTTTATACCTAATATAGTAGAGATTATACCTTTGAAGAAGAGGCCTATGGAGAAGATGACTATATGGACACATCTGCTTTATGGCTAAAATACCCTTTTGCTAAACATTTCGCGATTATGGAATTTGCTGAAACACTTTGGTGATTTGATCCCGCGAGACTATTTCGGTTTCTTTGGAGATAGGACACCACTGATTTTTTTTCTACTTGATTATGGGGAATTCCCTTTTTTACTACGCAATTCGATGGACACAGAAATCTGATAAATCGCAGGTGACGATTTATGTTATTGGGAACACATATTGATAACCGAGCTGTCTGAAGTGATAAAAAATATGACAAGCACGAAGGGACCAGGTTTCAGACAAAAAGTCCGAGTGTAAGAAGAGGTTAGCAACAGCCGAAGCCGTTACTAATTTTTGTCTTGGATTATATGCGCCCGTTTGCAAAAAATGTCTTTGTGATCTGATCACGTGAGACTTTTTTTCGGTGTCTTTGGATTTGAGTCACAGTTGATTTTTTTTTCTCGAAATGATTTTCAGAGGAATTCCCTTTTTCAGTATGCAATTTAATTCGAACTGAAATATGATAATTCGTAGGTGGCAATATCTGTTGTTGGGAACGCACTTTGATAACCCTGCTGATACTAGTGATAAAGGATGTTACAAGCTCAAAGGGACCACAGCCAATGCTATTTTTTGTATTGAACCATATGTGGTCTCTTTTCAAAACTTTCTTGATTATGGAATTCTATGAAACATGGTTTTTAAATTATCTAGTAATATTTTTTTTAACGCTCTGAACGTCACGGGGTTTTTAAACAATACATTTGCTTTTGCCACACATTTAATGGCTAAATCGACCCATATATAGGTTGAAAGGATCCTTGACTCAATTGCTTTCACCATTAAGTTCTAAATTTTCATGCCTTAAACACACTTATATACTTCTGTGAAACCATCTGACAAAAATACAAAATAAACACGTATTAAATTGCGAAAGATAGAAATTAAAAAATTTCAACATTTAGTAATGGTAATTTTACTTCCACGCCAACCCAACCTGAGGACTTTCGGCCACGACAGATTTAATGTGCACCAGCCGCCTCTACACCATACGTTTACAAACATCCATGCCCGGACTCGGATTCGAACCAGGAACCTTCCGATCTAGAGGCTAACACCTTAACCACTATACCGGTTGGTCGGCTCAACATTTAGAAAAATACATTAGGAGTAAATTACATATAGGATATTTTTATTTTTTTATCAACACTAGAAAAACAGATAGGATAAACAATTAATTAATAGAAAAATTTACGTTGAAGATTATCACCATAATGATAGGTAATTGGTAATTTTTAACTACCTTCGTACTAGAGCAACACAACGGGCTATTGACGACGGTATGAGATCAATCCCCTAAAGAAAAGATCCGAGGACAACACCACGTCATTTCGAACCGCGGTCAGATAACGAGGTAACACCTGAGATGGCACCTCACTCTTCAAACTTCCACACCAAGCCAACGTAAATCGTTCTGCGTTTTGAATGCTTTGTAAGCAAAATGCAATTTTTAACACAAGAACACTTAAAAGAATTTTCGAACGAATAAGTTACAATTATTTTGTTGCTACATATTTATTGTATTAATAGCTGATAAAATCTACATGAATATGATTTCTAACTTTGTTCATTTTACTAGTGTGAAAGAAGACATGATGTGGTTCAAAGAGTATTTAGGAGGCATGGTCGATCCGTAATTGAACGAAGTTGTTTCATCATCACAACTGATTGGAACGCATTAGATTTTTTGAGTTCTACGGCTCACTATGGTTATTATTTATTTAACTGTTAGCACCCATCGCTACTCCTCTCCCTCTCTCAAAATTAAAAAAAAAACGCGTGAGACCACTTAGCGACATTTTTCTACCCCCACACAAACCTTTATCCCAAAACTGAAAACTCATCCAAACGCCTTGGATGATTAAAGGGTACAGCTACACTCTACGTTTATGACTGATGGCAACGGCTTGGCGATTTTTTTTTTGGTGCACTTCTAAAGTCGCCAAGGAAAGGATTATTTCTTAACTCTTTTCCTGTCACAATTTTTTTTCTTTTTATAACACACTTTTTAAGCACATTTCAGAACGTTTTGAAAAGTATATTTAAAAAAAAACTTTCACAAAAAGTAGTAAGTTTAATCACATATCAAAACACATTTGTGAACCAGCAGAGAAACTAAGCTACGAATGGTAAGAATACCCTGATACTTATCAACTACACTAAATACAGTGAGCATGTTGAAAAAGAAAAAGATTTACGAAAGAAAAAAAAAGCAAGAAATAATACCTGATAACGTCAGAATTCTCTCGTAAAAAAATAATGAAAACGAAAATGGTCAAAAAAACAAAACTCTTAATTCTCTGTCGTGAAAACTATTATAACAAAATAAAAATTCCACAGCTGTCAAAATACAAATAAATGGACCAATGGTACCACAGAAAACGATTTAAAAGGACCAATGCAATAAAAGGATATTTTAAAAACAAAATAACCAATGGGAGGAAAGAAAAAATTTCAAACGAATCAATGAAATCAAACGATTTTAACGGATTTTGGAAGAACTTTCTAGAATATTCAAAATGAAAATTAAAAGTTTCCGTTTGCGGAGGTTGCCGTGAAAACCACAACAACAGCAACGAAAGATGGGTTGCCTTAATTTATCGTAACTCGCTACTAGAAGTGCGCCAAAAAAAAAATCGCCAAGCCGTTGCCATCACTCATAAACGTAGAGTGTAGCTGTACCGATTAAAGATACAACCAATATTCAATGTTTACCATCTACTCATTTTACAGTTTGAAACTTCAACTAATTGGGAATCGTTTATACAATGTCAAATATACTCTATAACAAAAAAACGACGCACCAAGAAAGAGTTGTCCAGTAGTTATGCCGGGATCGGTAAACTTGGAACGGCTCTGACGTATAGTCTTTAGTGACGAGTGCCGTTTCCAACTGTGTCCTGATGACAACCGTAGACGTTTCAGGAGACGTCCAGGGCAGAATGGGGATCCTGCCCTTAATATCGCACGCCACACATGCCCACAACAAGGCGTTATGGTCTGGGTGCCATCTCCTTTGATGGCCGGTGCCCTTTGGTATTCATTTCTGGCACACTTCACAGGGGTACGTAGACGACATTCTACAACCGGTTCTGTTACCGTTCCTTTTGCGATACATTTACTTTTCAATAAGATGTTGCCCGGCCGCCCACGACGCGTGTTGCTATGCATTGTTTTCGAGTTTTCCCTACACTTCCTTGGCCATCTAGGTCTCCTGATAACTCTCCCATAGTGCACATTTGGGATGTTAAGGGTAGGCGATTGCAATCATCCCGAAACGGTGACCTTTTAGTTCGACAGTTGGAGACAATTTGGCAAGGAATACCGCAGGATACCATTCGGGAACTTTTTCAGTGCCACGCCGGGTGACAACTTGCATCCAGGCCAGAGGTGGGACCAACGCCTTATTGATTTCCTCCTTTTGTAACGGTCAAACTGAAATAAATCATTCAATTGTTCTGAAATTTTAACTGTTTGTTTTTCTATGTATGTTCTTTACATCCACCAATTGTTATCGCAATCGGACAACTCCTTCTTGGCGCTTCGATTCTTTTTTTGTTATAGAGTGTGTTTCTTATTTTATAATTCTACTTTAAATATCACCGTTCAACCCAGTTGTAAGCGTCCCTTAAAAACGTTCAGCGTTGAAAACTGTTGTAGTGTACACTATATGGACAAAAGTATTTGGATACTCCAAAATTCTGAGGAGGATCCATCTTCATGTGGGGTTGTTTCTCCTGGTTACGACACGATCCATTGCTTTATGTACCTGGTACCATGAACGCTGACGTGTACCTCGACGTTCTGGATCATTTGGCCTTGCCTACTCTATGGAAATAAATTCGCCGATGATGGTAGTTTCTTCCAACAGGATCGAGTTCCATGTGATACTGCACTGGTTTCTTGAAAATGAGATGAATTTGCTTGACTGACCTTTCAGAGCCCCGATCTTTATCCGATCGAGAACTTGTAGGGCAAACTGGAGAGACGAGTTCGACACCGCCACGCATGCCCATCTTCACAACAATCTCTTCTCACAGCCAGCCTTGCAAGAGTCATGCTGAGCTATTCCTGCCCAGATGTACAGAAAACGTATGGAAAGTACGCCTCGACTTGTTGCAGCTGTAATACAATACAAACAAAAGGCACTACCAGTTACTAAATATATATTAATAAAGCACTTTTTCTGAAAAACATACAGTGTCCAAATAATTTTGTCCATATAGAGTACCTAACGGTAAAAATTCAACACTATTCAAAGAAGAGACGGAGATTGCCTTTATCCAACCTTAAATACCATGACCAACCTTTATTCCATGCACCTTTTGTTAACTGTCCAAGGTCTAAAACTCTTAACTCATATGTTATCAACAAGGCAAGTTCCATCACGCCATGTTTAAGTACCAATACTGGAGATTAAGGCCCCTACGGGGCCATGTGCTCCATAATATTTTAAAACTCTCAAGAGACGGAGATTTTTTGGTTGTAGCCAGCTATTTCCAAAAATATGGTAACTCCACAATTAAAAGATGTACCATCGACGAATTGAATGAATGAAAAATAAACGAAGTTACCAAACAGAATACGGCTACCTTTACTGTGTCGTTCACCAATAATAGAAATCTCTAGATTCCAGAAGGAAAGAACCACCTGATTCCAAAAGAATTAACCTGCATATCCCGATGCCTTACTTCAACCTGGCGGTCACCATATATAAAGGTATATCCGATTTCTATCCGATATCGATTGAGAACTCCACTTATTCCGATCGAACCTGAGGCCCAAACTGGATATTGGTATCCAGATCAAAATTAGGTATAGTAACCAGTACATTAGGTTTTCAAGGTAAAAGTAGTGCGTGTGTGCATTTCTTACTAGTCATTTTCAATAACCCGAATATTGGTAATCTTCAGATCAAGTCTGTAGGCTGACCGACCGGTCTGATGGTTAAGGTTTATGTTGAAGGAATATTTTAATTGACGTCACTCTGGATCAGCACAACCAGTTTTTGATGACGGTTGGGGATCAAATTTTTCTGTTGATGGATAGAACAGTTTAAAAATATTATTAAAATGTACTGCAGATGTACTACTACTGTACCATTTCCAACAAAATGAGATTAATTTTTTGATTATTTTAGGTGCAGTTAAAGGTTATAAAAAATGCTTCAGTTTTGCAATTTTGAGCTTATAAAAAAATTGAGTATCTGGTTTTTAAATAATACGTACATATAAGGCATATAAACAAGGGTATGAAAATCATGAAGCAAGGATGTAAAAAGCATGAAACAAGGTTTTGAAAAGCCTAAAACAAGGGCATGAAAAGCCTAAAACAAGCATATAAAAAGCTTAAAACAAACTTGTGAAGAGCCTGCAACAAGCTTGTAAAAACCTTAAAAACAATGAACCTTACAGAAAAGCTTTTTGTTACATATTGAAATATCAACAGATGGCTCTGTAAGTATAGCCATCTCAGGATGCTACGCAGATCGGAAGGCCTTGCATAAAAGGCTACCGTGAGCTGTGTTTGTTTTGTGTAATCGATGAATTTAAGCAGAAGTTATAAATTTAAGGCATATGAGGACAGTTTGTTTTTTGGGTAAAAGATAAAAACTGCAACAGCATTTGCATAGCGCGTCTTCCATGTACGATGACATCAACACAGAAGAAGTTGTAGAGCCTTCTTTCGCACTTACAGTTACATTTACATAAAAACAAGTGTATTTTGCATTTCCAATACTTCCTCTCAAAACACACTAACATTAAAAAAATTGCTTAACATTTTAAAAAAAATACAACAAATGACAATACTAAACAAATCACATAAATACAATTTCTTGAAAATTGTTTTCAACTTTCCATCTCTAACATAGTTATCATCGTCTCAAATTTAGAGCGAGCCAGAGGTTTTGTCATTATGTTTGCAATTTGTTTATGTCCATCAACATGTTCAATGTTCAGCACTTTTGATTGATATTTTTCTCGCATGAAGTGGAACTTCACCTCAATGTGCTTGGTGCGCTTGTGACTATAAGCCTCTAGTTCACTGGGTAATAATCAGTTTGATATAATAATCCATATTCAATGGTGCTTTTTAGGTACCTGAAGATTTGTTTTACTGATTGCCAATGACAAAGCAGAGATGAGTCTCGATTTTCAGACACAATACTTACTGCATAAGCAAGTCAGGTTTGGTTGCTGTGGCAATATTCATTAAACTACCTACAGCTTCTCTGTAAGGGACCTTTTCATCTAATTTCGTATCAAATTGCTCAGCTTTGTCACAAGGTGTTAAAACAGAATTTACATCACTCATTCTAAATCGCTCTAGAATTTTCTTAACATAAGTGCGTTGAGCAACAAAAAGTGAACCATCGATCAACTTTTCTATGTGAAGTCCTAAAAAACAGTCCAATGATTCAACTGTAATTTTAAATTAAGATCTTAACTGTTGAACAAATTCAAAAATTTGATCATCATCAGCCCCAGCTATCAGTCCATCATCTATGTAAATTACAATTAACAGTTTCTTGCCCTTACTATTTACGGTAAAATAAACAGGACTACAGTTCATGCCTTGGGCTTGAATTAAATTCCACATAACGCCGATTCCAACATCTTGGTGCTTGTCTGAGGCTATACAGGCTTCTATCTAGTTTACACACACGTCCTGGTCCACTTCAGGTTGTTTCATGAAGACTTCCTCTTGAAGTCCATCATAGAGGAAAGCTTATTTAATGCCAAACTGTTGAAGCCGAAGATTTTCAGTAGCTGCAACACTTAAAACAGTCCTTACCTGTCGATGCTGCATCAGCTTTTGTTTTCACTCTTAGCACCCATCAGTTAGATATGAGCTTCATCCCGGGTGGTAAGTTCACAAGATGCCAGACTTTGTTTTCTGCCCAAAAAAACGTTATCTCCTCATCCATAGCACAACTCCAATTTTCTGCATCTTCGGTTACAATAGCTGAAGCAAAGGAGTTAGGAACCCTGCATTCAGCCAACAAAACATAATCCTTCATATACGTAGGCATCGTGACCTGACGTCTAGTAGGCTGAATTTGCTCTCAGCTTCTTCATCTGTGGGCTCTGCTTTTTCATCTGTGCTCTCTGCTTCTTTTGACATAGCATTCTCATTGGAGGCAACCACAGAACGGCTCTCAACTGGCTGGACGGGCAACTGTACTGTCTTCACCAAGGTTTACTCCCTTTCAAAGATGACATCTCTTCTGTGAATAATTCTGTTCCCTTCCTCCAGCCAAATGCGGTAACCATCATGATCTCCATAATAGCCAACACAATGTCCCTTTACACTTTTCTTATCCCATTTACGTCTTTTCTGCTTTCGAACGCACTTGGTACCAAAGATACGTAAATAATCAATGCTCCTGATTTCCTTGCCAAACCACAGTTCTGTAGGCGTCTTACCGGGGACAGGAGTAGGCCCAGTCCGATTTAGAACATATACAACAGTGTTGACTGCTTCAGCCCATACTGTGATAGGTAAGTCCTTGGTGTGTGACATTGACCTTGCACTTTCTACCAAAGTTCTATTTTCCCTCTCAATGGCGCCATTCTGCTCTGGAGTGTAGGACATTGTAGTTCTGATGCTGACTCCTCAATCCCGAAAAAATTTTCGTACGTCCGAGTTATCAAACTCTTTTCCCCATCAATTAAAAACTATTTTATAGTGTGACCAGCTGTTTTTGACTCATTAAGAAATATTTTCAGACAGTTCGTCGCCACATTATTCGAGTGGATAAAAAACACTCGACGAAACTTTGTATAATCGTCTCTGAAACAAAGAAAATATCTAGAACCTCCCACTGATGTTTCTTGCATAGGTCCACATAGATCGGAATGAATTAAGGCTCCTGCAGACGTCGGTCGATTTGGTCTAGTACAAAAACTGCCAGGATGTTGCTTTCCAAACATGCACCCTGAACACAGTTCGTCACAAACATCTGCACTGATGCCGTATTTCTTAAGGATGTTCTGTATATGTGTCTTATTTTGATGGCAAAGCCTTTCATGCCAAAGTTGTGCAGTTTCATCTTTTGTGGCAATGAATACTTCTGTAGCTAATCCTGGTAGAGACACACGTATCTCCAATGCATAAAGACCTTTCAGAGTTCTTTTTCCAGTCATTTTCACCTTTGCCTCGTGTAAACAAACACTTTACTTTATCAGCCTGGAAAACGTACCCTTTTTCAATAGTCTGACCAATAGAAAATAGGTTGCGATCAACTTCGGGAATATACCAAACATGGGTTAAATTATTCTTCTTCCACTTTCCTTTAATTCGCATCTCAACGTTCACAATTCCTTGTCCATAGGCAAATATGGTGCTATTATTGCCTACTTGTACTTGTTTGGGAGTCGGGAATGATTCATAACTTGCAAAATACTTTCCAAACCTTGTCATGTGGGCAGAGTCACCCGAATCCGATAGCCATATTTCTTCTTCATCAACACCCTCTACAGTGCAGATTAAGGCATCTCCTTGCTTAGGCGAGTATTTTGGTTTAGCAAAAACCGATACCTTGTTTTGAGACATTCTAGTACAGTAAAAAAGTAGTAAGTAGTACAGTACTACTACATTAAAAAAATAATTGGTTTTAGAGTTTTTCCCTTCATGTAAATTTTTTCTGTTATAAAAGAAATTTTTCCTACATTTTTGAAGTTTATTCGCTTTGTGATTGGTAGATGACGCGTCACGTGAGCCGGTTACATCCGGTGGTGCCCTCTTTCGACAGTGTTAAAAAATATAGCTCGCGAAGCGAACTAAAGATTATTGCGTAGTAATCATCGGGGGTGGGCGAGTGGAAGCGAGCAGAGGGCGGAACCCCCTAGTGAAATTAAAAAACAGAAATTGCAAAATTCTATCAAGAAAGTTTTTGAACACCTAACAATAAAAATTAAGTCAGTTTTTTTGTCACCATTTATTCTGAGCAAAGTGGGTTTTGAATTTTATGATTTGCTCAATCAGGGAGAGAGTCATAGCATTTTGTGTATTCCACAAATGAAAAAACAGAGTTTCTAGAATGCACAGTTTCTCCTTCAAAACATGAACACACACAATTCTACAAAAAATGAAGCAAAACTACCCCGATGACATTTCCACTCCTGTAGCAGGTTCATCTTAACAGCAATTCTTCTTAAGACAGGGAAAGATGACTCACTAATGACTTTGTTGAGAAAATGTCTCAAAGAAGCCAAAGGCAAAAATGATTCAAAGTATTTGTCAAGAAAGCGATAACTAGTGAAATGTAATTATTTGAACACACTAATTACACTCTTCGGGCGCTGCTTTTCGCTCCTATTTGATGGATTAGGTAATTGGTAACTTTGTAATTAACGTCGTACTAGAGCAACACAACTGGCTATTCACGACGTTCCGGGTAATTGGTAATTATTAGTTAACGTCGAACTAGAACAACACAACGGGCTATTGACGACGGTCCGGGATCAATACCCTAAGGCAGTGTTTCCCAAAGTGTGGTACGCGTACCCCCAGGGGTACGGGAAGAGTTTGGTGGGGGTACGCGCTGAACCGGAGTTTGGTGGGGATATGCACTGCACTGAGCTTGGCTGCGCCTAATTCTACGTTCTCATGAGTGAAGTTAAGACAGTCTTGTGAGGCTTGAGTTGGTCCGGAGTGACACGGCGGAAATATACCACACTTCGTTACAGAAACAACTTCGTTAACCATCAGTCGGGCGCAAACAGGCCTGACAAGCACAGGTTTGGCATGAACTTCAATGTTTTCTTAAGGATAGATTTGAATTGAGAAATTATTTACATGACTGGAAATGGCTTTGTAAACTAGCATACTTAGCAGATATATTCTCTGTTTTAAATTGCCTCAACTTATCGTTACAAGGCAAAGAAATTTCATTTGTTCACATTAAAGATAACGTGAACGCTGCCATCACAAAACTAAAGTTATCGCAAAAGAGAATTGGTAATGGAGAAGTAGACTCGTTTCTCTCTGAGTTTATAACAAGTTCGACTACTAAAATTAATGCTGATACTCCGAAATGCATAACACAGCATTTGGAGAGTTTGCAAGTGCGCTTGAAAAACTATTTCCCTGATTTAACCAAAAATATTGAATGGATAAGATATCCGTTTAACATTTACACAACATCCATACCAGAAGATTTGTCGCATGCGGAAAAAGAGCAATTGTTGGAATTGGCTTCAGACGGATTCTTGAAAAATAAACATAATACAAATACAAGTATTGACGACCAGCTACAGGCTCAAGCCCAACAAGGCTGGGCCTTTGATTATGAATTCCCCAATTCCCACTGACTATCCAATTGTATCTTAAATTCGTACACTCAATTTGAATTAACTATATTTTCTGGCAACGCCTTCCACTTATTACCCTATTAAAGTAGTAGTTTTTCCTTAAATCCCGATTAAAATGTGTCTTATTCAATTTATACCCATGGCCCCCTTGTTCTGTTATCCCTATTGAAATTTAAGCCCTCTGTGTCCCCTTGTTTTACCAACTTGAAAAGCTGAATCAAACCCCCCCCTCCTTCTTCTTCTTTCCAGTGTATACATGTTTAGCTTACTTAAACGTTCATTTCAGATTTGCTATCCCCTTTATTATTTTTGCAGCTCTGTGCTGAACCCTTTCAATTAATTCTATATCCTTTCTCATATATAGAGCCCAGAATTGTACAGCATATTCTAGATGTGGTCTTACTAAACCCTTATACAGGGTGGTCCCGAATTCATGGTACAAACTTTAATGGTAGGTACAGGACATTGTAACAATGATTTATTGTATAGGAATGTATAGTCGCAAGTGACGCGTTGAGGCGTAAACAGGGGAAATAAAAGGAAAGAGAAATGGAGTGATCGGTTGGTATCATTGCCGGTAGAGGGCAGTAGATGTCTAGCCGCTGTTGAACATGATGCATCGCAGTAGGGAAAAGCGCCATTCACAATTGTGCTGCCGTAGACGATGGGTGACTTTACGTATGCAGAAAAAGCAGACATGCATTACATGTACGGCCGTGCAAATGGTAACGGCAGAGCTGCGTTACGAATGTATCGCGCGGAGTATCCTGATCGACGAATGCCGGATCATAGAATTTTTCAACGGTTACATCGTCAACTTTGTGAAACAGGTGCGTTCGACGTCAACAGACATGGCGCTGGTCGAGTAAGAGCTGTACGCACTCCAAGGCTGGAAGAAAGCATCTTGAACATTGTGGCTGATAGACCCGAGTCAAGCACAAGAACTGTTGCGCGTGACGTAGGTGTGAGTCATCAGACTGTATGCAGAGTGTTAAACGAAAATCGCTTACACCCTTCCATTTTCAGAAAGTACAAGCATTGAATCCGGCAGATTATCCTCGCCGCGTGAACTTCTGCCTGTGGGTGATGCAGCAATGTGCGTTGCAGCCGGATTTCGTAGATTATGTGCTATTTACAGATGAAGCGACATTTTCACGCGAGGGTGTCTTTAATGCGCACAATTCCCATGTGTGGGCAACCGATAATCCACATGCAACGCGTCGACATGCGTTTCAACAACGTTTCAGTATTAATGTGTGGGCTGGTATTGTGAACGACTTTTTGATTGGCCCATACTTACTACCCACGCGGCTCACTGGCGGAAGCTATCTTATTTTTCTGAAAGAAGTGTTACCACAACTGCTGCATGATGTTCCGATCGCCATTCGTAACCGCATGTGGTTTCAGCACGATGGGGCGCCAGCACACTTCAGCATTGATGTACGGAATTACCTGAATGCCACGTTTGGTACTCGATGGATTGGGCGTGGTGGACCAGTCCCTTGGCCACCCCGATCTCCCGATTTATCGAGCCTCGATTACTTTTTATGGGGACATCTAAAGCATCTTGTTTATGAGACTCCAGTTGACTCAGATGAGGATCTCGTCGCTCGCTTATCTGTAGCTGCTGCAGGTGTGCGTGAAATACCAGGCATCTTTGAACGTGTACGCCAATCGCTCCACCGACGCTGTCAAGCATGTATCGATACTGGTGGACGCAATTTTGAACAATTACTGTAAACATGACACTTGTCAACAACGCTTTCAATAAAATCTTTGTTTTTCCTTTCGGCCGTTATTTCCCCTGTTTTCGCCTCACCGCGTCACTTGCGACTATACATTCCTATACAATAAATCATTGTTACAATGTCCTGTACCTACCATTAAAGTTTGTACCATGAATTCGGGACCACCCTGTATAACGGCAAGATTATATTCTTATCCCTTGAAGTTACAGTCTTTTTAATATACCCCAATAACCTATTAGCCTTTTTACCCGGAGCTGACCCATTTTAAAATCCCTCTGAATTATCACACCAAGATCCTTGACTGTGTCTCCCTCCTTTACCTTTACTCTCTGCAGACAGTACTCGGAAAGTACTTTAACATCATTCTGGTTACAAATGCAATTTGTGTATCCGGTTTTAACAGTTAAAGTTTAAAGTTCTAAAATATATATTGCCTTTTCTAACTTTCATATTTATGTGAAGTTGCTTTTTCAGCATTTATAGACATTAAGTCGAAAAAAAGAAACAGACTTATTGGACGTAGAACCACATCTCCGATTAAAATTAACAACCAGGGAACCAAATTATGACGATCTGTTATCTCAGCACAAACAATTTCATCCTTCTCATTGATCCAAATAAACGTTATTTATAATATAACTTTTATTTATACACTGCTGGCCACACAAATTGCAACACCAAGAAAGGCAAGAAATATCACAACTAAATTTATCTTGTAGATAACATGTTGACCAAGTATCAAATGATTCAATTTATAGACTTCTGTGAAGTGTGGTTCCTGCCAAAATCAGTATCCAGTAGCCGCCTTTGTTGGAGATCACCTCTGCCACACACCTCGGCATTGATTCAAAGAGACTTTGGATGTGTTCTTGGGATACAGCAGACCAAGCAGCTTCCACACGTTGCCAAAGTTGATCTGGTGTGGCAGCTGGGGTTGTAATCTGGGTTAATGGTTGAGTAACCATGGACCACATGTTTTCTATCGGCGAAAGATCCGGAGAGCGAGCTGGCCAGGGAAGCAATTCAATCTGGCGATTGACGAAGAACCCGTGGACAATGCGTGCCACGTGTGGTCGCGCATTATCCTGTTGAAATATGGCTGTGGGCAAGCCCGGAAGGTAAGGAAGGACAACTGGCTCCAACATCTCGTAGATGTAGCGATGGCTGTTTAAAGTACCGGCAATGCGTACTAGAGGAGTGCGAGAGTGATATCCAATACCGCCCCATACCATAATACCCGGTACAGGACCAGTGTGGCGGTGCAAAACGCAGCTGTTCAGCATCCTCTCTCTACGGTGTCTCCAGACTAGAATCCGATCATCGTGGTGTTGCGGACAGAAGCGTGACTCGTCAGTAAAGACAATTTCATTGCATTCTGCCGTCCACATCCTTCTTTCATCGCACCATTGGCGACGGAGACGTCTGTGGTTCTTTTTCAAGGGTAGACGAAGCAATGGACGTCTTGCGGACATACCACTCTGCTGTAAACGGCGTCGAATGGTACGCGCAGACACTGGATGATGCGTTACAGACTGAATGTGCTGTGCTATGGTTCGTGATGTTGTTGAGCGATCCGTCACTGCCATACGCACAATATGCCTGTCATCACGTGAAGTGGTGCACTGAGGTGGATGTGATCGAAGACGTCGGTCCGTCGTACCCTCCTGCATCCAACGATCACATATCCGCATTACAGTTGTTTGGTTTCGTCCAACACGACTACCGATTTCCCTGAAAGACAATGCACAATTTCCGTAGGCCACTATCCTTCCTCTGTCGAACTCGGATACTTGATCAAAAGATGATCGCTGTTTTCTACGAGGAATAATTGATAGTTTAAAAAAAAAAAAAAACACACACAAGAAAAACACAATTTCCATACTTGAAATCGTCGAAATCTCCAAGCCTTAAATAGCGCTTTAAAGTGGCGCCACAGACGCGCATGATGTGCGTCTGCGCTGAAAGTCTAATCATTTGCATATCTCACCTCCGCTAATGCATGTTGTAAATTTCATATAATTTTCATGCTTCCTTCAGGGTGTTGCATTTACGGTGGCCAGCAGTGTATTTTATAATGAATAATTTCATTTCTCTTTTCTTATTACTTCGTGTACGTCACACAAAAAGAAAAAAACAACATTTTGATTGATATTAAAATACATTCATTTTTTCGACGAGAGGTACTCAGCGAACGAAAATTATTGAAGGGGTACACATATGTCAAAAGTTTGGGAAACACTGCCCTAAGGGATTGATTCCGACAGCTTGATTCGAGGACAACACCTCGTAATTTTGAACCACGGTCAGATGACGAAGCAACACGTGAGCTGGCACACCACTCTCCAAACTTTCACACCAACCCAAAGTGAGAACTTTCGGACACGACAGATTTAAGGTGCACCAGCCGACTCTACACCTGTTATGTTACGATCTCCGATGGCCCTCACTTCCTCCTATGTATGTGCGGAACTTGGGGATTCCCGCTGGATTGGCGAGAGTCGAGGCGAAACGAACCTCTTGTCCTAACGAGGAGAGAGTGCTTCGACCCCTTTTCTGGTTTGCCTAAGAAGGTGGAGAGGACAGGAGACGTCGAAGGGAAGCGGACCGGACGGAGATGAAACCTAAAAGGCACGGGCGACCCGAACCACAACTCCGTATGCTACCCACCAGTGATGCCCAGCTCTGAATGTACGACTGATGTCCATAGGTTCCCGGCGAATCCATTCCCTCTTCATCTGACGTAAAGCCTCGGTCTCTTGTCATGATCCAGCGGTTCCCCAGGTAAAGTTGATTTTGTCTATTTAACTGGACACCAATAAAGAAGAGATTACCAGGAACTTCTAGTTGCTTTCATTGTTGTGTTGCTCTAGTACGGCGTTAACTAAAAATTACCTATTACAAACATCTATGCCGGACCCGGATTCGAACCAGGAACCTTCCGAACTAGAAGCCAACGCCGTAACCACTATACTGGTTGGTCGGCTTGATAGATTAGGAATTTTGAGAGTATGTTGGCAAAGCAGGTTTGACATCGTCCTCTGACCGTAGTTCAAAATTTCGAGGTGAGGACTTTGGATCTTTCCATTTGGGTCTGATCCCAAACTGTCGCAGCCGACCAACCGGTATAGTGGTTAAGGTGTTAGCATCTAGATCGGAAGGTTCCTAGTTCGAATCCGGGTACGGGCATGGATGTTTGTAAGCGTATGGTGTAGAGGCGGCTGGTGCACCTTAAATCTGTCGTGGCCGAAAGTCCTCACGTTGGGTTGGCGTGGAAGTTTGGAGAGTGGGGTGCCAGCTCAGGTGTTGCTTCGTCATCTGACCGTGGTTCAAAATTACGAGGTGTTGTCCTCGGATCTTTCCCTCAAGGGACTGATCCCGGACCGTCGTCAATAGCCCGTTGTGTTGCTCTAGTACGACGTTAACTAAAATTACCATTACCATTACCATTCTAGATCGGATGGTTCCTGGTTCGAATCCGGGTCAGGGCATGGGTGTTTGTAAACTTAGGGTGTAGAGGCGACTGGTGCACCTTAAATCTGTCATGGCCGAAAGTCCTCACGTTGGGTTGGGTTGGAAGTTTGGAGAGTGGGGTGCCAGCTCAGGTGTTGCTTCGTCACCTGACCGTGGTTCAAAATTACGAGGTGTTGTCCTCGGATCTTTCCCTTAAGGGACTGATCCCGGACCGTCGTCAATAGCCCGTTGTGTTGCTCTAGTACGACGTTAACTAAAATTACCATTACCATTACCCATACTGTCATCAATAGCCCGTTGTGTTGCTCCAGTACGACGTTAACTAAAATTACCATTACCTTAGAATGCCACTGAGTCTTGTCATTGTGGTGCTTGATTGCTTCCTGGATCACAGAATGAGGCAAGTGTTCTCATCATTTTTTAAACTCAAATACCTACAATCTGGCATCGATGTCGCATCCCTAGTATGAAGGGACCGACCAAACGGTCTATTGGTTAAATTGTTATACTACGTTCACACATGAAAAGTTAAACTAGTTTAAGTGCTAATCTAGCTTAAGTCGAGCATGTGTGAACGAACTGTCTTAGATTTAAACTAGCTTAGCGAAAAGAAACTCTCTTAACTTTAAACCAGTTTCCCAAACTCACTTAAGTGAGTTCTACAGTGACGCCACCTAGAGGTGTCACGCGAACTTCATTCCGCATGCTTTTGTTGACGATCTTTCATTCTGTTCGCCGTGTAATCGTTTGTGATGGAGCTTAGCCCTACCCCTAGTTTAGAACTTCCAAAAAAAAAAAAGAGTTAAAGAAGGAATAGAAACTGGTCCACTCAAGAAGTAAAATGTTTATTATCCATTTGGGCGGACAAGTATGCGGATCTGACAAGAATCAAAAGAAACAAAGAGATTTACGAAAATATGGTGCAACAATTAAAGGAAATGGGATTTTCCAGAACCCATGCCGAAGTTCAGACGAAAATTAAAAATTTGACTTCAGAATACAGGTAATTTTATTCTTATTGGAAATTTGTTAAGGATAAAAGAATTCTTTCTCCACATTATGTTCTATCCATTTAGAATGAGAAAATTTAAATGTCACCAACGGCATAACTTTGTTTAATTATAACTCCTTTATTTAACCATTTATTATAATAAATTTACAAAGTAGGTTACTTTTATCATACCAGAACATAGAAATAAATGGATTTTAGTAGAGGATATTAATATAATATATCATTCAATTATCAAATAATTTATGAGCAATTGATACTGCAGCATGTCTGAAATTTTGTATGAATTCTTTATATCAGATGTATAAAAATACTTCCCAATTTTTCTTGCACAAATTAAAACTTTATCATTTTTTGATAAATGTTATTCTAATCTATCTATTAGGTCTGAGAAAACATTACATGGATGCACAGCAACTGGCACTAGTCCTTCGGAGTGGCTTCATTTCAGGGAAGTGCATAAAATCATTGGGAACTCCCACCACCATTCAGTCGATGTCATCATCGATAAAATAACATCGATAAACCGATTTAAGCTAGTTTAAAAGCTGCCGTAGTGTGAACGCATAAAAATAAGATAGCTTAAGTTAAGATAGCTTAAGTTCTCTCTTAAGTTAAACTAGTTTAACTTTTCATGTGTGAACGTAGTATAAGCCTCTAGATCGGAAGGTACCTGGTTCGAATCCGGGTCCGGGCATGAATGTTTGTAGGCGTATGGTCTAGAGACGGCTAATGCAACTTAAATCTATCGTGGCCAAAAGTCCTCACGTTGGGTTGTCGTGGAAGTTTGGAGAGTGGGGTGCCAGCTCAGGTGTTGCTTCGTCATCTGACCGTGGTTCAAATTTACGAGGTGTTGTCCTCGGATCTTTCCCTTAAGGGACTGATCCCGGTCCGTCGTCAATAACCCGTTGTGTTGCTCTAGTACGACGTTAACTAAAATTACCATTACCATTACCCAAACTGTCGCCAATATTCATTGTTGCTCCAGTGAGACGTTAGTCAATTACCTACCAAACCTACTTTTTCTCATTTTGCAAGCTCAATTCCTGATCCTCGTCATCTGATCATGGTTCAAAATTGGGAGGTATTGTCTTTGGCTGTATCCCTTCGGGATTGGTCCTGGAGCTTCGTCAATAGCGTTAATTAAAAATTACCAAACTATCCCGACCGTCGTCAATAGTTCGTTGTGCTGCTTCAGTAAGATGTTAATTACAATACCTACCAACCTATAATACCTTAATCCACAGAGAAGTAGTATACAGAGGGTTCACTGCCATGGGAAGCAATGGACTTCTAAATAATATGGGAAATTGGATAGACACTTGCGCCCAGAGTCAGATCCAGACCTCGTTTCCATAACAAGCAATCTAGGTTTCCATAACAACTGAACTAGGTTGCCACAACAACTATCTCAGGCTGTTTTATACTATTCGAAACCCAATTAGCATTTTTGATTAAAAGCTAAATATTCTTTAAATATTTTTTAGCATAAATGCTTTATAACAGTAATTTTTTTATGTCTTTTGTACTTAAAAAAAACTTTTTTTATGAAATCTTACTACTGTATGAACTTTTTCTTTCATTTTAGTTTATTCTTTTATGCGAATGCTTCTCAAAAAAAAATATTCCAAAACATTTTTGATTAGAAAAAGTGTTGATCTCTTGATAGTCTAAAATATTATTTGAACGAAAAAGTACATAATGAAATCTTTTTAGTAACTTAATACATCAATTAATTTTTGAACAAATTATACAATTTGAAAAAGGAATAGAAAAGAAGATCTATTTAGAAGTTTCGTCGAAGCTAATTTAGTAGTAAGTCTTCAGACGCGCGACCAAGTGATAGTGGACTGTATGAATTTTATTGTTGAATCATGAATTCAATCACCAATACACAATTTATAACACAGAAGGGTATTGAACCCCAAGGCAAAAATCTCCCACGCTGCTGTCTTCCCACACACTCAGAATACGAATACAAAAAGAAAGAAGTTGGCGCCTAAAAAACTAAGATATTACCTGACCTTGTTCTGAATGTAAAAAAAGAACATAGTTCAGCAACTGTTACTCGCTTATACATATTTCTGTGTGATCCATCTAGAACAATTTTAGCATTGCGAACGAACAATAAAATACACAACAGGATATAAAGGAATGAAATACTTTGGTAAAATAAGCAACTTAACAAGAATCTTCATTTGCCTGCCAAAGGGTAAAATTCATTGTTTAGCATTCATAAACAAGCTAACTCAACGTAATTCACCATTTAGAGTAGCAAATGAATGGATAATATTACTAATTTTATTTATTATTTGAACTAAATCACACAATTTTGCACCATTTAGTGCAGCAAATAAACAATAAAATACACAACAGGATACGACAATTTTTGTATCTCGAAAATCTTCACAGGGAAAGTTTGTATGTATGTAATTGTGTACTGTACTGTCGACCAAACCTTCGAGTATGATTTACTCTTACACTTATCCATTATGGGTGTTAATCACACAGTTAGCAACAAATTTTGTTTATTAAAAACGGTCGATAGGAAAATTCGTAAGTGCTTCAATTATTTGCATTTGGGCTCCAATCAATAAATTTTGGCACTCATAGCAATCAGGTTAAAAAGATTTTTGCCAAAACCACAACAAATATAAGCAATGACATTGAACTACTTTGTATTAGCAGGGTGGCACTGCAGAGATTCATTGATCCGTCTTCCACAAAGGGATCATTGATAATCGTGCTCATTGAAAAAAATCGTGGCTAAAATCGAGCAATACATGATCACCATTACCCACACAATTTGAAATAATGACTTTTTTAAAAGTTATTTATGACCTTATGCATGCCTTGGCAAAACTGACAACAATCAGGATTGTATCGAAAATCACTTCATCTTCTAATAGAGCAGAAAGTGTTTTCCAAACAAACTGGGTTGAAACAGTTAAACAGAAACTGAAATATACTTTTACGACTTTCGACAGTGACAAAGCAAAACAAGTCGTGCTATAAATTAAGTTGATTTGATTGATTTAGATATTCTAAACATTTCAAGAAGCTGCATTATTTGTTTGCGATTATTAGGAATTTTAAAGTCTAGCCACTTTTTAGACATTCTACAGAAAAAAGTAGTTGTGTAGATTTGTGCACTTTTAACATTCTATAAGTGTTAATTTCAGGATTTGTTGATTTAAATCAAGTTATTTTTGTAGAAAAATATCATTATGAAAATAAAACGTTTAAATTTAATTTTCTTTTTTGTATTAAGTTCACAGTGAGTATCACACAAGATCATTCCAATTTTGCACAAATATCTTTATAAATGTTAACATAAAACCGGTTATAATTCAGAAAAAGATAAATTTTAATTACACAAAAACAGAGAATGTAAATAAAAAAAAAATCAACAAATCTATATATATAATTCTCTTACGTGGCACGCAAAAAAGACGTTATTTGTTAACGCGTTTTGGCAACATTGTACGATTGTTTAAAACAGGGCCTCGCGCATCAATTGAATTTATAAGCGCTATCGGATGAAATTTTATTGAAAAAAAAAGGAATTTTAGTTGAGCTGTGTTGCAGTTTATAATAGAAATCAAAGTAAGTGGATGATCTTTTCAGGGCCATTTTAAAACGGTACTTTTCAGGGCCAGCAATTATAGTTCAACAAGATGCTTGCACTACAACTTTCGGCAACAAACTCAATGAAAAAGTGTGGGTGGTTCGAGTGCTGGGGAAATGTACACAAACAACATGATGGGTATACAATTTCCAAAGCAGCGCTCACATTTCGAGTCCAAATTTGCTCAAAGGTTTCATTTGAATTTTGATTTTAGAGGTACTGTATATATGTTTATTGTGATACAGCAATTTTAGATTTGAAAAACATTTTTTTGGAATATCATATTTTGTAAACAATCACTTCTGCTAGGACACATGTCTTCATTGATTCGAGCGAAGCGAGCATACGTTCGCGCAGCGAAACAATGAGGATTGCGATGCAATCCTACGGGGGTTGGCGAGCGTTAGCGAGCAGGGGGTGGGCCCCTAGTACACAAAATGCATAATAAATAGAGCACAATTGTACAGAATTCTGAATACCACATGTTTCTTAAATTTAAGAACGATTGATTTTGATTAAATAAATAATGCACAAACTAACACTGAAAGATTTTAAAAAATTAGTTATCAAGGGCGAATAGTCTTAAAATTAAAAATAACGATTTCATTTTTCTTCTTTCAATTGCATTTTTAAATAAGTGTTATTAATTTTACTTGATTGTAAAACGATTTTAAAAATAGCACATAATTCACATTAGTAGTTTTAAGTTGTGATTATATTTTATGAAAAACAAAAACAATTTACCTTTCAACGGTTTTTATAGGCGGTAAACTTGAACAACGGCTTTTTTTATTGATGATGGTATTGTATTTTTAATTAACATCGCACTCACTCTGCAACACAACTAGATATATGTGACGGTTGAGGATCAAACTTTTCTGTTGATGGATAGTACAGTTTTTAAATAATTATTTAAATGATGCAAAGAATATTCAGCTGTATGACGCCTCAAGAAGTCTGCCGATTAGAAAATGGCTACCGCTCTGGCTTTGAATGAAACGTTTCAAACTCCGCCCACAATTAGGGACAGGCTTCCCCACTGGTGCGCTAAAAGTCAGATCTTCAGAGAACCCTCTGTGCATACTACTTCTCTGTGCCTTAATACATAACCGTTGTTACACTTTTCATGACATCATCAGAATGATGCAATAAGTTTCTGTTTCTAGTTTCTACAACGATCTGATTGGTTGTGTGTGTCCGGACCTGCTCAAGTTTTGTTTTCAGACACAGTAACTTTGCTTAGTCTAGTGTCTTAAGTTCTGAATTGGTGTGGTTGAGTCGATGGTAATATTTGAATTAATTTGTAATAAACGCTTGATCGGCAGAATTTGCTTCAGGTAAAAAAGTTTTGTATTCCTCTCCGAAAAAGGAAAGATTACAATTATTGTTCGTTTCAAGAAAACAATGTAAGCAAAACTGAATGCAAGAAATGAACATTCTTGTTGCTTTGAATTGTTAAAGAAATCGATTCGTGATCCTTATAATTCAGCATTGGGCACAATCAGTATTCAAACATTTTATTACTTTTACGCCAAAACCAAATTATTTTTCTTTGTATTTGGCATCTTAAAAGTTCCAGTGTGCTCCAGCCGCCTATCAGTAGTTGACCATTTCTTAAATCTCATTAAAATAAGCTAACGTGTTATTTCACTATAAAATAGTGTTAAAGCCAATGGACTTCTTGAATATAAGGTTCACTAAATTTTGTCTTTATCCCCTACATTGGTTAAAAATTAAAAACTTATATAAGTCAGATGTTAAATAATTGGATTCTATGAAATTCCACTATTAGACTTTCTCAGGAGTGATCTTAATTCATCTCAACTCATTTATTTTGCCCCTAAATTTGGCACAAAAGTTTCAAGCTAATTGAAAACATATATAATGTAAAAGTAAATGTGATAGTTGGTGCCAAAACATGAAACCGAAAACAAAGATGGGATCTCTGGATTTTTGTCTGATGATTTTGTTTGTTCTATTTGTGATAAACTGTACTTGTTTGGTAAAATTCTATAGTTTGTTATTTTACACAATTTTACTTGAAATATGGGAAAATATGTAACAAATGTTTAGTCTGACAGTACTTCATAGAAATTTAATGCTGGGTGCTGAAATAGTTGCCATAAATATTTCAATTTTATTTGAAAAAATATGTCGTCAATCACTGTTTTGATCTTTATGACATTACTGCTGTATCAAGATGCCAGATTGTAGGTATTTGAGTTTAAAAAATGATGAGAACACTTGCCTCATTCTGTGATCCAGGAAGCAATCAAGCACCACGATGACAAGACTCACTGGCATTCTAAGGTAATGGTAATTTTAGTTAACGTCGTACTGGAGCAACACAACGGGCTATTGATGACAGTATGGGATCAGTCCCTTAAGGGAAAGATTCGAGGGCAACACCTCATAATTTTGAACCATGGTCAGATGACGAAGCAACACCTGAGCTGGCACCCCACTCTCCAAACTTCCAACCCAACGTGAGGACTTTCGGCCATGACAGATTTAAGGTGCACCAGTCGCCTCTACACCCTACGTTTACAAACATCCATGCCCTGACCTGGATTCGAACCAGGAACCTTCCGATCTAGAGGCTAACACCTTAACCACTATACTGGTTGGTCGGCGGCGTTCTAAGGAGTTTCGAAGATTTCTTGGAGATGTACACAAAAATGATTCTAGAATATGCATGTAGTCACACCCAATGTAACAATGTGATGTTTTGAACACCTTGTTAATAATTTCCACTTATCCATTTGTAAATAAACATAAGATCTCTTCTCTTTTACAACACACGAGTTCTACATATATATGGGATACAAATCTCTTATTTGTTGCGATATATATATTGAAAATATATGTATTCTCTATATGAGGGCAAATGTATTTTAACACCTGTAAAAAAAAAAGGTTCAGTTGTGCACACGTGCAATTCTAAAATTAATGTGGAGTGGTTACTTTGTCATTCAAGAGTGCCCACCAATTATTATGATGTTTCAGCTTGCAATGGCACATCATTCTTGCAATTGAGCAGTGGTCTGTTCTGAAACTTATGTAGGCCAGTAGGGCCTGGCTCTCAAACAGTATTCCAATTCATGCCATGGGTGTTCTCTCTTAAGAATTGAGATCACACTTTGTGGAAGCCAAGTCTGTATGACACCTACTATGTGGACAATCCCATTCATATTGAAACAAGAATAGGCCTGCACCAAACTGTTGCTTCAATGTGTGAAATGTAAGTTGTCCAAAATGTCAAGATAGGCTTCTCTTTAGAGTTAACTTCACAGGAACCAAAAGGCTCTAGCGAAACCACAAGAAACAATGCTATACCATAGTACTTCCTCTGTCAAACTTGACTTTAAGCACAATACATTAAGGTAGATGTCCTGACTTCAGACTGCCAGAGAGAACCAGGATTTTTCGCTATTGTTTCAATGACAATTTTTACTCCATTGCCTTTTAGACTACTGCTGGTACACCTTACCTTAGTAGTTGTACCATGATCACACCAAGAAGGAATTGTACCTTGAAAGTCGTATAAATTGTGCCAGTTATATCTATTGCAGTAGTCGAGAGGTTAAGTGACGCTTAGCATATGCTGCGGTAATGTGCCACTTCCCAGCTCCTGATTAGTTATTGGAATTAATAAAAATATTTACCAGATTCTCTTGGACAACCCTTTCAGCACTGTGTGGCGACTATGATCCATGAGATGACATGGCCGATTAGACCTTAGTTGGGCACTAGTAACTCCTACAAGTGTCCACTTGACTATTGCTTCACTGACGGTGGTCTATGTGACGTCTGAAATTTCATGAACAGATTTACCACAACGGTAGAAACCAATCACTTTTTCACTCGAGTAATGAAGTTCACATAGTGTGATTTGCTATGTCTTGGAAGATTCCTGCCTCCTTTATATTGGATTATGTATGCAGTATTCAATCTTTCGTGGGTTTTGCATATACTTTCGTCCGTGCAGTGTGTTATGTATATTTAAAAATTATGTATGTTAAAGGTCACGACCATCTATAATTTTTTTATCTGCACTTTTCTTGGTGTTGGAATTGATTGACTATAAAAAGGTGAAATATTCTAAAAGAAAGTTATAAAACTAGATATATATTGTCACATTTTAAATTTTATCATAATGATGATCTGATGCATTGTCATATTTTATTTTATCAAGATGGTGATGTTATGCTTTGTTTCATTTTTAATTTGATCAAGACGAAGATCTAATGTCTACATTATTATAATATAATACCATAGTACAAGAGATTTAATGATTTCTGATAAAGCCAAGATTTAAATCTCATTTTAAATAGAAATATTTAAAATGTTAAATTAAAGCAATCAAAATTTTCTATAAAAAATTAACTGAGAATAACAATCAGCAGAATAGGAAAAATCTAACCAATAATTTGTGAAAATCATTCAAAATCAAGACCTGATTTATTGAGACAAGTCATTGAATGTAAATTAGGTTCTAAACTGTATTAATTTTAGCAAAATTTTAAAATCAAGGCCCAATATCTCGCCTTTTATTTTCATTATGAACACAAGTTATACAATTTTTTTTTCGATATTTTTGCATAGGAGATTTTGTTGGAAGAAATTTTATGTAACAAAAAAAAAATTACTTTAGGAAAAGTGAGTTTTTTTTCAGAAATTATTGAAAGTGGTGTTCCTAATGCTTCTTTTTTGACTAACTGCATTTGTTTTACAGAAAACATATTATTTCAGATTCTAACTTTTAGTACATTTGTTCTCTCTGTACTTAGAATAATTTCATTCAAATAATGTTTTTTAAATAAAATAATCCTTTGTCTTTATAGATGCTGTTTATTCCATTTCTATTCGTTTTGGAAGAGAATCTTCTGCCTCATCTTTTGTGGTGGGAGGAACGCGAGAAAGGACGTTTCAAGAATCGATCTTTGAACAAAAGTAATCCAAAATGGGATAGATCTTATTTAGCTCTGTATAAGGTAGGTTAATTCAATTGCGATGTGTATCTAGCCTTCTAAGGTGTCTCCAAGATCTACTCTATGCCCCAGAACAAAAGTTTAAATGAGGGGAACCTTGCATATGTTTTAAAATTTTGTTATTTGTATTTTTCAATGTATAATTTACACATACACATTTCCCCCTTCTTTATTACAATTATTGTACACCTTGGCTATAAGCACAACACAATAGCAATCTTTTTGCTTCATTAGTATTTTTCGGGGCTTGGTGGATGTCTTTTTTCACAAATGATCATCAAGTTGGCGGTTTAGGCGAATCGAAATATTCCAACACAAGTTTAGTAATGTTTACAAATGCTTCTGAATATTAAGACAATGTTGAAAATTTATATTTAATTTTAAAGTATTTATTATTTTGTGTTAAAATAAAATTTTTTCGTTAGTTTAACGTTTGTTTCATACTTAATTAACACATTTTATGTTTTGGCTTATTCATTTTATATCTGGACAACAACTGCTACTAAAGTAAACTTAGAAAGAAGACTAATTTGGTTCTAATTAAAAAAAAATTATGCTACTAAATCTACTCTTTTACAAGTGGTTAGGCTGTGGCATCCAGTCTACCAATTAAACTTTTGACTACAGCAGGTACAGCAGTTGTATCTTGAAAGTTATATTCAATATTTGGGATGAGTTACTAAACATGTTAGTAAAATACAAAAGAAAAGAACTGAGACTAAATTAAGTAAGAACATGAAAAAAATTAAACATCACTACCCAAGATGAAAAAAGGTCTATTGACCCATTCGGTCTCTCTCATAGGACAATGGAGGAACTGGGCTCTGTCCATTTCTGCTGACATTTTAATGGCTGTGTGTGAAAATGTATATTTCTACTCCTTAATCTGTATTGCACACCAGCTAACACAGGGGTTCCCAAACTTATCCAAGTGTTGGCACCCTTAAGATAATTATAATTTTCTCACGGCATCCTCATCGTCATGTAATATTTATCTGTTGTATATTATTACAGAAAATACATATTTCATATTTGTATCACTTTAAAAAAGAAATTAGAGAAGTAAGAACATAAACATAATTAATACAACTAGTATTTAAAATTCACACACAAACACTTTGATTTTACTTAAAAGAAAACATAGGTTGGTCATATTTTAAGTATAATTTGTTTATCTACCTTTTATATAATTTCCTATTTGTTTCTTGAATTTCTTATTTTACATAAATATCTAGTACTTGACTGTTATAGGCCCACTTTCTTTTTAAGCTATATTGCTTTTATTGTTCTATCTTGTACTTCATGCAGCTGTACCGTTTTTGGATCTTGCATAGTAAAAATAACATCCTCCCATTTTCATAATTTGTGACTTTAAAAATTCACTAAAGGTCAACAAAAACTTTGTTCCCTTTTTAAAATTATAGTGGAAGAAACAAAATTGTTTGCTTTTCCTTATGGGGAAAATTTTCCAAGTTATAGAAAAAATGGCAAATTTGGGTTGTATAAGGTAACGAATTTCAGAAAGGGTTTACCACTTTTGAGCTCCACTTATGCTAGAAAACTAAACCTGGGCTAATTTTCAAGCACATGAAAAAAAAAAAGCTACAACTGTGACATATGGAAACAATTGAATGTCATATTTTGTTTGACCTTGGGTTTTTAAAACCTATGTTTAAAAATTTTTGAATAAAAAAGTTTTTAGTTCTACGAATGTTCAACTTGTGCTAAAAATAGAGTTGGAACTTTTCCTAGATTTAGAGCAAATTATTTTTTTAAGGTTCAGACTGACTAAACAGGTTTGGTTAACACTAAACTATTTAAAGGGTAAGTGTTATTGCCACTTAGAACTTATGTAAAATTTTCAATCTGAGAATAACATTTAAACTGTTCTTTTTTTTTTGTGTTCCAGCTTTAAACTTTTTTGTGTACAGATACAATTTATTTTTTCCAAATTTTTAAGAACTACGTTTTTGAAATTTTTAAAATTAAAACCTTTGAGTTATTCAGCCATCAATTGACACCAAAATAGCCTTATATAACATAGATATATTGATTTTTCCCACAAGCCTCCTAATAGCATTGAACTAATGCCCTGATGGTTGTGGATAAGTATTTTATTTCGTAATCAAGATGTATGCATTCAAATAACTGCAACTTTTTTGTTACAGATTCTAGATGCAATGGATGACGAAAAATATGCAGGGTATCTAAAGGATCCTAAATATGATACAAATTGTAAAATACGATTTAGGGGAAATATAAATAAATTTATGTCAAGACCGAAGCCCTATTTCATCTATGTGAAGCCTTTTAAAGATTCTGGTACTGTGAAAGAGTACAAGTTAAATTTTACAGGTAAGACTGAAATTTGTTGAAGTTAGGTATGTCCTGATTGTTTTTAATCTTTTTTAGTGTGAAGTGGTTATGGCATCTGGTTTAAGGCACATTTAAGGGGGACCAGTGCACATAAATCATCTAAAATTTAGATTATTTTTTTTTATAAATTTATATAAATGCTGTTCTGCATAAATGATGTATTATTTATGGAGATACGTTGAGTAGAAGTATTTTAAATATTTGTTTGAAAAATACCTGTACATATCTGAAGTAAGGTCAATTTATTTTTTAACTTCAATATCTCAAAACGTGTATTTTTTCCATAACAGGAACATTTTCTCCAAGTCTATTCAAGCAAATGCAAAAATAATTGGTTTACAAGTGTAACATACCCTATGACATATTTTAACACATGCATTATTTTCTATCTGCTCAGAAAAGTTCATTTGGATTGTTGAAAAGGATGAAAATTGGTCATTTAAAAAAAACAAATATAGGAGTTGAAAAAAAAAGTTCTCAAAACCTGTAAAATACCTGTACGTATCTGAAGTAAGGTCAATTTATTTTTTTAACTTCAATATCTCAAAATGTGTATTTTTTCCATAACAGGAACATTTTCTCCAAGTCTATTCAAGCAAATGCAAAAAGAATTGGTTTACAAGTGTAACATACCCTATGACATATTTTAACGCGGGCATTATTTTCTATCTGCTTAGAAAAGTTCATTTTGATTGTTGAAAAGGATGAAAATTGGTCATTAAAAAAAAAACAAATATAGGAGTTGAAAAAAAAAAGTTCTCAAAACTTCATATTTTAAGTTTAAAAAAAAATCCATGTTAAACTGTTAAAAAGTGTCTTCATAACATGTATAAAAATATTCAAATCAATACACATAAGAGATTCTGGACCCTTTTAACATTACAGAGACAGAACTGCACTGGCCCCCTAAAGTGACTTACATTTTCTGAGTGCGATATATGGAATGTTCTACAATATGCATACCTGCTATTTTGTATGGTTATGCTGAGTTTGGCTGAATATAAATGTTATAAGGATGTTTGGTTATCTTGTATGAATATTCGCGACATTTACAAATGAGTCTTCCATTTTGAATTTCATTTCCAAAAGATATTAATACAATGCATGGAAAGTATGGAAAAAGTCAATAAAATATTTAACAAAATATAATTTCTCGAAAATATTCGAGGTCTGTTCTTAGCTGTCTTGCCCTACTTAACACTGTACAAATCAATTTCATCTGGGTTTATCTTCCCTTGTGTATCAAAAAATGATTGTGGAGCGATAGAAGCAAACTTGTGTAGCTACCATAGCACTTCTAATGTGTAGTTCTTATGTTGTCCTGGTTGTACTTGGTACCAGATGTTGATAATTAGATCCTGATCCAAAGCAAACTGATATTTGATATGAAAAACATTGCGTTTTTAATGTTGAATCATTAAAGTTATTTGGTAGGTTGGAGACCAATTCAATTTCCACCCTTTCTGTGCAATCATGTCCTAACAGAGCTGTTATACATTAAGTGATACATTTTAGACTAATTACACATTATACATTTTTTATTATAATTGATTTGAATCTTCATACTGACTTTAAAATTGTTTTTTTTTTTTCAGTAAGTAAAATTCCTTCAATGTTAGCAAAGTTATCAGAGAAAGAAAAGATCAAGATTCGTAACATGGTAAGTAAATGTAAAATTAGCTAAATATAACGCATAGTTGGTGTCTTATCTACAAATCTACACCATTTCTTGGATTTGGATTGTTTAGTATACTTGCTGCTTATAATCACTAAAATTATGGAATTGTTTTGTTTGCAAAGCCAATCATTAGGCTATCATGCTATTAGCTCAAAATTGTGGTGTAGAATAAAATATAGGGTATACATATGTATGTTGGGTTACTGAATAGTCAATGAATGAAATTCCAAATCTATGAAACATATTCACAAATAGACTTCCAAATTCCTAAAAAATATCCTCAATCATTCTTTCTAAATGTTATTCAAATGATTTTAATTTTTTAAATTTGATGCTTGATTTTGAAACATCTTTGAATTACAATGTATGACTACCTGTTTTAATTTAAGAATCTATCTTGTTTTGAAATTTTATTTTAACTGTTCCTTTTTAAATAAAAAATTACACACCATACTAAAAAGTTAAAAAAATTTTATTATTATTTTTTTTGTGAAACATTTTTACATACCGTAAAATGGGTGAATAGAAACCGTTTTTAACTTCAAACATAAATATCTTTCAGTATTATGAGACACATGAAAAATTAAACAGATGTTTTGAAAATATTGATAGATAATAATGAATTATTTACAAAAGAAGACAAATTAACAAAACTTAGAAATGCTTAAATATGATCGCAACATTTCACTGTCTTAACTCTCAACTACTCAACACAGAATTCTAAATCTAATTTATAAAATATAGCATTAATTCTGCCATTACCAGATACTGAATTGCAAAATTATGCTTTTGAACAATGAATTTTTCGTTTGGGCTTTCTGTGTTCCATTACAAAATGCAAGTTGTGTAAAATTAAAACATTTAAATAAGTATCTATTTTTCATCAATGGAAATATTCATAAATTATTTATATATATTATGGAGAAAAAAAAATCAGTTCTAACATAATTAGAAATTTAAATTGTTTAAATATAATGTTGGAAATTTTTTTTAGCAATGCTGGTAAAACACATTTGGAATATTTGATTTTCTATCAATACTGGTATAACAAACTGAGCTGCATACCAATAATTTTATATTCAATGTTATTCCTGTGTGAATTTAGAAGTGTTCTTAGCCCACTCTGGTCTTTGCACATATAAGTTAAAGAGAACAGGTGCTAATTTGTAGCTTACGTTATCAGCAGGGTTCCAAAGTATGTGTACCAAATTTGGTGTGTATTTTTCAAATGGTGTCGATTTGTATAGGTGACAGACAGAGGCCAACTGTGCTTCATACATATAGGTTATAAGGATTTTGCATTTTAATGTGATTAAAATTTGATTTCTTATTGAGTTTTAATAACTTTCATTTTATAAATAGTTACAATTTAATTTTTAAGGCATCAACTCTAGGGAATTTAAGAACAGGAGGAAAAGTAACAAATCTTCCGAATCCTTCATCTCACTTATGTCTTTCTATGAAGGTAATCAAAATTTTTTCTTTAGTTTTAATTTATGTTTACAGTATAGCCAGGTTGGAAGAGCAACAGGAGAGTTGCGAGTTTGATACTTGGTCCAGCCTAAGAGTCTTGTAAGTGGGGGCTTGTGTATGTTAAATCTGCTGTGGCCTCACGATGGCCTGGTGTGAATGCTTAGAGTGGGGTGCCATCTCGGGTGTGACCTCGTCATATGACTGGTTCAAAATTATGAGGTGTTGTCTTTGGACCTAAGGCCACTAGCCTGTTGAATTGCTTCAGTGCGACATGAATTAATTACCTACTATGTGTTAATAGTTAAGAATAATTTTAGTCAAATTATTGAGACTGAACTAATATCCAAAAGACTACAGAAACTAGTAATATTTCCCAAAAGCAGTTCAGAGATGCTGTAACAAAGTGTTGCAATGAAAAAGTACTCATTTCACATAATAAAAGGAAGTTAAACTTTATATATTTATAATTATTGGAATTGCAGATAATCCAGTTTCAAGAATGAAAGTTTCTTTTTTGTTTACAGTATAGCCTCATTATAATGGACTTGTAGGAAGGGGGGGGGAAGGTTTTCCGCTTATATGAAAGTCCAGTTTATGACCAATAATTCTTATAGGGGTGTAATGCAACAGGGGGTGCATCAATGAAAGTACAGTAGTTAGCTATAAAATGTATTTATTTTATATCACAAATAAAAAACAGCATACAACATAGGTTGAATTGAAAAAGATGTGAATTGCATACACTACATTAATCTTTAGAAAAAGAAGATCCTGGTTCCTCTTGATTACTTACATTCATTGTTTTGAAAAAATAATTTATTTTCTCCTGGATTTTATGCTGTCTATTTCTTTAGTTATTAACTGATGGAGATGCCTTATGTGTTCATCAGTATCAGAAAACTTTTCCCTTGATAAATTTTCAAGAAATTACTATTACGTAAAGTGTAGTTGGAAAACCTGTTGGCAGCATCACATTTCTTTGCTTCAAATAAACCGTTTCAATCAAAACTGAGTTCTTCATTGAAACAGATTCAATATAATGCAAGGTTCCCACGGTCCTTAAAAAGTCCTTGAATTTTTTTTCCTAACTAGGGGCCCCTGAAAATTACGGAACTTGGTGAAAAGTCCTTGAAAGTACTTGATTTTTTTAAACTACATAATTGCGTAATTCGTCTTGCATTAGAACTTGTCCAGACTAGTTTCCTCCTTTGTTCAGACTAGTACTAGGTACGCCATTTGAGTGTCATACTGAATGAAACCGGTGTTTTGTGCTTTGACACCACGTGATATCCTAATAATGCTACGTCTAGATCTTCCATTCTCCACCGTATTCTGTCCATCTAAGTTTAAACTTCTGGACACCGTTAAGACGGCCGCGTTGTTATGCCGAAATCATCATGATGTGTATCACGGTTGCTAGATAACAGCACCGCTTTCTTAGAAAATCGTAGCTTTAGCAGTCAGGACGTAATTGGAAACCTGGCATGCGTCCAAAGAAAGGAAGCCAAATTCTTATTGCAAAAATATAAAAGTTACAATTCAAAAATAATTTTTTAAGAAAGCACATTCAGGTGTACAATTCAGGTCTTCAGGTGTAAAATTTTCTGCATATTTCAAATCCGTTGAAATTTTCAATCTATATTTAATGATTGCAAAGATAGGGCTTTTTTATTCTCTAGTGTAAGTTTCTGTCACCAGGCAAAACTTGATTTGTTTTGTTTCTCAAACAAAATAAAGCACGACAGCCGTCTGTTGTCAGTGGACGTCATCAAAATGGAGATTTTGCAAGGACACGGGATGCAAGCTTCTTCACTCTTCTTTGTGCCACCAAAAGGATTTATCGTACAATATTTCATCGCAGACCAAAATCGATAGGTGTGCAAGTAGCCTGATAGTTAGCATTGAGACGAGAAGCCCACTTTGCAACCATAGAAAATAAGAGGTTCTGTGAGAAAGAAAATCCAAATTTTATGACCAAAATTGATGATAACCTTTCTTTTTTTAACTATCAGTAGTTTAAAAAATAGTTACAATTTTTTTAAAAAATATTTTTCACATCTTTTTAATTGACAACTTTTGTGTGAGCCTTGTTTTAGGTCGTTGTAAAAAATTGCAGGTCCTTGAAAATTTTTTTATTTTTATTTTGAAAAGTCCTTGAATTTTTTTTTTTTTTGAATTAAGGAACCATGTAATGCCAAACATCCATGTTATCCTTTATGATTCAGCTTAATTTAATTTCTTATGCTATGATGGTACAGCTGTCCTAAGCACAGTTGTGTAAAAGGTATTTGAAATGAAATTATTTTATCTGTAATGAGTCCTGTTTCCTGTAATTTTCAACTATACCCTCCATAATTTCTTCTGAAGCAAACACTTCCTATATGGACCATGTATTACAATATTAGATTAGAGTATTTTAAGACTAACTATGGGTTATTCAATTCTACTATACTCTTGTTGAAAACACATGAATGACAAATATATTCATGCGATCTCAAGATAATTGCTTCTCATATTTTCCAAAAATATCTCTTATTGACTATTTCCACCTACCTTTTTTAGGGAAAACAAATCTTAGTACTGTCTCTATTAGCCATAATGTAATTTCCAAAAGATCAGGATATGCCTGTGTTTCTAAATCTGCCTTAGAATAAAAATGATGTATCAAATACTAGTTATGTTGTAACCAAATTAAAAAAAAAATTTTATGGTGACAAAAACGACATTAATTACGTCTACAGAAAATTTAATTATTTTTTCAATGTTTTCTTTTTTGAGAGCCAAGAAATTTGTGTTCCTTCCACTATTGTTGTCGAAAGGCTGTACATTTCGGGCTTTGAGGTTAATCAAGCAGTTTCTGTTGTGAGTCTACCTCTAATTGGAACTGGGGTATTATACTGTTTATGTAGCTAAATTAAAAAATTAATATTTATTATGTCAATAACAATTATAAATCCTATTGATGCACTAAAAACAGCTCTTTATTTAAATTTTTATTTTAGAATGAAGAAAATGGCGTACCTTGTTCTTTTGTTGCCAAAAGGCCGTACGCTTCAGGCTTTGATGGAAATCAAGCGGTTTCTGATGCAAGCTTGCCTCTAATTGGAACTGGGGTATTATGCTGTTTATGTAGCTAAATTAATATTTATTATGTCAATAACAATTTTAAATCCTATTGATGCACAAAAAACATCTCTTTATTTAAATTTTTATTTTAGAATGAAGAAAATGGCGTACCTTGTTCTTTTGGAACCGAAAGGCTGTACGCTTCAGGCTTTGATGGAAATCAAGCGGTTTCTGATGCAAGCCTGCCTCTAATTGGAACTGGGGTATTATGCTGTTTATGTAGCTAAATTAAAAAATTAATATTTATTATGTCAATAACAATTATAAATCCTATTGATGCTCAAAAAGTAGCTCTTTATTTAAATTTTTATTTTAGAATGAAGAAAATGGCGTACCTTGTTCTTTTGTTACCGAAAGGCCGTACGCTTCAGGCTTTGATGGAAATCAAGCGGTTTCTGATGCAAGCCTGCCTCTAATTGGAACTGGGGTATTATGCTGTTTATGTAGCTAAATTACAAAAATAATATTTATTATGTCAATAACAATTATAAATCCTATTGATGTACAAAAAACAGCTGTTTATTAAATTTTTTTTTTAGAATGAAGAAAATGGCGTACGTTGTTTTTTTGTTGCCGAAAGGCCGTACGCTTCAGGCTTTGATGGAAATCAAGCGGTTTCTGATGCAAGCCTGCCTCTAATTGGAACTGGGGTATTATGCTGTTTATGTAGCTAAATTAAAAAATTAATATTTATTATGTCAATAACAATTATAAATCCTATTGATCTACAAAAAACAGCTGTTTATTAAAATTTTTATTTTAGAATGAAGAAAATGGCGTACCTTGTTCTTTTGTTGCCGTAAGGCCGTACGCTTCAGGCTTTGATGGAAATCAAGCGGTTTCTGATGCAAGTGTGCCTCTAATTGGAACTGGGGTATTATGCTGTTTATGTAGCTAAATTAAAAAATTAATATTTATTATGTCAATAACAATTATAAGTCCTATTGATGCACAAAAAACAGCTCTTTATTTAAATTTTTATTTTAGAATGAAGAAAATGGCGTACCTTGTTCTTTTGTTGCCGTAAGGCCGTACGCTTCAGGCTTTGATGGAAATCAAGCGGTTTCTGATGCAAGCCTGCCTCTAATTGGAACTGGGGTATTATGCTGTTTATGTAGCTAAATTACAAAAATAATATTTATTATGTCAATAACAATTATAAATCCTATTGATGTACAAAAAACAGCTGTTTATTAAATATTTTTTTTAGAATGAAGAAAATGGCGTACGTTGTTTTTTTGTTGCCGAAAGGCCGTACGCTTCAGGCTTTGATGGAAATCAAGCGGTTTCCGATGCAAGTGTGCCTCTAATTGGAACTGGGGTATTATGCTGTTTATGTAGCTAAATTAAAAAATTAATATTTATTATGTCAATAACAATTATAAGTCCTATTGATGCACAAAACCCAGCTCTTTATTTAAATTTTTATTTTAGAATGAAGAAAATGGCGTACCTTGTTCTTTTGTTGCCGTAAGGCCGTACACTTCAGGCTTTGATGGAAATCAAGCGGTTTCTGATGCAAGCCTGCCTCTAATTGGAACTGGGGTATTATGCTGTTTATGTAGCTAAATTAAAAAATTAATATTTATTATGTCAATAACAATTATAAATCCTATTGATGCACAAAACCCAGCTCTTTATTTAAATTTTTATTTTAGAATGAAGAAAATGGCGTACCTTGTTCTTTTGTTGCCGAAAGCCCGTACGCTTCAGGCTTTGATTTAAATCAAGCGGTTTCTGATGCAAGCCTGCCTCTAATTGGAACTGGGGTACTATGCTGCTTATGTAGCTAAATTAAAAAATTGATATTTATTATGTCAATAACAATTATAAATCCTATTGATGTACAAGAAACAGCTGTTTATTAATTTTTTTTTTCAGAAAGAAGAAAATGGCATTCTTTGTTCTTTTGTTGCCAAAAGGCCGCACGCTTCTGGCTTTGATGGAAATCAAGCGGTTTCTGTTCCAAATCTGCTTCAATTTGGAACTAAGGTATAAAATGCTGATTATGTTGTTGCCCAATTAAAAGTAAATTTTATTTATATATTAAGTAAAACAGAAACGTACTAGTAGCTCCCACTTAATAGGAGTAAGTTGTCTGCGATTCATTATTTATATAAAACACTTCTATTCTCTTTCATGGAATCTTATGACTCTTTTCACTAGTTAGAATCATCTTTATGATTCTTGAATATCTCGTGTCCTTTTTCATAAGCAAGCAAAATCCATTGTCAACAATTCAAACCTATATTGGACACTATGTCTTGCTGAAGATTCTTCAATCTTTACCTAAGACAATCCAAATGATTGCGAGTATTATTGATTTAGCTGTTTTTCGACAAATATTGGCTGTCACTACTCTACAGGTTTATTCAGTTTTTTTTGTAGGTGGATCAAAAAGTATGGGATACGAGTGCTCATTTTATCAATCGTAATTGTACTGCACATAGATACAGCCCTCCTGCTAGAAAACAGTTGAAGCTGTTTTTTTGTAATGTGCTTCAGCATATTTGCAAGTTCCCATTGTGAATTTTATCTATTCACTAATGGTTTAAGTGTATTAGAACAGTTAGGGGATTTATTAAGTGTGTATGATTCCCCCCCTACTGTGTTCAATCTCTCAAACATTCTGTAGACAGTGCACTGACAATATAACTGATGACACCAATCAATTTAACTTCCAACTGTCTTATTTTAAAGTTTATCGATTTAAAAATGGCTCACTATTGTACACTGTATTTACCACTTCAAATTATTAAAATACTTGTGTCTGACTCAGCTAAATATGTTCCTTGTACCATGAAACCTAACCAACCTTGTTTATTGCATTTTGATTATGTCTTGTAATAATTTTTGTCATTTTTTTTTTTTTTAAACTTGTAAACTTTGATTGGGCAGAGGCACCAACTACTAGGGACCTTGCCCTCTAACATGGAGTTAATGTTGCAAATATAATAATGTTGGTTGTGCATTGCGTAGACTTGTCATCTCTTCTGTTGTGTCCCTGAAAAACAATGATGGTTTACTGAAATTAAATCTTAATTGTTTGAAAATTGTAATAAAAAACTTAAATTGTTGCTTAAATAATCAGATTTGTGTACCTTTGGAATCGTTTTACATTAAATATCGTCAATCGATAGTATAAACTGGATTCTTGCTGTAAACAATTACAGACGAGGGTAGTTTTCATACTGTAAACTGCATTTCTCGGGATTTATTTGTTGGAATTTTGCTACTTTTGCATTCTTTGACAGGGCAGATCTACAAAGCAATTAACCTTATGCTTTCCTTTTTCAACATTAATGATTGACAACGTTTTTTATCAAGAATGTCATGAAATATAGTATTTTATGAATCTTTGACCTTTTACGAGTTTTCCAACTTTATCCTCAAGTGCCTCAGACCTGTAGTCATTTGTTACCAGTATTTGTGCTTTTGGCACCATTTTGCTTTAACAATATTACGACATATACAGTAGTGTGATAATGTAAATTTACCTTTTTAAACTTTGCAACTCGGAGGGTTAAAAAAAATTTATAATTTTATTAACAATTGATGAATATTACAAAAAACTACCTTTTATATTATCACTTATGCCATGTTATTAGAAAATACTGCATCAGAAGTGATTTACTTATATTGTATCATATTTCCAAAGGTACTAACCCCTTGACCCAATAATTCCATGGTTGTCTTAAACATCATGACCCAAAAGAATACTTTGGTGCTGATGCTTGTAGTTATTGATGTTGTTATTTTTCTCTTTATTAGTTGCTTTTTAAAGTTTTTGTATTTTCTCTTACTCCAGGAATGGTTTGAATAAAATGTGATTATGTTTCAGGAGCAATTGTGGAATTGTGCTAAGCAAGACTTCAAACAAGCACCCATTGCCTCCACATCGCTGGAAGGGTTTGTTACTGTGAGTACATTTCTTTGATAGCCTTTGTCAAATATTTTTGCTTTAGGACTTACCTCAACATTGAGATTGCGACTGTTATGATGTTTCACTTTTTATTTCAACATTATAGCAAAGAATGGAATTTAAAAAATCTCACTTGATTGTGAAAGATGTGCCATTTCCTATATTGACAAATTCTCACTAAATATTGCCATTTTATAACAATCCTAAAATTTCTACTCGTATTCTACCCACACCACAATGTCGTGTTCCTTTCGATTTGCTCTCCTTTGGCAGTGGTTTCGGGACAAAAATATTGAAAGTGCAGTTGAGTTTGAAAATAATTTTTCGGAGACCAGGCCAAGATACTAAAAGAAGAAACACAATACAACTACAAACTAACATAGATAAATTCCACACCTCAACACGAAAGAAAATACAGAAAAGAAATAAAATTGAAGTTCTGAGAGTTCTTGCTCTTGGTAAATCTCTAATCGAAAACTTTTCGAGCAGCACCAAGCCATGGCAATCATGAAAGGAAAACATCTAAACCAGTGGTTGCTTAGTTGTAAAAACATTTAAGAAACAAATTTTCATGAAAAACCAACAAATGTACCTCTAAACCACTCTAGGAAAAATTTAACTGCTAATTTTTTTACGTATATGGCATTTCTTTGTAAGATATTGTTGTGTGCCCACAAAGTTTCTCAAAGTGACAAACATGTTTTTTTTGTCCATTCCTCTTCAATTCCCTACTCTCGGTCATTCGCCCCAATGTCAGTAAGTGATGCTCATTAAAAATGCCAGACCCTCTAGAGGAATTCAAAATCAGCCAATCAAGGGAAGCTGATATCAGCACTGAGGCGACATTGATGACCTTGTGTCTCAATATACGAACCTTTGGTAATTTGGAAGTAGTACTCTTTTTCTTCAATTGCTTGACCTGTACGAGCATACTTGTGATGGACAATACCTTCACTATTGAGAAACACAATGAACCTGGTCTTGATGTTTCTACAACTTTGTTGTGCCTTCGTGTGATCAGGACTAGGCATATTTCATCTTAATATTTTCTGCTAAAGAATTTTAAAGTGAAACTCGACATGTGATGCTAATTTGCTGTACTTTGTCGGTCATTGCGGATGCAACAGTCTCACAGAACATGCACTCTCTCAAGGGTGTCTAGCACCCAATGACTTTGTGACTTTTGAAAGATATGCATCAATGTCTCCCAAGACTGCTGATTCACATAAATGCTACACATCCCCTTATTGTTTTATATCAATGGCTGGGTGCTTTTCAGATGGACCTTGGTAATGTGTATTTATGACTTGTTCTTTGTATTGGAAAAAAGGAATTTTCAAACCGGTTAAGTGGGTTTTGAGTTCTATTGTTTTTTTTTCATTTGTTCTTTAATTTCTGGAAACCAATGAAGCAGTTTCTTTAAAGTCAGTTGCCTTCAGTACATGTTGGCATTGAGCAATTAAAATTATAAAATATCATATTTAGGCTTTTATTGAACTTCTCCAACAATTGTTATACAGTAGAACTCCAATTATCCGAATCAATTGGGACCAGACCCCATTCAAATAATCAAAAATTCGGATAGTTGGATTTTTTACGAAAAAAGGGTCTTGTATGTAATTAATTACTGTATGTATGTTGAAAATGGGAGAAAAAAACTGTTTTTAAAGAAAAAGAGCTTTTAATTAATTAAATGAAAAGGCAACACTTTACATGTTAAGCATACTTACAAGTGCTATACATTAGTACAGTATGTACGTACCGTACTGTAAATGAAATTCATTGCTTGCTGAACATCTTGGTCAAAGTAAACTGTTTGACTCTTCATCCGTTTTCGGGCAGTCAAGTCGCGCAACCGCTTGATAGTGAGAAATTGCATGTAGTCACACTTGGGCAGACGCTCCATCCACTTGAACGCAGTTTCAAGGCTGGCAAATGCTGCACTACCAGATGGTCCCGTGTCTGCTTCAACTTCGACATTAAGGTTATCTTCTTCCTCGACACTTTCTTCTCTCACAATTTCAATAAGTTCATCATCATTTAGAATTTGAAACCCAGAATCATTATTTTGGGAATCGCAATACATTTCAGTCTTAATTTTTTTTCTGAAATTCTGAAAGCGATTAGGATAATCAGCGATTCGGATAGTCGGAGTTCGGATAATTGGAGTTCTACTGTACCAGATTAGCTCACATTTTTTGTATTTTGACTGATTCATTGTTATATGGATTGCTAGAGTATGCATTGGAATAGCAGTTTTGTTACCTATTTAGGAAGTGATGCTATGTAAACGTAATTTAAAGTTTATTAATGGTATTAATTATTTTTCTAGGAACCTGGGGATGTTATATGTATGGCAGTTATTAGAGCTGGAAGAATTATTTTTGCAGGGCCGATTATTATGGTAAGCTTTTTTTCTTTCAGTCCTATAACTACACCTATTTACGATAATTTTCTGTTGATGCATGAATTCTTTTTTGTTGAAATAATACTAAAAGTCCAACAGATAATATAAAATGATGGCAGTATCCTGTCTTATTTAAATCCACTAATAATCAAGATCAGCATTGTTATTCACATTTGAGACCTTGAAATGAAATAAAGTTATTCAAAACAAGGTTAAACACCATTTTGTGTACTTCTACTGAGGCTAATTCTTATTTCATACAATGCATAGCAGAAAGTTCATACCTCAGTCATGTTAATGTAATTAGTTCCTGGATCTCCACTTCATTTGCATCCCATTTACTTGAATGGTTATTTATTCTTGAGCATCTTAATGTGTCATTTTTTTCTGTGCTGATTCTATCTTCAAAATTTCTCACTGCCTTCTGTCATTAGCTACAGAATATCATTAGTGCATCATGTTTATGCAAGTAACATTTTCCTTGCATTCCAATGCTCCATAGCTAAAACCAGGCACATTTAATCGAATCAGCAAAATAAGTAGCTGTCGATTTTTATATGATTTATATGCATTTACTACAATTTGCCAGTAGACAACTAAATCCAATTTCTGTTCTACGTTGACAGAATTTGACAATGTTGCTTATAACCTGATTTTAATCTTTAAGTGTGCTAATATTTTTACACTAATATTGTATTGCAACAATAGGATATCTTTGGTAGCCAAACTTTTCTAATGGCGAATTTTATGCATATGCTGCGTTACTAGTGTTTTTGTAAGGTAGACTAAGAATTATTTAGGCTTTATTATAGTTATCTGGATTCTCCTGTCAATTGAATTTTCCAGACGATTCTGGATTTGAATATTTTTTTAAGGAAAAAGGATTCAGCTGCCAATTTTTTGTTTTGCAGAAATGTTGGGTCATCCAAAAAGTTCTGCGGTTTTTCAAATCGAAGCGCGCTTTGTTATTATTTTGCTATCGCTGGTATGGAGTGACCTTGATTGAAGCAGATGTGTAAATTCGGTCTTTTCTGCTTTCACTGCATAATTCTAGCTTCTGTCATAATATTTGTTTCACAAAGTGCTAAGAATGGAGAACCAAAAAGTTCATTCCCTTCATATTATGCTCTTTTATTTTAAGAAAAAATGGTAGTCAGACTGCTCGTAAAATGTGTGCTGTATATGGACAAAATGCTGTTTCTGATGACACAGTTCATAGGGGATTTGATAAATTTAGGCGCGGAAATTTTAACCTTGGAAGATGATACCCGCTGTGGACGACCATCCTCTCTAAACAAGGACCAATTAAAAGATGCTATCACTGAAAATCCACATTACTGAGTTCAGGAACTATCACACAGACTCAATATTCCAAAAAGTACAGTTCATGATCATCTGAAGAAGATTGGGTATGTAAGCTGCTATGATGTATGGGTACCTCATACTTTAAACACAGAACATGCTTGCTCAAATTTTGGCGTGTGATTCTTTGTTGAAACGAAATCAAGAATCTCCTTTTTTTGAAATAGCTCATTACTGGAGATGAGAAGTGGATACTATGCAATAATGTTAGAAGAAAAAGATCATGGGGAAAGCCAAATGAACCTCCCAAGTAGCATCGAGAGGAGGGCTGCATCCCAAAAAAGTAATGATTTGTGTATGGTGGGACTCCAAAGGAATTGTTCAGTATGAATTGTTGCCACAAAAGCAGACAATAAATTAGGAAGAAAACAGTTCTCATATGGCAGTATTAAAAGCAGAAATCGAAGCAAAGCGGCCAGAAATCACCAATTGTTGAGGGGTTGTCTTCCATCATGACAATGCATGGCCCCACAATCCGCTGAATGTCAGACAAAGACTTACCGAGTATGGCTGATGAGATATTTTGTGTCACCCCCCCCCATATTCACCACACATTGCACCTCAGATTTTCACATCTTCAGGTCACTTCAAAATTTTCTAAACGGCCTGGAGTTCAATTCTTTGGAAAATGTCAAACAGCACTTCGATAACTTTAAAAATAAACCTAATGATTAAAAAAAAAAAATATTTCAGCTGCGGGAAAGATGGCAAAAAGTCATAGAACAAAATGGTGCTTGTGTGATTCAATAATAATTTCTTATGTTTTCGTACTGCTTCGTTGGAATTGATCATAAAAAAAATGCAGAGCTTTCCAGATGATCCAATCTTTATAATCTTAAAAACCAATGCTTAAAAAGTCAAAATTTATGTATGACAAGATAATTTCTCAATTTCATTTTTCTCTTTTAAAATAATTTTTAAATAAAAGTTTTACAGTTATTTTGAAAAAATAGTTCAGCGCGTATATTATTTCTATCTGGAGATATAAGCCTTTATGAATTTTCTGTAATTGTTAGCTTCATAGCTGAGAATGTATAGAGAAGTTATAGAAAATCTCTCTCGATAGTAAAATGCTGTGGTTGCCAAAAATTGCCATACTTGCATCTAATAACAAAACAAATTCTAATCCATATTTCATCTGTTTTGCGATGTGGCTTTCTATTCTCCACGCTTCAATTATTTGGCAATGGCTTGGCAACAAAAAATTAAAATTGCAGACCGTAATGTTAATTAGAATTGTACCAAAATTTGGGCATGAAAAAGGTACATCCAGCAAGCAGGGGTCGACAGAAGAATATACATAGGACTGTGCAAGTGACGATAGTTGGAACTAACTTCATATACATACTGAAACTTACAATTTTACAATTTGAATTTACCACAAATGTGGACAAACGTATCGTTTGAGTTAAGGCAGCCATAGTACAAAACAAGCTCCAAAAAGCCACTTTTCATACCATCAGCCAACTGCCTGAGCCAGTACTCACACGCTAGGCAACATTGCTTCGGGCAGCATTGTACTACAACGACCGCCTTCCCACTGTAAAGACATAGCAAGTGGTTAGTGCATTTGATGCAACTTTTCCCATTTTTACTGCAACAAAGAAATTGTCCTACTGATAAGTTTTGTCCGTTAATTCCTTCTCCACTATTACAGCAAGCTTGTAAAGGGATGACAAGGCTTAGTGGAGATACCTAAGCAATGCAAATGAATGGTAAGGCAATCATGTCTTATTAACCAGGCAAAAAACCACAACTATCCCATACCAGATTGTCAGTTACATTCTTAAAATATTCTTTCAAACATTTTGGTATTTGTTCTAACTTGAAGATCATGCTGGTATTTTGATGTCATGTAGTGTTTTAGAAACAATTCCACTGCTTGTATCAAACACCAATCAAAACGACCAAACTTGTTGCCTTCTTTACTTTGTTCCCTTCTTTCTCCAAAGTTAATCCGTCGTATGTTTAGAGCAAAATTATATAAAGGAATGAAATATGCAAAATCGTGGGAAATTTTAAAATAATTTGACTTTATCTGTATTTTCACTATTTTCCATACTTTTTCAGAGCCAAGAACGTGCATCTTCTAACAATAGTCCTGATTCTAGTCACAGGATTCAACCTTTTGACGTACCTGGAAATCAGGATAGTCCTGCGTCTTCGAATTCCCCCTCCAATGAGGATTTTGAGAATGTGGTGGAAGTGAGCATTATGGTTTTCTTTACCTCCATTTCATAATTAACACCACTTTTTCCCAAACTGGCTTGCAATCGTGAATACAGATACCACTTCAAATTTAGGTGCTAAACAAATTTTTATTTAAAACTAACAAAGGTGCCTGCCATTTCTGGGTTTGAATGTCGATTGAAAAAAGAATCAGGTTAATTAGTTTTTTTTTTTCGTAGGAAAATACAGATATTTAAGTACAGAAAGTATTTCAACTCTGTTTCAATGATTTTATAGCTTTTACAATTTTCTTTCTATGCAAATACATGCACATCCATCAATTTTATCCATTTCACATACATAATGTGGTACACATAAATACAGCAGTAGCAAAATTAAATTCTGATCGTCAACATATTGTAGCATTCTGATAAAGGGTGAATGTGAGCTGCTATCTATAGTTTGATTTTTATGTTAACTAAAAATATTCCATTGTTTTTTAATATTCCATTTATTGGATTATTCTAGCAGTTGAGTTGCACAAAAACCGTCACAAAATATCACTTAATGACAGTCAGCTGTTAGTTAAATTAACTGCTTAACCCGGCAAAGCCTGAATTAATTATTTTTCTCCAATATCAATTTATTTCTAGTATATTGTTGATATGATGCTATTTATGTAGGAAAAGCCTTTTTTTGTTGTAAAATTTCAATAATATTGGCAAAAAAAAAAAAAAATGCATGGTACCATATGGTACTGTTAGGTTTTTGAGGGAACAAATTGTAAGTAATGCAGTTTCTTATTGATATTGACGCAAGCGTTTTAAATATATTTTTACCAGTTTATGATTTGATATTAATACAAAAATACAAATGTATGGCATAGAAGAACACATTTTGATAAATATACTATAGTAAAAAAATATCCTAAGAGAAGAAGAGAAAATTTTTACTATCCAGAAAGCACAAGACAAATAGTAATATCAATAATATTACCAACAATACTGGCAGTTTTTTATGAAGTATAATCAATAATTTTATTGTATGGTCTATTTGCAATGTTATTATGTTTGAATGAAAGTCAAAAAAAAAATAATAATAAATACAAAGCCCTATGTCACATCTTACGCATATAGTGTGAACTCGACTAGTGTAGTTTATAGCAGCACATCTTGAACCCAACTTTTTTTGAATTTATTTGTACCAGTCTTATTGATTCTTTTTGCTAATTTTTTTCGTTAATAGAGTTTGCCAGACCCTCTCTTTTCTGAATCTAAATCTAAATAATCTTTCCTGTGGGTTTTTTCCGTGACGTTTCTACATTTACACGTAACTGACGACCATATAAATTATCTGTAAGTTCTTCATCTTTTTCTGCCGAGTCTTCATCTGTGATACTACTGCAACATCAGGAGGTTCAATACAGACATCTTCTAAGTCCGACTCTGAGTTTAATTCATCAAATAGCAGAAGAGCTTGTTCTAGTGTTAAATATTTCTGAAAAATGAAACTGTATTTCAAAATAATAAAATATACACATGATTTAAATATACACAAAAACTGCCATAAGAAATAATATATTCAAAAATATAGTCAAAGACACATTTTAATTCCATAACTGCATTTTAACCTACAACTCCCTCCCCATTTTAAACTTTTGGCTTTGTTATTTTTATAAAATAAGCAATAGAAATTTTTTTAAAGTTTTTTTTTTTATGCAAAATTTTCATATAATTATTTTATACACATTTATTTTTTAACTATTCTGTTATATATAATAAAAAAATTAATTATAGACTTTTAAAACATTTTTGTATTTATTTTCTAGAGCAAAAATCAATTAGAATCTAAGCAGTGACAAAAAGATAGCGTAAAAGCCTAGTGGTACCATACGGTACCAGTAACATTCCAATACAAAAAATATGTACATAATATTATTATATTTTTTTTAAACACTGTGCACGTAATATCTAGACATAAACGATAAATATTGTATCAAAGTTTCATTTCTATATGTATCAGTAAAGAGAGAACGGTTGTACTTACTTTTTCGATGTGTCATTTCGTCATAGCCCAAAAATGTTCTTGTTTCTTCCGCTCAAAGTAAAAATCTGACGCGTTGTTCACTAAAATTATTACCTAGACAGGATTTTTCAATCTCTTGTGTGGTGCCATTTACGAAACAAACAAACAAAATATTTGTATTATAACGAAGAAAATTGTAATATTTTAAACCTTTATTTCTGGTACCATATGGTACCGCTAGGCTTTCCCGGGTTAATGTAATCAAATCCCCAAGAAAAGATTCAAATCAATGCAATATTGTAAAATGTCTTGTTTATAAATTCAGCTGCTTCATGTAACCAAATTACCAAGGGAAAATTCAAATCAATGCAATATTTTAAAATTGTCTGTCAATGAAATCATAACCTCTTATAATAAAATTCCTACATTTTTAGTTGAGTTCTTTTTGCTTAGTTGCTGCACTTTCCAAGTCAAAAGCAATAAGGCAACCATAGGTGACTGAAAGTCTTTATGTTTCAACTATAGTGACTAGGGGTATTGCAAAAGAGATAGCTAATATTTTCATTGTTTTGTGTGGTGACTTTTTAAAAATTTACCTTAAATCAATGAAACTCAAGTCCTTGTTTCAGTCATGAGTTCATACCATCTTATCTGCTTGTTGTGGACCTCATTAGTCTGATTCGAAAAATAGTGAAGCTCGAACCTCATTCATCCAAAACCTGTCAGCAGAACTAACTTCTAAAATATTTAGTGCTTTGAATTCATCTGTAGTAATTTCAACTGGCTTGAGACAATGCAGCATTATTTCTAAGGCTTCAGTAACTTGTGTTCTATTAGGTTGTAAAAGAATTTAGACTCATAACTTTCAGCTTTCTTCTAAAAATTCCTTAGTCGAATCTTAGATGGTCGCTTGTGAACAAACTGCAATGTTATCAATATCGATGTAGTCATTTGTGTCTGGAATGGTATTTCCACTTTTATTTACAGTTTCAAATAGATCCACACATAAAATGAGGATCCAAGTCCTCGTTTTCAGCTTCATTTTGTGTAAAATCAGACACGTGTTTAAAGACGTGTAACTTTTCCCCCAGGGTCAATTCTGGTATTTGTGATGAGTAAATGAGAGTTTAATTACAGTGACAGCTAGACGAGTATACCTAGTTAACCAGATGGTGTATCGAGGTTATTCTGTGTTATTTGTAGGAGATATTTCAGGAATTTACACTTTAAGGGTGTGCAACTATGTTACTGGATGGTTATAAGAATCAGCCACTTAATGTAATCAAATTTGTTGGAGAAGTAAATTTCGTAAGTCGTGCACATTGTATCGAAATTACTTATCCCTTATAGATAGGTATATTAATTAATGTCGTACTGGAGCAACACAACGGGAAAGACACAAGGACAACGCATAATTCTGAACCACAGTCAGATGACGAGACAACCCCGGAGTTGGAACCCCACTCTCCAAACTTCCACTGCACAGCAATGGGAGCAACATTTTAAACTACAACTGATTTAACGCGCACCAGCCCTCTTCGTACACAATTGTCTTTGGGTTGGATTCGAACTTGATGGTTATTGAGCCGTTACTCTTCCGACCAGGCGATTGCGGCTCCCACTTATAATAGGAACAACTGATAAATGAAGTTGAACACAATATTTCCAATTTTTTATTTTATTATTGTTTGTTGTGGTATTTGTAGAAATAGTGTGGTGTTTGCATTATGCATTCTTATAACTGTCATAATTTTTATTTTTAGGATGTCAATATGGATAATTGGGATGAGTATCTCCAGTGGCCTGATGCCCTTGGCGAAAGTGAGCCAAGTTATAATCTTAATGTGAGTATATGCCATTGGAGATTTCTTTACTTTAGAAGCATTTTGTGTGCACATCACTTAATGTCATGATAATTTCCTAATTAAGTTAAAAATAAAACTAGTCAACTGATGTTTGCTTCATAGCTTGTTTATAGCTGACGTAATTTAATTTTTAGGGTATTGGTATGGATATTCGGGTTTATTACTCGGTACACTGATAGTGGTTAGCAAGGGAAATTAACCAAGTTAACTTAATGTATACACAGTAGAACCTTGATTTAAAAAAAATCTTACTATCCAAGGTTATGTGTACTTGACCACCCTGGATAAAACAGAAACTCGAATGAAAGACAACAACGAGAAACGGCATATGTGAAATGCAGAAAAAAATACTGTTCCAGGTAAAACTACAACTGCTACTGAAAGATTCATAAATAGGTTTAACAATCAACTGTACTCGAGTTAGTGCCACGGTATATATTTATTGTGATAGTTTTATAATGAATTTAGATGCAAGGTTACATGCTTTTTTAACATTCGCATACTTTTAATAAACCCTTGAGTAAGTCTTCCAGCAGTTTTGTGTTCCGCAGCTCTTTCTAGTCTCTTTGGATAAAGTAAATACACTTGTGCTTAGTTTTATTTAAACCTTAAATCTTCATTAAATTTGACTTATATTACGCAGAAGACTCGGTTAATAGCTTGAATAATTAAGGTTCTACTGCATGCTTTTGAAAGTTTGTTCTACGTTTTAAAAGTGTCATTTTCAGTACTCGCGTGGACCTAAAAAATTGCAAAGTTTAAAAATAAAAATGAAACAGTATTTGCATTATAGATTTTTAGTTAACAAGGTTGAATTTTCAGGGGATCGGTATGGGTATTTCGGATAAATTTCTTCAGTACCACGACAGTGGTTCCCTTGGTGAAAACGAATATAGTTACAATCTTAACGTAAGTATTGAAAAGTTCTTTTCTAAACCTGAAAGCACTCTTGTTTGTATTATTTAGTAGAGTTAAGGGTTGAAAAATTTTAAAATGAAATAAATTAAACATTTATTTATATGCCAAATTGATCTGTAAGTTCATAAATCTGTTTTGATACGGAAGAGATTTCTACATGCTGAAAAATGAAATATCAAGTGCAAATAGAGTATTCACTGGAGAAAAGTCGGATTGGAATTTGAAGTTTCAATACCATCTATTAATAGATAAATCCTCCTTTAATAGGCAATCAATTCCCTCAACCAAAATATTCAATATTCCATTGAGTCAGAAACCAGACGAGCTTTATCCTTTTTGGTTATTGGGAAGATTAATGCATGAATATTTTCCGCACATTGTATCTCGAAAAGATTTTACTGTGTCCCCAATTTTAAATAATTTGTTTTCCATGCCATTAAATTATGTTCTGACAAGAAATCTCTCAAGGAAGAGCTTGACGTTTTACGTGATGTAGCTTTCGACAGAATTCAAGACCTCATCTCATTGACCAGATCATCTGTAAGTTTAATCAACTACTCCAATAGTTTAACACAAACTCGAATAAAAATGGCTTCCAATCTTGTTTTGCATTTAGAGTTGCTCTGTTCATAGTATAAGATCAATTACTATTCTATTAAATACCCCATCCAAACCACAAACGGGTGGGAAATACAGTAAAAAGTCCCAAATCAGGACTTCCAAAATCGGGACGTTTTGCTAACCAACTTCTTTTTTTTTTACAACTTTCCGATAATTTTTAAAGAACAAGGAGTTAAACCTGGACCAAATTGATGAAACTGCGTAAAATAACTGACATGTTCTGAGTAAATACCACACAGAAAAATTAGATTTGCAAGTAAAATTTGTTGCACTGTATTAAAAGGTTTTTCCTTTTTTAAAAATTATTCCTATTAATATATATGCTATTTTACTATTGCAAACACAAAATTCACGCATGGGAAGGGGGTAGATTAAGGATATTCATGACAAAAAATGCAAATAATCCGAAATCCAGAATGGCTGAGTTCCGGAGGATTTTGGACTTAGTACTGTATATCACTGATCCTGCACAGGTTAAATTGGTCCGACAAGGTGAGGCTAGAAATTCGGGCTGCCAAACACGCAAAGTGTAAAAAAGTAAGGAAATTAAAAAATCTGCCATTGCTATTGTTGGAAATCCTCACGAGTTTGATTTCAAACAAGCAAAACGGGTTCAAAATGTCAGAAATGGGTTCTCGAGTTTACATCGCCAAGCACACTAGGGAATCATGCTAGTTGTTTCCTTGCCTTTTCTCACCCAGGAAAGGCTTGGTGAAACAGTGCGAGTTGTGGCTACACCAGGCCTTGAAATAGATTTTTTAATACAGGTGCACCTAAGTTTTTAAATTAAGTGCACAAGTTATATTTTAGATTCACATTAAAGAAACGTAATATCAGAGCATTGATATAATGTAAACTACTTTATTAGTTGGATATGTTTAGATAGGTTAGTAGTAGATGGGAAATAAAAATATTTAAACATCTCTAAATTCTCTGGAGCACGGCTGTCACGACAGTCGCTTCAACAGATCCATCTGGAAAATGTTTCGATGATCGGAAAGTTCTGGTGGCAGTGACACAAGTGAACCTTCTTCCTGTATAAACCAGTTACGGCCCAGTGATTTTGTTTTCGCATAGTGTGTATTTAGGAATTTAAATTACGTTCCTTTGGAGTGAGAAAGGTCTATACTAATATTTCGTTCAAGCATCAAAATAACATAAAACGTTCCCTCCCCTTTTTTAACGTTAGGTGTATGGCATGCACCTAGCGGGAAAAAAATTAGACGAACAATTTTATTTTCATGTGCACCTATGCACCTGGGTATTTCGAGCCCTGGGCTACACTAATCTAGTACATATTTACTCTTGTGTTTCTAGTGATAGGGCTGCAGTAGCTCAGTTGGTAGAGCAACGGATTAGCAACTGGAGGGTTGCGAGCTCGAAACTTGAGCCAAGTACTGTCGTCTACACTGGGACTGGTGCATGTTAAATCCATCATGGCCTCGAATGTCCTTGTGTTGCCATGATGCGGAAGATTGGAGAGTGGGCTGCCAGCTCGGGTGTGGCTGTCATCTGACAGTGGTTAAAAACTACATGGTTTTGACCTCAGATCATTCCCCTGGGGATAGATTCTGGACTGTCCCCTATAACCCAATGTGTTGCTCCAGTGCGACATTAAACATCCAATCCTATGTCACAATGCTAAGGTCACCTTGTTACCTGCATCTGTCCTGATGGCGGTGGACGTCTTGCTCCACAAAAATGGTGCATTTTTGCATACTAACCCGCCGTTAGTCGCGCCACTCTTTGTAACATGAGTAGGCGCACCGGTCTTATCGACCGAACAATTTTTTATGTAAGATAGGAACGGTTTCTGGAATAACCAAACTCTTTTATGGATACATGTGAATAAAAAGTTTTTAAAAAAGTTATTTTTAAACATGAATCGCGATGGCCGTCAAGTGGCAAATGCATTAATTCTAAAAATTAAGTTAAAAGTATGAGAAGATATGGCATAACAAATAAACACATTTTTCTGTAAAATTAAACAATTAAATTTAAAAAAATAATTAGTCATTTTAATTCAAATTCTAGTCATGAATTATATATAATAACAAGTATTTAATTATAATTAAGAAAAAAGTGAATTTGCATACATATATTTTTACTCTTATTTCCAATTCTGCTCTGTCAATTTGAGAACACTCAGTACAAACCGTTTGTGTATGTTCCCTGCAAATATATTTGCAACAATCGCGACATGTTTGTTGCGTTTTTCGATTTTTTTTTTGGGTTACCCGCCAGCCAGCACCGAAAAAACGTGGAGAAATAAATATGCACTCTCCTTCCTATTTGGGCTAGCGTCAGTAGGCGCCCCGCGGTCAGTTTGACCGAACTTCCCTTTCGGATACCATAATTTCACAAGAATGTGACCAAACGGGGGGAAGAACTAGATGACACTTTGAAGGTCAGCTACACAATGTCATTCCTCTTTATTTGAAAAGTACGGCAAGGTACAACGGAAAGAGCATCTGCTTGCGGGGAAATGACCAATGCGCGACTAACCGCAGGCTAACAAGGTTTTTAAGTTTCTTCCGTTTTAAGTCGGGAAAGTTTCTTCACTTTTTACTATCTGTTAATGTTTCAGAGATTGAGTATCAAAGTGATGACTGTCCAGCTGTTTTATGGTTCCTCTGATATTGAAATTGGACTTTGGTTTTCATTTAGAATGCAAATGTTTGTATGGATGCTTCGAATGACGGTATCTCTGCAGCGGGAATGCTAAGTGACAAAGATCCTATGTTACTATGCTAGTCTTCCGAGAGATTGGAGCTGCATCAAGTAATACTATTAATTTGGTTGTGTATTTCTTTAAGACTAACTGACCCATGCATAGCACATCTGTGCTTGAGTTTCTTAATTGTTTGTGTATTCATTACTCACATTTGACACCTTTTTCAAATGCACTATAAATACAAGTGCGTCAGTGTGCTCATTTTTACTTCCAAACTATGATGCAGCATTTCATGTACTTCTGGTGTCAATTCATATTTTCTATACAGTACACAAGATTCACAGAGATTCCACAAGATTTAAGGAAATAGGGTTGAAATATATCAAGAAATTACCAATGTGTGATGTTTTGCAGGAAATAAATAATTGAAATTTAACTCCTAAATAATGTAACACATAAATACAAACAACGCAATTCCAATCTTTGAGAGCATGCAGAATTCTGAGAAACACAAGATAGGAGCAAGGGTGTTGGATTTAGACTTCCCGAGTGTATTCCGAAATAAAGCAATTAAAAAAAAGATGTTTGAAAAACGTTCATAGGGACAATAATGATATATTTACTAAAAGAATATTTCTAAAACTTGAAAATGTTCAAATATGACTGTAACCATTTTGCTGTCATCTCTAAATACATAAACATAATTCTAATTTATAAAATAAAACATTAATTCTGGCTTTGCCAGATACTGAATAGCAAAATTATGCTTTTATGATCGCTAGTTTTTTCCTTTGGGTTTTAGTGTTCCATAACAAAATGCCCAAGTTATGTGATTTTAAATATTTTTCATCAATCAAATATTCATAACTTATTTATTGAATTTTTTTTTAATTTATATTTTTTTTAGCAATACTCTGGTAAAAAATTTTTATTGGAAAAGTTGCTTTTGCGTCAATACTGTTGAAACAAACTGAGCTGTGTTCCTCAATTGTTTTTTTATGCTCAATATTATTCTGGTGGAGATTTCAAATTGTTTTAGCCTCAACACACCTAGGACAAATTGAACAGAGGCTTCTTATATGTAGCTTATGTTATCTGCTGGGTTAAAAGTATAAGTGTATCAAATTTGCTGTGAATTGATCAGACGTTGTAAATTTATTTGTATAAAGAACAAGGACAGAAAGATGCCAACTCTGCTTTATATACATGGATTTCACATTTTATCTCACTCATGATACAAGACAAACTGCAGAGTTTATACTAAGGTGACAATTACAGAAGTTAATTACCAGTTTTTGAGTGATTATTAATGCCCGAAAAGTTTGTTTTCCGTAAAATTGATTAACTTCCAGCATATTTTCTTGCATTAAGATTTACTATCAATATTTTTTCACTTGCATCAAGGATGCAATGTTTTCCATATTTCATCGTTACGAGATTGTGGCAAATTAAAATTTTTCACGTCATTCGTGTTTAATTTATTTAGAAGCAAATATTTTCTTGGAAAATTCCATTCAGTGGCAAACAGAGTTACTGGGCTTGTTTTAATAATAAATGTTGTCAGAGTAGACCAGTGGTTTCGAACTTGTGGTATATGTACCCCGGGGGTACGTGGTTGACAGGTTAGTGGTACATGAAAATAATAGTGATAATGGAGGCAAGCATCAGAAAAAGAAGTTTAAAGAAACTCTAAAATAAGTTATAGTTTTGATTTCTGAAAAAATATGTGAAAAGTGTCGCTAGATCCCCTCACTACCTGTCAAATCTCGATTGTACATGTGTCCCCCTTCTCCAAAACTGTCACAGATTGAAAGCAGTCTGCTAGTCTTGCGATGCATACATCGGTCTTTGTTGTGTTTTTATTAAAGTATAAACGATCTGTACTTTGTCCTGTTTTCATGTACTTTAACATTAACAAATTTAATATTATTATGTTACATTAGAAATGAAACTGCCTATCATTCATTACTGGTAAAGATTTGGTCGTATGGATTGAGTTTCTTCAATTCTTCAATCAATGGGATAAAAAAAAATTCGAATTTTTTTACCTTTACTTAAATTCCACACTTGCTTGTTTTAAAAAAAATTTTTACTTGTGAAAATATATTCAAACTGAACTGAGGATGAATAGATTTCGTAGTGTCAAAATTGAAGTACCACATGTAAAATTTAAAATAAAAAAGCCTAGAAATATTAATTTTATTAATTCAATTATTATGCTAATCTATTCTATATTACTCGATGATTCTTCGAAAGACCCTAGCTAATAGGCTATGATTGTGATGGAGATTGGACAAATCAAACTCAAATCAATTATAGCTTTCAATAATACCCATAAAAGATAAAAAAACAATTGTAAAATTTAGTTGATTTTAATCGCGTCTTGAAATGAAAATCCATGTAAAAAAAATTGTAAAACATCTTTGGATTACAACACATGGTTACTTGTTTTAATTAAACCTATCATATTTTAAAGTGATTTATATTAACTTTACCAGGTTGTAGTTCTATCAATCTTATGCAGCTAAAATGTAGCATATTTTACACTTTGGAGTAAAATTGCAGAATTAATCTTGTAGTGGTAGATTTTATATTGTTTATATCCATTAGTTACCATTCGTTAATATGTAAGCAATGCTGGTTTCTGTGCCTCACACAAATGTAAATTATAAATTTAGAATATTTTTTTCTTCTATTTCTACTTACAGGGATCTGACTATCTTGGACGAAGAATTGTTTTGCTAAACTATGCATAACCTGGTTGATTTGTAATTACTTGCAACTTGATTTGCTCAATCAAATTTCGTTGTCTAATATAAATTAGCATCACAGGTTCAATCGCGGAACCCGTAACCTGAACTGGGTAAGGGGAATGTGACTGTTTTTGTTTGGTTAGATCTGTTGCCCACAGGTCTTTTGCTACCCTAGGGTTAGACTTCATTATAATATGCTACTAAGCAATTGGCGTCCTACAATTTCCGAGAATCAAAATATTAAAAACTGGCAGACCATTGCTTATGCTAAAAGTATAAAATAACATGCATTTGCAACAAGAACTGAACCTATCTACAAAGTGCAAAAATTCTTTTAGTTTAGAAATTGGCAAAATCATCTGCCTGTTTTTATTTGATATTTTGCAAGATCCAAATTGAACTTGCCTGGAATTTAAAATGATTTTGATATGGGTAGGGAAAAGATCCTGGGCCTCCTGAAATATTTATGATTTTATATGAATAACTGCTAGAAATCAAATAAAGTAATATTATAAAGGGGGAATTTTGAAGCTCTGTTTTCTTCCAATTCGCTTTTATGTTAGTCTTAACAAAAGCTTGAAAACCATTGTCATTCAAGCTTTTGCAGATGCTAGTTTAAATGTGCGTTATTTTCTGTATTAAAAAATTTTCTATGCGAGAATATTAAAACTGTTTATTGCAAATATTTTTACATGAAGAATTTTCATTCAATTTTTACAAGAATTTTTTATTTGATTTTTGCATGAAATAAATCAATTAAAAGTTCATGTCTAACTTGAAACATGTAAACTTTTATTTGATTTAGTTTTTAGATGTACTTATGTTTAAAAATGTAAAATGTTTTAAATAAAAATAGTTTTTAAAAACATGTGGCGATTCTTTTTTTTTAAAATTCCTGTTTACATAACGAAGGATTGCGAATTAAGTGTTTAATATACTCGAAAACAATTCGTAAAGGGATATGCCCTAAAAATTTTATTTTCAAATTTCAGTGGTATGCAATACATTTAGATAATCTTCAGGCTCTGAACAGGACTGTTTGGGAAAAAAAGTCTTATCGCTAAAGACAAAATCATGCTGCACTGGGAGACGATCATTCAGCGAGAACAGGGCACAACAATTAGGGTCTGATTTCACCTCATTCATGTAAACAAACCCAATATTGTCATTTTTGTTGATTCATTTCAATCAAAGCAATTACACCTGCCTCTGAGTTGCTCAACTTATTTCCTGGTGCTACACATTTTATGGCCTCAGTTAAATTAAAAATGTAATCTAATCGAAAAAGCTTTATTCCCGACTTGTATAAATTATAGTATTCAGGGTTCCCACGGTCCTTGAATTTTTTCCCCTTGCTAGAGGCCCTTGAAAGTTCTTGAAAATTACAGAAATTGGTGAAAAGTCCTTGAAAGTACTTGATTTTTTAAAAACTTGTACATAGTTGTGTAATTTTGTCTTGCATTAGTCCAGACTAGTTTTCCTCCACAGCAGGTGCGTCATTCTGAATAAAACTGGTGTTTTGCGCTTTGGTACTATGTGATATACTAATAATGCTACGTCTAGATTGTATTTTTTCCACAGTATTCTGTATGTCTAAGTTGACACCTCTGGTCTCCGTTAAGACGGCCGCCTAGTTATGCCTGCCGCATCATTTGGCCGCTACATAACTGCACCGCTTTCTTAGGAAACCTTAACTTTTGTAGTCAAGACGTCATTGGAAACCTGGCACTCGTCCAAAGAAATAAAGCCAAATTCTCATTACAAAAATATAAAAGTTGCAATTGAAAAATAAATTTTTTAAGAAAATCACATTTAAAATATCCTTTTGTTGCAAAATTTTCTGCAAATTTCATATTCTTTGAAATTTTTACTCTATCTTTAACAATCGCAAAGATGGAAACTTGGACTAAAGAATAAAAAAGCCCTAACACCAGTCAAAACTTTTGTTTTTCAAACAAGATAAACCATGACAGCCGTCTGTTGAAGGCAGTGGACGACAGCAAATTGGAGATTGTGTCATGTAGATAGAACCGTGTGCAAGCTCCCATACTCTTCTTCGTGCCACCAAAAGAATTTATCGTAACATATTTTATCGCATGACCTAAATCGATATGTGTGCAAGTAACCTGGTAGTTAGCATTGAGACGAGAAGCCCACTTTGCAACAACAAAAAAAATCACTGGTTCTGTGAGGAAAGAATATCCAAATTATAACCAAAATTGATGATAACCTTACTTTTTTTGAGTATCTCTCTCTCTCAGTAGTTTAAAAAAATTGTCTTTTTATAATTTTCACATTTTTTTTTAACTGACAACTTTTGTGTATGCCTTGTTTTAGGTCGTTATAAAAAAATTTTAGGTTCTTGAAAAAAAATTTTGTTTTTGTTTTGAAAAGTCCTTGAATTTTTTTTGGATAAAGGTGTGGGAACCATGGTATTGATTTTTCAGATTAATTCCACTACAACTAAATGCTTCCAAAGATATAATTTTTTTTTTTTTTTTTTGGCTGGCATAGTTTAGTTTTTTGTAAAATCGCAATCGGTAAAGATTGAAAATTTCAACGGATTTTAATCTGTGGAAAATTTTACACCAGATCGCTACCTTACCATTGGATTTTCTTTGAAAATTTTTTTTTCAACTGTAACTTTTTTATTTTTGTATTACAAATATAGGCGCATTAGACAATGACGTCACGACTTTTTCGTCCTTTGGAATCGTCTTCACGATTGTTTTTGTTAGGTAGGTATTTAAATGACGTCACACTGGATCAACACAATGGGCTATTTTCAACGTTTTTTGAATTGCGCACCAATCACCGGGAGTTGGCATGCGTTAGCGAGCAGTGGTCATACCTAACCCCACGAAAAGAACTGTCACGGGCAACGCCGTGCTGGCCACTCGGTGGCTGGTAATTAAAAAAGAAAATTGATATATACTAAAAAAGGAGGTTAAAGGAAGTCTTAAAGTTAATAATAATAGAGTAGCAATAAAGGAAAATTAATAGGAGAAAGTGTAGAATTAATAGTAATTCATATACAATCAAGGGTCTTATTCACGTTCCAAAGATGCACAAAAAGCATATAATCTGATCCAAAAAATTGGAAAAGTGTGCAAGGGATGATAATTTTGGTTTCTGAAGAGATGATGGCAAGATCAAAATCTTCTCAGTTTGTTTTTGTAATGACGAGATACTTCGTCCATCACTTTGGCTAGTTTGTTACGGTCATTTTTGCTAATAACGAAGCAATGAAAGTTAACTAACACGAAACTTCCATAAAAGAATTTCCTAGAGGGTTTTTAATTAATTTTGCTGCAGCTTTGGGTATGACTGACTGAAGCCCATCGCCCACACTTTGGGTACTCCTCTGAAAAGCCTATATTTTAGAATTAAAGCAATGACAATTAAAGCAATACCCCGTCTACTATTAGTAAATATAGATGGCAGCACCAGTCGTGCCACTTCTCAATTTTTTCCCTTAAAGGCGCAAAAAAAAAAAAAAGATTGAATCGATTTCAAATGGCAAAAAATATTCGTATTGAAAAAAATATAAAAGTCACAATTTGAAAATTATTTATTCAAAGAAAATCCTTTTTTAGATAACGTTCTGATGTAAAATTTTTCGCAGATTTCAAAAATCCGTTGAAATTTTTTCTCTCTTTAATATTCTAGGAGATAGAAAAAAGAACTACGTAACTCCAGTTGAAACTTTTTATTGGTTTAGTTCGTCCGCTGAAAACGTTCCTCGGAAAATGAATCGGAAAAAAAAAATTAGAATACGTGATCTCTTTATACGGTTGCCATTCTAAGGAAAACAATAATAGTTAAATTCCAATAAATTAATTTTTAAATGTTCTAGATTAAATTTTAAAATTCGGGCGCGCAAAAAAAAAAATCGAACTACCTGCGTGCTAAATTTTACTATTGCAAGTGCCACGCGCAAATGCATTATCGTCAGTACACTGATCACAGAGACAGAGAAACAGACAGACAAACACTCCCTTTTATAATAGTAGAGGGAGTGTATGTGTGTATATTTTCTCTCCAAATCTATACTGTTTGACCAATCCACACGAGATTTGGTACACTTATACTTTAGAACACCGGGGAAACCCTTTGACCAATCTGTAGAACTTACAACCATGACAATTGAACAACCTAAAAGTACCCCTCGAAGCCTCAATTTTAAAATCTAAAGTTTGTTTTCCTGCAATAATTGAATATTGACAAGGATACCCGTTCTACAGGAAACTTGAAGGTAACAATGATTCTTATTTTGGACACACGTTTATTATCTCTAAGCATAACTTTGTCACAAGAAACGCCGTGTGACTTTTTTGTACTGGAACTCGAAAAGTCCAAACTAAAAACTCATTGATCATAAAAGCGTAGTTTTGCTATTTGAGATCTGGCCAACCAGAATTTGTTTTATTTTATAAATTTGATTTAGAATCCTGTGTTTTTGTGTATTTGAGTTAACATAGGAAAATTGTCGCGGTCACATTTGAGCATTACTAAATTTCATAAATCATTTATGGTCTTTATCAATATTTTTCTAATCTCTTTTTTCGAATTGCTCTATTTAATCTCAGGAAGTCGATATTCGACATATTTCGTTTTCCAGAATTCTACATTCTTTCATCGGAATTTCGTTTTTGTTTGTATGTCTTAGTCCTTTGCGTATTGGAATATATTATTCCGGAATAAATGTATATATTTGTTTCCGAAGTAAATTGTAGAAGCTATGAAAAAGTTAAAAAAGTATTTTCCGTACAACTTAAATGATTGCATTTTTCTATGCAAGAAAAGTGATCATTCTAATTCGCTTTTCAATCAACATTCAACCATTTAAACTCGTGCAACGCCGGGTTAATCAGCAAGTTCGTTATAATTATACAGTGAGCCTGTTGCCTCTGAGTGTTTACACTGTTTGTATCGTTCATATGCTTGTCTGTTACGATGTTGGACTTGGCGTTACACTCTTATTTCATTATTACAAGACGTAACACTTATCTTATTACTAGGGCTCGGATTTTGCATGTCTTTTTTTTAGCCCCTAATGGTGATAGAAATATGTATTGAGTGTTTTTTTACCAATTTGCAACAAAAAAAACACGATTTTTTTTGCATGTTTTTGCATATTTGGGGTTTTTTGCATGTTTTGTGCATATATAAACAATTTTTTTTATTTTCAAACATTTTTACAAAAAAAAAAAATTCACAAATTTTTTTTAAAGACTTTTGTTTTGTGCGTTTGGAAGGAAGATTTTCAGAAGCAAAACGCATTTGAGTTGTTTGGCCTGACCTTTTCTTGTTTAGTCAAAAATGTATAGATATAAGAGGAAGAGAAAGATAATAATGAAAGCAAAAGCACGTAAAGCAAAACATATTGCTTAGTTCTATAATAATCGAATCGAGACTATCTCTCAGTCTGCAAGCTACTTTGACCAACACAAATCAACTGCGACTCACTAACAAAAAGTGAAAAGGGCTCGAAAAGTTAAGCATCTTCAACAGCCTATCATCGGGTCATTGTTTAAGTCAGAGTCTCAATCGTCGGAGATGAACGAGATGTTCCAAGATCTCTGCGAAGCAATGTTGAAATCAAATAGTGCTCTTAATAAGTTGGAGAAAGAACATTTTACTATTGGTTTCAAATAGTGCTTGTTAAAGCACCTAGCAGAGTAAGGGCTTTCAAAAATGCATATCCTAATATTCCTCTACAACCTGAACCAATAATCACAAGATGGCGCACGTGGATTTCTGCAGCTAATTATTTTGCTGAACATCACCAAAAATTGAAAGAAGTTATTGGAAGTTATGATGATACCGGGAACCAAGCTATTGCGAAACAAAAGCTGCACTGAACAACTCTTCTGTGGTCCAAATGTGGCTTACGTCAGATCCAATTTTGGCAATATTCCTGATTTAATTACCACTCTGGAAAATAGAGGAATGAATATGTGTAATTCTGTGGCTCTAATCGATGACTTGATTACGAAAAGTAAATATTGGAACGGGCCCATCGAGGAAAGCATGAGGAAGAAGCTGGATGCGGTACTGAAAAGAAATCCAGAATGGAAGACTGCTCAGGCTGTCAAAGATTTTGAATGGAGAGGTTGTACCAGAATGTGAGTTGACGGACCCCCAAGAAATACTATCTTACCGATTTCTCCCCATCGTCGCATGTGACGTGGAAAAGTCATTCTCCTCATTGAAGAATGTTTTAAGTAACAATAGGCGAAGTTTCAAGGTTGAAAACCTTGAAAAAACATTGATTATTCAATGTAATTTCAATTAGTTGGAGGATGTTCGGGGATGTTACGAGACTAGACCTCCCCGACAACACCTGTAATCGCCACCACACATTAATTCCACAAATCCAAAATTTTTAAATTCTACAAAAATGGTAAGGACTTGATTTCAATTTTCAAAGTGAATCGATTAATTTGCAGCAATTTCCTTGACAAATAATCGAACCGCAAAACTGACGTCTCAACTAGACACTTTTAAAGCCTACCGAATTCAGTTTCGTTTGCCGGTACATCAAAGCCGCTTGAGAGAGAAGAAACTTCCTAGACATGAGCCCGTTATCCTGTACTTCTTCTTCTTCTTCTTTACTCACATCAGTGCAACCCTTCACACATTCTGCATTTAGCTCCTTTTATAGTTTTTGGTTTTTGTACTCTACTAATAAATTTTCCTCTTCATTTTTTATCATGCGTAAATATATATACTAGTAAAAAAAAGTCGTTGGCATATTTAGCAATCCTACTCATTCCGTCGCGGGGGCACATGCGCTGTCTACCCGCCTAGTTACATCCCGGAGGACATTTGAAATGCTTTAATTTTAATCTACATTTTCCCCCAATGATGTAAGATTTATTAATTTGTATATTTTTTACTTATCTATAACTGCGCTGTGAAAATAAAATTGTGAATTAATTGAATGAAAGTGTGGTACAATTTCACTTTATTCTATTCACTACCCTTTTTGTAAGAATGAATATTTTTTTTTTTTACAATTTCGCATATTTGGGGTGTTTAGTGCATATTTAGGGATTTTTAAATTCATATTTCAGGTCATATTTTTGCATATCGATCCGAGCCCTATACAAGCAACTTTATTTTCAGACGATAAAATTAAATAAATCCCTCATTGTTGCCACATGTTTATATCAGTCGTAAAAATATTTGATAAAAGTTTCCAGACGATATCTACTACATATGTATTTTAAAGGAAGGATTCCGGATACTTTTTGATCAGTGATTTTTCAATCAAACCTTAGATCTCAAATTATTCTGATAAATCATACAAGCTTTTGCTGATGTTGTGGTTACACAATCCCATCGGTACAGTCCTTGAAAATAATAGAAATAACATTACGATTAAAAATATATACTACTCTTACGTCCATCTCGCTATCAGTAACTCTGTATCAAGATAAGTAGATTTATGAATTCACGTCGCACTAAATCAACACAACAGGTTAGTGGTGCGGTCCAGGACTTATACCGAAAAGAAAGATCAGAAACCCAGGTGCAGAATTACACAGTCCAGTCATATTAATGTGACCACCTGTCAAAAGCCAGAATAACCACCTTTGGCAGAGCGAACCGCTGCGAGACGTGCAGTAAGAGAGTCAATTAGGTTTCTGAAGGTGTTCACTGGGATGTTGAGCCATACCGACTCCAGTGACGTGGCCAAGTGCGCTAGATTACGCGGTTGAGGATCTATGTCAATTGTTGCAGGGTGTTTGCTTTCGGACGTTTCAACCCGTATACGCCAACGTCCATCTGTCCGATGGAGCATAAAACGTGATTCATCGGAAAAAGCCACCTGTCGCCACTCTGTGGACGTCCAGTTGCGGTACTGGCGTGCAAATTCCATCCGTCGCCGATGAACAGCAGTCAGCATAGGTACATTAACCAGGCGTCTGCTGCGGAGGTCCATGCGCAGCAACGTTCGCTGAACCGTTGTTGAGGATACACTCTTGGTAGCCCCTTGATTCATCTGGGCGGTCAGTTGCTCAACAGTTGCACGTCTATTCGCCCGAACGCATCTCCGTTTGCCCCTGTCATCTATAGCCCGTCGTGCACCACATGTGACGCCGCTGATTTTGGATAGTGCCATATTGCCATGCACAGTATACTTTTAACCACGGCGGCACGTGAACAGTTCACAAAATTAGCCGTTTCCGAAATTCTTCCACCCTTGGCCCGAAAGCCCGGAGCGCGCTTTGCACTGCAGAACATCGTAACTTACGATTAAAAAAAGAATCGGCCACAAATTTGATAAAATTAAGGGCAAATTTTTCTGCAAAGACTTTGTTCTATGACATACGTCACAGTTTTAAGCACTTTTTCTTCCCCGGGGATTCGAGGACAACACTACGTAATTTTAAACCAATCTCAGATGACCCGGCCAACACCCGAGCTGGAAACTTCCATACCACGTCAATGCGTGGATATTTTAGGCCATGACATATGCAACGTGCTCCAGCCCACGACCGGTTGGATAGAGTTTTAAACTAGGAAGCTTCCGATTGCTAATCCGCGACTCTAACTAAGCTACCATGTCCTCTATATTCCTGGACAAAATCATTGTCATTGTATATGGCAGGTGTCCGACACCGGGAAGCAACTGAATAGTCAGGATCAATTATACCATAAGTCTTGTAAATACTATGGTCGATTGTCAGTAAACCTACATAAGGTAATATTCTATGGCATGATTATCTTTACGGATGTACCGTCATGTAAGAATTTGACGGACAGCTGGTTTAAAATTAAACTATTTATTTACAGAAATTAAATATTTACAAGAAAATTTAAAAAGATAATTAAGGGCACAGCCATCGACAACCGAATCCTGCCTGAAGCCAAAGTAACAAAATGGCAAAACAGAGACGTCTCTCTCTCGTCGAATCTCGAGTCCGAATTCCAAAATCCACGTTCGCTTCGCTCCACAGAACCGCCGCTGACAACGAGAGGGGGGTGAATTCCGAGCCCTCTAGAGATGTTTATGTCCTCTCCAGAACAGAAACAGCCCCACACAGATGCGAAAACCGTCTGTCATGCCGACTTGAGTCCCCCACAGCAAAACTTCATCCCAGACATGGGATTAGGGAACCGACGGAAACTCCAGCTGTGTCTATGGATCAAACGGAACGCCGATGAGAAAATACTTTCTTTCGGTATTTTATTAAAACCCGCACGTGCAAAGTCTGAAGTTGTTTTTGCATTTCGAAACATTCCAGCGTCCACGTGTTAGGGAAAAGGGTCGGCTAGTACCATATGGTACACGGAGTAGAAATCATTATCGGGATCTATTTCCTAACATTCGGAAAAAGTATGCAAAAGGGTGACTTATCCTCTTCGCTACATAGGTCCACATTACGTGGATCTCGACTTTTTCGCCTTAAAAATAATCTTTCTGGAAGAATTGGTAGTCAAGAAACTGGGTACACATGTGCGTGGACACCTAAGCTTCCGATTGACACCAATAAATGGCTGCATAAATCGGTAGTTCCTGTGGAATGTTTATTATTCCAAAGCGATTGGGAAGAAATGGCGTCAACTCAACGTGTTCGTAAAAGTAAATTTCATTTGTTTTTTAATCCTTTAGTTAATGTGTTTTAGTTGATAATACATGATGATGTAGTTTTTCTGATTTAATAAAGATCTTATTTGAAAATTATTTTGCCTTCAGCATAATTGAGACCTGAGGTACTCTTATGTGTACCTAAAATGTTTAGCACTCTATGATGCCACCATCTAAAATAGGAATTCACTTCAGAACTATGGAGTAATTCATAACATTTATCGCGGCGACCAACCGGTATAGTGGTTAAGGTGTTAGCCTCTAGATCGGAAGGTTCCGGGTTCGGGCATGGATGTTTGTAAGCTTATGGTGTAGAGGCGGCTGGTGCACCTTAAATCTGTCGTGGCCGAAAGTCCTCACGTTGGGTTGGCGTGGAAGTTTGGAGAGTGGGGTGCCAGCTCAAGTGTTGCCTCGTCATTTTACCGTGGTTCAAAATTACGAGGTGTTGTCCTCGGATCTTTTCCTTAAGGGATTGATCACGGACCGTCGTCAATAGCCCGTTGTGTTGCTCTAGTACGACGTTAACTAAAAATTACCATTACCATTCATAATATTTATCAGAAAAAACCTGATTTTTAAATAATTTTTATATGGTTGGTAATGAAGAGGTCAATATGGGACAGAAGGAGTATAATTTAATTTGTAGAAACTCGCACTAGATATATACACATTTGAAATTTTAAGGTAGGTAGTTGAATTTACGTCGCGCTTATGTAAGATAACGGGCTATTGGTGGTGGTCTTAGACCAATCCCGAAGGGAAACATCCGAAGACAACACTTCCAGCTGCAGGAAAGATGGCACAAAATATAACAAAATTGTGCTTATGTTATTCAATAAATTTTTTTTTTAATGTTTTTGTACTGCTTCGTTGAAATTTATCCTAAAAAACGTACAGAACAATCCGGATGACCCAATAAGTTTACGGCATTCTATTTTTGAACATGCTGCAAGAAACGTAACCCGTTCAAATTTTTCAATCAAATTTATTAAAATGTCATAACAATTTAGTTAATTCGCGGAAGCACTTCTAAATCAACTTCTTTCTGTTCTCAGGTTTTACTTTTCAGGGCTTTTCTCTAAGGATTCATTTGCTAGTTAATTACGTCTCCGTTATGTATGTTACACACTTGGCATCACGTCTTCAATTTATTTTTAAAATAAGAGTTTGAAACAATTCATCGCATTTGTTTATTTTTTATCCCGTCGGTATCTTTCTCCAGCGAATTCTAATTGATTATCAAAAGTTCCGTTTTATACTAATGGATGTCTCTAATGCCTCGGGTATTTTACATAAGATTTATTTAAGGAACGGAATTTTGTAATGCTTCTAGCTGTTACCATACAGCAAAAACAAATGAGTTCTCTGCCAGCTGCGTAAGCGAAATAAATATATCTATCGTCAATAAGGATTATTTTAGATTCCATTCCGTCATTTTTACTAGATTGAAACAAGATTTTGAATTTCAAGAACCATAATAAAATAAGTAGTATTCGATTTTATGGCAATCTTACACCATAAAATATTGTGTGAAGGTGTTTAAACGATTTTCAATTAATCCATCGAATATTTTTTCTGTTTAACATATATTAATTCACTGCCATTCAAAAAATTCAAAATTAATACAAAGGTTTTACTCTTTAACCGATGCTACAAAATAATTTTTGAAGATTAATAAGGATTATTCATATAAACAGATCAAGCACATTAAAGCATAAAACGCACTGAATAACCGGACAAAACTCAAATCTTGATAATTTAATAATAGCTTACTACCGTCTTACACATTAATCATTAGTAGGGCAACTTTTTTGTTGCAGTAAAAATGGGAAAAGTTGCATTTATGGATGGTAAATTGGTAATTTTAGTTAACGTCGTACTAGAGCAACACAACGGGCTATTGACGACGGTCCGGGATCAGTCCCTTGAGGGAAAGATCCGAGGACAACACCTCGTAATTTTGAACCACGGTCAGATGACGAAGCAACACCTGAGCTGGCACCCCACTCTCCAAACTTCCACGCCAACCCAAAATTGCATTTATGGAAATAAAGTTGCATTTATTTTTGATACACTAAATTCTAAAATAAATTATTCATAAACGAATAAAAAATTTCAAAATATATTGACAATTTTAGTCGTGTACAACAATATTATAATATGAACGGAAATACAGAAGAACGTTGAATAGCCGATCCTTGGCCAGTAATTTCTTTAACATTGAGAATCTGCGCCAGTTGCAGTCATATAATGTGCTGTATCGGATAGTAGTAGCGCAAAATCCTTTCGCTCAACATTCAGAGATTTTAAAACATCATCTACGAAGCGAACAACATATTGATGATCGACACTCACCTCGCAAACTCTGCAGTCGATTACGCAAGTTTCCTCTGGATTATCAAGAGTGCCAACCAATGCGTTAAAGCATTTCTTGCCATTTATTTCGCTTTCGTCTTAGGACGAATACCTTCTTACCATGAACTTGTTTGATCCGCAATACTTCGGCGTTCGCAAGATCAGACACACGTGATCGAAGGGTTGATTCAGAGAGCCAAAAATGAAATAGTAATTTGATATTGATTAATTTCAAGCTATATTTTAAAAAGTTACATTTATGCAGAAAGTTGCATTGATGTTGCGGTTATAACTCACTTACAATACACCCCATGTAGGAGGAATTTTGTTTATAGTACTTTACATGCAGCGTAGAACGCAAGAAAAAAAGTTGCATTTGTTGCAAAAAGTTGCCGCAATCATTAGACTTTCAGTTTTGCAAGGAAGCACACTTGAGAAGCACAGCGGGCAATTGGCGACGGACCGGGATCAAACTCAATTGGAAAGATCCTAGGACAACACCACGTAATTTTGAACCACGGTCAGAAAACGAGGTCACACATGTGCTGGAACCTTCACCTCTCCAAACTTCCACACCACGCCAACGTGGGGATATTTGAGGACACGACAGATTTAACGTGCAACAGTACCGTGCCCTTGTACACGACTTAGCTCGGATTGGAACTAGTAACCATCCGGTTGTTATCCGTTACTCTTCCAACCGGGTTACCGCTGCTCTTTGAGTTTTGTAAGATCTCAACACCATGAAACGCGTAAGTCACAAGATATCCCGCATACCTCATAACACCATTAGACAAGGAAACACGTGTCGAAAGATGTCCCATACATCTACTCCTCACTCAATACGAATATTTTAACAATTTCTCGAATTGTTAAAACTGATTTGAAGTACAATTCTGAAGAAAACGCATATAGGATAGTGTTTTTGTTATATCTCTTATTGAACAGCGCCTGTCTTATCCAAAGCCATTAGCGATTATACTATAACACCCCTAGTAATATTAACCCTTCTTTGCATAGTGGTGGAAATTTCCATCATAACATTGAATGCCCAAAAATTATATAAAAGAACAAGTTCACTTTAAGTTGATCGTGTCTGGATAGCTTTTTAATGTCCATTGCATAAAAAAAAAAACATAGCTGTCAAAAATAAGCAAGTGTCACTATCAGTAAAACGAGCTTGAAGTTGTCATTCCGCTGTTTGTTGTAGTTACAATAAACCTATGATTTCGTTTTTAATTTTGTTTTATTATACTTGAGTTTCTATTGCTAAAAAAGTGAAAATGGGTGGAAGAAAGGTCTGTAACGTGTGTTTTTGTTATTTTTAGAGCAATTTCTGAAAAAGTTTGCGTTTAATTTAAAAAATACCACATGATACCATCATATTGTTTTTTGCTAAATTTATACTATAAATATGTACTAAGATTTTTTTTAACCATTTTTCCTTTAATTTTGAACATGAATTATATCACCTTGATTTATTTCACCAATAAAGAAAAAATCATGCAAAGAAGGGTTAAAATGAGACTGCATTTGTACAATACCAATAAAACCGAATTTAAAGAGTGCAAGCGTTTTGTTTGAATCGAGAGCTTCCTTAACTGCCATCTTTCGACCTCAGCTTGTAGCTCAGATCGACAGAAGGCATAGACCACAGTCTGGAGGTTTCAAAAAGGTTACGGTATTGTCCCAGGCATCTCTACTATAATAAAAGGAAGTGTTTATGGCTGTTATCGAATCTGGCCGCATTTGCCAATGACGAGGCCATCACGGCGTTGCCTGTGGTGTTGGTTTGCGAAGTAAACCATAGTTCACAATATTCATAATTTAGTTTGCTTAAGCAAACCAAATTGGAATTCGCAGGGAATTCATTCCAATAGGCTACAAATTTCCATTTCGCTTAAGAAGCAAACCAACACCACGGGAAACGCCATGATGGCTGTTATCCAATAGGCTACGAACTTCCATTTGGTTTTCAAAGCAAATCAAATGGGAATACGTAGCAATCACCGTGGGTTAGCGAGTAGTAGTCACACCTGATCCCACGAAAAAAAACTGTCACGGGCAACGCCGTGCTGGCCACATAGTGGCTAGTTACCAATATATATAGTCTGTTTTACAAGTTTAGTTGTATTTTAAGGTAAGAATTACGTAGCATTAAATAATGCATTCTCAATAAATATCTATTTTAGGTTAATTTTATGTACAAGCAAATAATTGTACGAAAACATTCTGATTTGAAAAAAAAAATAATAATAAGCCGTAATATCAGGGAGAGGGGAGGGGAAAAAAAAAAAAAACCATTTGTTAGGAAAACTAAAGACGATAGAAAAATATACTGAACATCAATCAACTATCTTTTTCACTCATGTCTCGCATTCTAAATTCCAAATTCCTTTCTCACATTCCAATGTTTACAATTCACAATATTATAGTTTGCGCTTGAATAATAAATAATTATTCTCGGTTCGTTTGCACGCTAGCAATAAAAATTATACTTTCGGATCACTTGCAAGCGCTATTTTCGCTCAGCTTGTTGTGAATAAATAGTCAACTCCGTTTGCTAAAACTGTCACTTTGTGTTAAGTCACAGGCTCAACTAAGCACACAGAACTCGGAAGAGTGAAACAGAATGTCACATTTTCAGACGATTTAAAGTCTGAAATATTAAGTGTTGTTAGATTCAGCGAAATCTTAGTCAAAATGCCCGACAGTGTCTGTTTTATTTATGACGTGTCCGCCGCAGTTGTCTCGATGAAGTATATACACTTCATTCTAATGTTCTGATCCAGTTGCCTCACATAGTGGGTGAAATAATATTTATTGCCTACTTGAAAGGAACAGGCAAAATAAAATTAAGGTATGGAGGATTAAAGGAATGGCAAGCATAATGTCTACATTTTCCTAGAAAACGACTATTCCTTGGTTGTTTTTAAAGTACATCTTGGAATGCTCAATTTTGTCTAAACTTTAAATAATGTGTTTGTGAACGGATTTCTCAGTGTTATACGCTATCAGGGGGACAAATAAACAAACTATCGCTGAGACGACTAAACAAATTATGGGGACCTTTTAGTTTGTTGCTCTATGGCATTTACACGTTCAAACATGCAATGTTATAGTGGTAACGTATTGTTGAGACGATTTTCCTTGAAAAATAAAGATTCGTTCGAAAGACGAAACAGATTAGGAGTGTAAAACTGCGATTTCCAAACTGGGAGGCGCGGACTAGTTCAAAAGGAGGCACGAAAAGTTTAACAGAAATATAATTTTCATAACATATATAAATAAAATTTCACAACATATCTACCATTATAAAAGAAAGTGTTTCTCTGTCTGTTTGTGAGGAGTGTCCAAACGAATCTATGGCACTTACAATAATGAAATTTGGCTCAAATAGTCCGAACTTTTTGCGATTTTTCTATCGCTCCGGAATTTTAAAATTTATTCAAGAACATTTAATTAATTCATTAGCATTTAATTATAATCTTCCTTAGAATAGCAACAGTATAAAGAGATCACAGATTATAAATTTATTTTTCCCTTTCATTTTCGATTTTTTTCAATTTATTAGCAACGATTTCGGCGAACAAACAAAACAAATATACAGTTTTAACTGGATTTATGTAGTTCTTTTTTCTGTCTCCTAGATCGGAACGGATTTGAAATCTGCGGAAAATTTTACAGTATATCAATACCTAAAAATATGAGTTTCTTTAAGTAAATAATTTTTTAACTGTAACTTTTATATTTTTTTCCAACACGAATTTGGACAGGCGCCTCAATCCCATGATAGTACTTTACGCAAGTCCAACTTGATTGGCTAATCGGATCACATGACCTAGATACGTATGTCATCAGAATTTTTCTATTGGCAATTTATCTCTTCCTTTGGCGTACTTCGAAATTTATGTGAGGATAAATTTCTTTGCTGCTGTTTAGTTATATATTTTAGTTGACTCGGTAACTTTAAATTCAGATCTGCTGTATAATCAAGAGGCTATAGAAAAAAGGAAATAAGGTGTGTAACATGATTTTCATTGATCTACCATCTTCGAAAATTGTATCCTTTTATTATATATGTTAATAATTATATAAGTTAGTGTTTTATGTATGCTTTTTGTTACATCAGAATGGTCCTAAGCCAGGGGGTGGATACGACACCATCATCCTAAAGCAAAGGGGACGGCAGAGGGGCGGAAAAATATCAGCTGGTAATGAGTTCAGGAGTGGTTCTTAGATTATTTATGTAAAATCAACGGGAGCTTGGAAAAATATAAAAAGGGTATTAAAAATTACGAAAAGTAAATTAGAATGAAAAGGAATTAAATTGGAATTTTTTAAAAATAATTTGAAGGATCTAAAATTTTTTCGCCAGCTGGGTTCGAACTCGGGAAGTCATCATCCGCTGCCAAAGCTGATCTGATAGGTAGGTGACTTTAGCCATTAGGCCATCGTTGCTTCTCGAAGAGAAGCTCTTTAAAGTATAAGTACCCTTTTTTAGTTGGCAAGAAATACTACTAACAACAACCATACAACTTATGTATGAGAAACAAATCAGAGTCAACTTGTCGGACACTTACGCTGTACGCTGTAAGTATTGTATTTCTACGAAACAACGCTCATATTCAAAATCAAATGGTTACTGCAACAATCAGATTGGCGAGATATCCAAGTGAAGCCAAGCCCGTGAAACTAGCCAATCAAGTTGGACTTGCGTAAAGTACTATCATGGGATTGAGCCGCTTCTCGAATTTGGCCTTCGGGATCGAGAGATTACATTCATTTCCTGCGCTCAAAAGATTCGAGCGAGGGGAAGGAAAACAAATTTTTTGACTGGCATTGTTTAGTTCCTTTTTGTAATATCGGAAACGTTAAAGATTGATTAAAAATTTCAGCGAATTTGCAATCTGCGGAAAATTTTACACGAGCTAGATACCTTACATTTGATTTTCTTTAAATAAATAATTCTTCAGTTGTAACTTTTTTTATTTTTGCAATACGAATATGTGCGCATTAGACAATAACGTCACGACTTTTAAATCCTGTGGAATCGTCTTCGCGATTGTTTTTAGTAGGTATTTAATTACGTCGCACCGGACCAACACAATGGGCTATTGCGATCGTTTTTGGAATTACATAGCAATAATCACCGGGGATTGGCGATCGTTATTGTTTTTTGTTTTGAAATTTTTTTCTTTGAAATATGGCACACGCGTAGTCCTAATTTTTTGTGAATTTTCCGTCCAGTCCAAATTTTCAAGTTTAATGTAGAACATTTAAAAATTAAGTTATTATTATTTTTTCTCCCTTGAACCAACGTTTTCGACCTTTTTGGAACTGTAACGGGCAACGCCATGCTGGCCGCGCAGTGTCTAGTAAAAATAAACTTTCATAAAATAACATATATAAATAAACTTTCATAACACAACCTACATAATTAAACTTTCACAACATTACATATATGAATAAAGTTTCACAACATAACTAAATTTTATAACTTATTTTTTAAAGCATTTACCGCCACCAATCTCACTCTAACTCCGACATAAACACGAAATAAACATTTATTTGGAAATAAATATTATTTTTCGCTGAAATGGACTGATAAATTGTGATTGGGGTATGATGTAATATACACTTCTTCTTCTTTTTCAGGAGCACAACAGCCTTTTACAGGCCAAGGCTGACTCACAGATCCTCCTACATCAGGCCCTGTCTGGTGCGACCGCCCGCCATCGGTTGTCTCCCAAAAACTTGAGATCTCTTTCCACATCATCAATCCATCTTGTCGGTGGTCGTCCCTTTCTTCTTGTCCCTTCAATTTTGGAAAAAGTCACTTTTTTGGTAGGGTCAGCATCGGGATTTCTAAAGAGATGGCCCAGCCATCTGATGCGTGACGCGAAGGCCAATATACGCTACCCTACAATAATGGACCGGACCGCAGGATGTGATGGTATAAGGGAAATAATACATGCTTTAATAAGGGGATGGTTTCCCACGTGCTGCAATGACACTAGCAACCCTTCTGGGCATACTTTCAACAAGGTTTTGATACACAGCTATGTATATTTGTGTCCATTCCTGCTGCAAGAATGTCTCCAGCTCAGCTGTAGATTTCGGACGTGGTTCCCAGGTCCGTAAGCGTCGCTCTAACGCGTCCCACAAATACTCTATGAGGTTTAGGTCGCTACTCTTGAGCAGATCAGGGAAGACGTTTTATATCCATATCTTGATACCACTGCTTGGCAGAGGCTGCACTATGACATGGAGCGATGTCGTCCTGGAAGTTACATTCGTCCATTCCATACGATTGCCAGAGCGTAGGAAGAACCCGACTGTCCAAAATGTTCATGTAGGAGTCTAATTTACCATGAACAACATGCAAAGGTACCAGGCCATTCCACGAAAAACACCCTCAAACAAGTACACCATTACCTAACTTGACAGTTGGAACGATGGACTCGGGTAACAGACGTTTGCCTGGCATTCGCCCAACCCAAACACGTCCATCTGACTGGAAGAGCGTGTAGCATTATTCGTCGCTCCATAAAACAGTTTTCCAGTTGTCCAGTCCAGTTGCGACGTTGCAAACACCAAGCGATTCTGTTGGATGGGGTGATGTTTGGTTTGTGTGCGGCAACACGTGGATATTGAGGGCGTGCAGTTCTTTCCGCAAGGTATTGGGGTGCACCGTAACCCCGTCTGCCTGTTGAAACTCACTGTTGATGATTTGGAGTGGTTTCTTGTGATCTTTATGAACCTCACGCTTCATGACACGCCGATCCCGTTCGGTCAGTTTACGGAGAGTTACCAACGTGTGCAGTTCGTGTCCTAATTCCCGTAGTGTTCCACTTCTTCACGACATCACCGACATTTGACCGTGGCTGTGATAATTCTACCGCATTTGCGCGAATAGACTTGCCACTTGTGACAACCAACTATAACACGTCTTTCAAAGTCACTAAGTTCTTTTCGTTTTGACATATTGTCACAATTTCACACAGAACTAACAACGTTACCACTTCGTGCATCGTATTTAAGCAGGTCACGTGCGAACACTGCGGATTTGCATAAAATCCGACATGCAGTGGGATTTTATGCCAATCCATTGACGTCCGGTCTATTATTGTAGAATAGTGTATAGAATAGTATAACTTAGTGGGTACTATGTATGACATATACATTGCATAGTATAGTATTAACTCAATAGTTTTTAAAAAATATGTTTTTTTTAAACTACAGTAAGGATTGACTTTTTTAAACTGGAAACTCCGGGTTTTCGGAAATAGGATGACACAGGTTTGCAGTTTGCAAGTGCATAGTTTATAAAACGGTCGCTAGGACTGCTAGCCGTATGAATCATCAAAACAATACCTCAAATTCAAACGTCACTCGTAGCTAGTGTCAACGGAAGCATTTCAGCGGTGTGCCATTATGCTTTTTATTGCTTTAGTTGTGATTATTTAATTGTAACAATCGTAAATTAGAAGTTGCATTTTTCAAGAATATAAATTAAATCCCAATATTTTGAGAGAAATGGATCAATTTTTGATTGGTTACAATAGAAAATCCACTAATAATGAAATACCGATGCTTTTATATGTGGAGACTTAATGAAAAAGTCCAAAATCATACTTTGAGACAACAGACCGAATGGCAAAAGTAATTATAATAGTTTTACGATCCTCTTACCACAAAATCGCTATTATCCATCAGAAAATTAAAGCCGACAAACAGATCAGACTTGCGGAAAAAGAAGAATCTAAAACAACCAATGAGAGCGTACTGGGATTGTCGAATTGCATTAAAAGGAAAGACTTCAGCGACCTTTTAGATTGCCTTACTCCAACTCCACAGAATCGGAAATTCAAAGTCCCAGGTGTCGTGAACGGGGAAGTAGTAAATGATGATCATCGGCCTGGTCTGATAGCAGTGCCTCACCCAAGGGGGTAGGCAAGTCTTGTGCCCTCCTCCCAAAGCGATAAAAATTAAATGTTTTATCTATTCGAGACATCCTTATTTGAAGATAAATCGATTGCCAACAAATTCTATACGAATCTAATCAAAGGTTGGATTGATGGGTAAAATTAACTTTCAGATCCCTGCATTACGCTTCGGTGTCTGGAGGTTTCTATTCTTTCTTCCGATGCTTCCAACTGTCCGGTTAGATTCTTCCTTGTGTGCATTCCTCTCTTGTGAGCATCAGCACAGTTTTCTTTTTGTGTTTGTCTGACCGTGGTTCAAAATTACGACGTGTTGTCCTCGGATTTATCCCTTAATGGATTGATCCCGGACCGTCGTCAATATCCCGTCGTGTTGCTCTAATACGACGTTAATTAAAAAATACCATTATCATTACCCACAATTTTCAACGGTGCTGATTTTCGTCTTTGGATTTTTCGTCACCTCTCCACCATCCCACTCTCCAAACTTTCACACCAACCCAACGTGAGGACTTTCGGACACGACAGATTTAAGGTGCACCAGCCGCCTCTACACCATACGCTCACAAACATTCATACCCGGATTCGAACCAGGAACCTTCCGAGCTAGAGGCTAACACCTGTGTAGTAATTGAAGTGAACGTACAGAAGGCCAATTAGAGTAATGAGATTGCGGTGTGAACCTCTGGCATGTATATTATCGCGAATAAGAACTAGCACTAGAAAAGTTCATGATGTACAGTTTTATATTTTAGGAAGGTAGGTAGGTATTTTAATTAGCATCGCATTTGAGCAACCCAATGGGCTATTGACGGCGGTCCGGGATCAATCCCCCAAGGTTTTATATTTTAGACAATTTTGTTTCATTTGGAGGTATGAAATGTGAATATCAATGTTTGTATTCATTATCCGAGAATTTGAACAAGGTATAAATGTGAGTTTTAACACTGCTGTAAGTACAAACAGGGTGTTTCAAAAATGACTCCCTAACTTTAAAATGACATAATTACGAAACCGTGATAGATAAAAATATGAAATAAACGGTACATATAATGGGCAGGTCTGGAATTCTAAAGAGACCGGTGTTAAATTTAGTTACATTTTTGTATAATAGATGGCGCTGTATTCTACGATAAATGTATTATAATGTGTTTTTCATGAGAAACTGTGACCTCATCACGGTATATCGCGATTTTGCAATAATTTGTCGCCACACTTCAAGGATTGGAGGATGCAGACCCTTTGTGGTTTATGCAAGATAGTGCCGGACCGTACCATACTTCTGCAATGTTCCCCCTTCCTTGTTGAATACTTCAATGACAGAGTCAGTGCACTAAATGATTCCAAAGAGACTGACACCGGAATAAATTGGCCTCCATACTCCCCGGATCTCAATCCATGAGTCTTCTTTCTCTTCAGATATTTGAAGGATATTAATAAGAATCCTCAAATACTCAAACAGTTCATCTGTGAAGCATGTGTATCCATTCCAGCCTCCTTCAGGTGGCTACAAACTTCTCCATTCGCTTACGTTGTGATTGCTGTTCAAGGTAACCATTTCGAATCCATTGTAATGTGATTTGACGCCTGATTACTAATGACAATTAACACTCTATTTAAAGGGCAAAAGAACCAGATTGCAGCGCCATCTATTATCCAAAGTTGTAACTAATTTTGTAAACCGGTCTTTTTGAAATTCCAGACCTGCTCATAAAACATACCACTTGTTTCATCTTCCAATCTATCACCGTTTCGTAGTTATTTCATTACAAAGTTAGATCCTTTCTGAAACACCCTGTTTATGCAATTAGAAAAACAGCGTAGATGATATTGATGTAGGCCTCCTAGCAGCTTCTAAGCCCGTTGTGTTGCTCTAGTACCCCCCGAGGTTAACTAAAAATACCATATCATACCAGCAGCTTCTAAATAACAAGCTATTCTTTCATTATGTTTTCTTTAGGAAAATCAAGATATATCCGCATTTTGTTAGAACTACGATCTCATAGCCTGTGGCGAATCAAAACAAGTATGCCCTTGAGAAAACAATCCGTCTAGGGGGTCTGAATTTCTATGATAAATGTTCACTATCATATATACCATAAAGTGCTTGTATCTATCGATGTCTAGTTCTTATATTTTACAACTCCCAAGATTCTGATTGTTTCTGACCTTTCAAAGTGGTTTCGACGAGATATATCGTCCATCTAGAATACCAAATGAAGATATTGGCGTTCTGGATGGTAATAATAATTGGTAATTTTTGTTAACGTCGTACTAGAGTAACACAACGGGCTATTGACGACGGTCCGGGATCAGTCCCTTAAGGGAAAGATCCGAGAACAACACCTCGTAATTTTGAACCACGGTCAGATGACGAAGCAACACCTGAGCTGGCACTCCACTCTCCAAACTTCCACGCCAACCCAACGTGAGGACTTTCGGCCACGACAGATTTAAGGTGCCCCAGCCGCCTCTACACCATACGTTTACAAAAATCCATGCCCGGACCCGGATTCGAACCAGAAACCTTCCGATCTAGAGGCTAACACCTTAACCACTACACCAGTTGGTCGGCTGCCGTTCTGGATGATAACGAGGTCAAGATAATTTAATTTGTTTTCTACTGACAAAATATCTCGTAAATCAGGATCTAATCAGTTTTGATGATGACCAGATACTCCGTCAAAAGACAGCCACGCGACCATTTTAATTAACGTCCTATTGGAACAACAGAACGGGCTATTGACGACGGTCCGGGATCAATCCCCAAGGGAAAGATCTAAGTAATTTTGAATCACGGTCAGATGACGAGGCTATACCAGAACTGCCACCCCACTCTCCAAACTTCCACACCATGCTAACGGTAAAAATTGATAATTATTAGTTAACGTTTTACTAGAACAACACAACGGGCTATTGACGACGGTCCGGGATCAGTCCCTTAAGGGAAAAATCCGAGGACAACACCTCGTAATTTTGAACCACGGTCAGATGACGAGACAACACCTGAGCTGGCACCCTACTCTCCAAACTTCCACACCAACCCAACGTGAGGACTTTCGGTCACGACAGATTTAAGGTGCACTAGCCGCCTCTACACCATACGCTTACAAACATCCATGCCCGGACAGATTCGAAACAGGTAATGGCAATTGGTAATTTTTTGTTAACGTCGTACTAGAGCAACACAACGGGCTATTGACGACGGTCCGGGATCAGTCCCTTAAGGGAAAGATCCGAGGACAACGCCTCGTAATTTTGAACCACGGTCAGATGACGAGACAACACCTGAGCTGGCACCCCACTCTCCAAACTTCCACACCAACCCAACGTGAGGACTTTCGGCCACGACAGATTTAAGGTGCACTAGCCGCCTCTACACCATACGCTTACAAACATCCATGCCCGGACACGGATTCAAACCAGGAACCTTCCGATTTAGAGGCTAACACCTTAACCACTATGCCGGTTGGTCGGCACACCATGCTAACGTGATTGCAACAGTGTGAGACGTTAATTAACTACCTACCTTACTTTAATAAAATTAATTATTATAGAAAAGTAGTTAAGGTCTGAATACGTTTATGTACATGAAAAGCGACATAAATCTAAAGCAAAATCTTAAACTGAGCTCATGCATATTTAAAAACTTATTTCCTTTAACATAAGACCGAATTTACTATTAAAACGTGTTACAGACCCTAAGGTCACATGTTCTTTTTAATCCAGTTGAATTTATTCAACATTTATATCGCCATTCTTTATTGATACCTGGCATAGAGTAACAGAAGCATTACGGAGCATAAGACATTAATCCTACAACGATAAAAATTCCCCTTCAGAAAACACGATACCGCCGGCAAAGCAGAATCCAATTTGTCTCTTGTTTCATAGCGTGAAACAAGAGACCTTTACTTTATGCGATTACGGTGGCGATTTCACCGCGCCTTGTATCGTTTGCTCTTCTGCCTGAACGAGATTTGAAATTCCGAATCCTTTTCAGTGGCAACAGTGTTAGGAAAATATATTTCCTTGCAGTTGTCTTTTTTTCTTGCTGATACGGGTAACTTTTAAATTCTATTTACCAAAAAGGTCAAAAGAGATGCAAAGCGAATTCGATTCCGATTTGCATGCTGTTCTTGTTTTAACCGGAAATTCTATACATGTCATTCATTGATGAAATGTGATATTAATATCAAATCTTGTAATACGTTTTGCATTCGGTTCTACAAATACAGGTAATTCAATTTTGAAAATTTCGAGGGATGCAGACAATTTTCGTAAGATATTTTAAAAAGGAATATTTTTTTGTGATTGTAAACGTAATAGTGTGTTCGTTAAACTTCGCGAAGAAAAATACACTGTGTATAACAATAGTAATCAAAATTATATTATAGAAAATATTTCCATGTTTTAAATTTTTTTCTTTATTCTTCAACTACAGCTTTTAGAGCTAATACCAAAACAGTTTTTCCTGTTATAAACAGCCCGTTGTGATAATTACCATAAACCGATTTTTTAGTACGATCTCACAAATTAAAGTTCGTCATCTGAATGTAGTTTAAAATTACGTGGTAAATGGTAATGGTAAATTTAGTTAACGTTGTACTAGAGCAACACAACGGGCGATTGACGACGGTCCGGAATCAGTCCCTTAAGGGAAAGATCCGAGGACAACACCTCGTAATTTTGAACCACGGTCAGTTGACGAAGTAACACGTGAGCTGGCACCCCACTCTCCAAACTTCTCAACGTGAGGACTTTCGGCCACGACAGATTTAAGGTGCACCAGCCGCCTCTACATCATACGCTTAGAAACATCCATGCCCGGACCCGGATTCGAACCAGGAACCTTCCGATATAGAAGCTAACACCTTAACCACTATACCGGTTGTTCGGAGGTGTTGTCCTTGGATTTTTCTCTTTGGGAATTGATCCCGAAACGTTCAATTATTTTTTACACGAGCAAATTCGAAAAAATCATGTAGCATTCTGAAAAACTAGTTTCGACCCTTGATAAAATAGTAGGTAAGAAACTGAATTAACGTCGCATTAGAGCGATATAATGGGCTACTGGCGACAGTCCGGGATTAATCCCGAAGGGAAATATCCAAGGACGACGTCTTGAAATTTTGAACCACGGTCAGTTTACGAGAACACCTGTTATGGCACCACACTCTCCAAGCTTCCACACCACGCCAAAGAGAGGCCACGATACAATTCATATGCAGCAACTCCACGACTGTCTTTGGCTGTTCCGAGTTTCGAACTCATAACCCTCCGGATGCTAATCCTTTACTCTTTCAACTGGGGCTACCACGACCGTAATTGGTTTAAACAGTTCAATTATGTTAAAAAATTTATGTACTTAAAAATCGTTCATATCTTCATCTGGACATGATGCTAACAATAATAATTATTGTTTCCATTCAAGGTTATCAAAATGAAAATAGAGAAAATTATCAAGCATAATATACAATACAATATTTCAAATGTAAATGTAAACTAAAATAGTACACGCTGTTAAAAATTGAATATTTGTAACAAAAAATTTATGACCACCTGAACGCTAACTGCCTTTTATAAAGTGTTGCCATTCAGCTTAAAACCAACACCTGTAACATTGCACATTTTATTTTTATATATAACTGACCTATATCAGTGTACGTCTACCTCGTGGACACAACCCCTGCAATCTCGGTCTGCAATGGACGCATAACCCCCACAAAAAGCCTCTAACAAGTCGCTGAACCCAGGGTACGGGTACGTGAGGAAGCTCCCTGGTTGAATAACTGTGAAAAACAAACACATTAAGATGCCATCGTGGTTGTCCTCTTGGGGGTTTAGGCAGAAGAAGAAGGAAAAACTACAACTAAACATGACAGAGTGAAGAAACAAACGTTTCCGAGCACATTAAGCAGGCAGGCTTTCTCTCAAATCATCTCTACAAAAAACTTATAAAGCCTTGAACGTCCAGATTCAAAAGAGAGAAGTCGGTTAGTTGGTTAAACTCGGATGGAAGCAGACTAAACACTTGATTTTTCGTGCGGTGCGCACTACGGTAGACGGGGCAATGCCGGTCTCCATCCCCGGGATAGATGCATCGTTTTCCCCCACCCCCATTTTGACGTGAGGTAGATATGTTCACCTCCCTGTGTGCGATAAAATGTTCACATCCCTAAATTAGATTTGAGGCAGATAGATTCGCCTTTCACAACATTCGCGTAGTTTTCACTCCCTTTTTTTTTGGTGTCTTGTGATATCATCAGTGCTTCCCCATTGCACCACCGGATATACTCGTTCTCGTTAAAATAAAAGATTTTGAATATGGAAAGTGCTTTTGGTCTTCCTTAGAGGTATGTGATTTTAATTATTACTTCCTAGGTGATCTCATGGGGCAAACGAAGAAAAGGACTTCTGGTTATTGTCAACTCTTTGTATACCACTAACGATCATTCCTTTTAGGCCAAACGCGATTAACGCAAGGATTAATTCCAAATTAATCTCTAACGGTATTACTTTAATTTTAATACCGCGTCTATCCCACGTTCATACGACAACACCCATCTAAAGATTTTATTTGTTTCGGCCGACCAACCGGTATAGTGGTTAAGGTGTTAGCCTCTAGATAGGAGGGTAACTGGTTGGAATCCGGGTCCGGGCATGGATGTTTCTAAGCGTATGGTGTATCGATCTTATCAAGTGCCAGTAGTTATGAACGGTTGGAAGGGCTACGAGACGAATCTAGAGAAAAATAGCACAGCGTTAAGGGACTCATCTTCTGCAAAGTGTTCCTTCTACAGACCCCAAGGTATCTAGATTAGATTCTTGTTGGGTAAAATTGCGTCACCCCAGGGGCTCCCCTGTAGTGATGCAAATGCAGTGAAACACACAGATGCCTTTTTTTTTTTTATTGAAAAGACTAAGGACTGTGAATACTAAGGACGTGACAAGACTGTGGCAGGAACCCGGCTCGGGACATATTACAGTGTGTTAAAGATTTTAAACGTTTTCTCTCATATAAGCTCATGTAATATTCTGCAATTGTGTTTTCATGCTGTGCAACGCGGGGGGAGAAGGGAACGATGGAGCTGAGGTCAAGTTAGTCGAGGCAAACGGGTCCGGAATGACACGGACACAAGAGCGCAATGGGGGTGAAGTTTTTCTTTTTTATTTCTTTCAACCGACGGGATTTAAACTAAGGGTTACTGGGACTACTGCCAAGGCACCTCCAGTCTCCGAAGACCCCCGCGTCAACTGTGTTAACTAGGGCCCCCCAACGAGTGTCTTTTTTTAATGCTGCTAATCAAGAGTGCTAACACTTCTCATCCGTGGGCGACCTTATCAACCTTCAACCTGACATATGTCGGGTGGTAAGGGGGTCACCAGCGGTGACAAAATGACAAAAGCGTATGGTGTAGAGGCGGCTGGTGAAACCTTAAATCTGTCGTGGCGGAAAGTCCTCACGTTGGGTTGGTGTGGAAGTTTGGAGAGTGGGGTGCCAGCTCAGGTGTTACTTCGTCAAATGACTGTGGTTCAAAATTACGAGGTGTTGTCCTCGAATTTTTCCCTTAAGGGACTGATATCGGACCGTCGTCAATAGCCCGCTGTGTTGCTCTAGTACGACGTTAAATAAAATTACCATTACCATTGTTTCGAGAGACTAAGTTCACTCAAATATCACTGGTAATTGGTAATTTTTAATTAACGTCGTACTAGAGAAACACGACGGGCTATTGACGACGATCCAGGATCAAACCAAAGATCCGAAGACAACACCACGTAATTTTGAACCACTGTCAGATGACGAGGCACCACATGAGCTGGCAACCCACTCTCCAAACTTCCACACCAACCCAACGGAAGCAGTTTCGGTAACGATAGATTTAAGGTGCACCAGCCGCCTCTACACCATACGCTTACAAACATCCATGCACCTCCCGGATTCGAACCAGAAACCTATGTATCTAGAGGCTAACACCTTAACCACCAGTCCGGTTAATCGGCTCCCCGAAATATCACATGGTTCAAAATTACGAGGTGTTGTCCTCGGATCTTTCCCTCAAGGGACTGATCCCGGACTGTCGTCAATAGCCCGTTGTGTTGCTCTAGTACGACGTTAACTAAAAATTATCATTACCATTACCCCGAAATATCACCGAATTAAATATAAAATTTACAGTTTAAGCGCGTAAGTAGGTATTTTAACTAACGTCGCACTGTTGAAACACAACGGTTTATTGGCGACCGTCCTTGATCAAACCCGAAAGGAAAGATACGATGTAATTTTGACCACGTAATTGTGAAAAAAAAAATGGACAGATGACTAGAACACCTGAGCTAGCACCCCACTCTCCGAATTTCACTGGTCGCGATAGCCAGGATAGAAGAACCTAACCTGTCCTCAAATGACTTCATGTTGGCTTGGTGTTGAATTTTGGAGAGTGTGATGCCAGCTCAAGCGTGACCTCACCATTTAAGACAGCTTAAAATTACCTGCTGTCCTTGGATCTTTCCGTTCATGTTTGATCACAGACCGTCGTCCATAGCCCGTTGTGTTGCACCAGTGCGACGCTAATTAATTACCTACTACACAATGCTAACGTGAGGACATTTGAGGTAACGACAGTTTAACGTACTCCAGTCACCGAGCTACGGTCTTTGGCTGGACCTAGTTTCGAACTCGCAACCCTACAGTTGCTAATCCGTTACTCTTCCAACTTATTCCGTTACTCTTCAAATTGAATATTTGTAAAATAAAATGAAAAAATAATGTTTCACCACCTTAACATAAACCGTTTATAAAGCGTTACGATTCAGCACTAAACAAACACCCATCTGAAGATTATATTTGTTTCGAAAGGTTGAGTTCTAACTCAAATATCACCGAATTGTGAATGTATTTAAGAGACATGAAATATTTACCATTCCCATTTTCTTCATTTTCAGACGATTACTGAAACGATGTTCGAAAGAAAGAACGAGCTTCTAACACCGAACAATAAAATCGGGTAGTAAGCAGCTTTTAAATCCTTTCTCTATTGATTGAGGGGATAAAATAGTTTGACGCAGCAAGCGGTCGATTGAATGTTCCATAAACAATTAAAGGCGCCCGCTTGCATTTCGTCTTGAAGTCTCCAGAAAAGTGCTTCGAACAGCGTCTGATTTCTCTTCAATGGTTCCTGGGCTAAAATTAGTTTGAGTCCATTTTTGTTTGTGGAATTACTTTTGATTTTATTGTATGTGTTACCGGCAAAGTTTGAAATCCGGCATTCTTTAGAATACCTAGGCATTTTATAGAATGCCGAAAACTGGCCGGCAATGTATGAAACGATTAATATTTCACTCTTCCTAGGCATTCAATAGAATGCATTGGTGGTCTTAAAGCCCAGGGCCTCGGCGGTAAAGTTGTACCCAAGGCCTACTCTTATTTAATTATTAATATTTTTTTAAATAGAATGCAATGTATTTTTTGACGCATGGTATTTTTTAAACACATTTATTTTATTTAACGGCACAATCCCATAATTGTACTAGACACCTTTTTTTATTACTTTTTTTAAACATAATTTCATACTGTTATTCTCAGATTAGCATAGTCTGAAGTTCAGAACAGTTTGTTAATGGTATTAAATACTGTTTCACACGTGAATGCACAAAACACAAAAAAATAAATGTAATATTTTGCCAGTATATCGAAGAAAATAAAATTGAAAAAAGCAGTTACATTTTAATATTTCTTACTAGTTACTTTAACACGTCTCACTTTTGCGTTCACAATTATTCAAGTTAAGGTCATCGCATACATCTTTTTCAGTAGCAAGTATAGCAATGGATAACACGAGCTTCTCCCATTGTTGACGGTAAATATGTTTTTAGCCTATGAAATATGCTGAATGATCGTTAGGCTCTTGGTACACCTTTGAGTAACTGTGTTAATGATATTCAGTTAATAATAACCGAAAAAGCATCTCGAGTTCACTGAAGGAATCTACAATGGAATTTAAACAACTTAAGACTGAGCTATGAACGCGCTCTTCATTCACTTTATTACTATCACTAAAATACAAAGTTTTGAAAGAGATCAACTGTGTTCAAGTAATAAAAGTGAAATCTTCAGGAAACGTTTTTATGAGGTTATTACCATGAATATGAATATTCTCATTCGATAACTTTTTTGGATGCAAGAACCCAAATGTCTCAAACAGTTATCAGAACTTAAAGAGAACTTAAGAAGGCTTTATAAGTTGAGACAATTGTAGAACACTTCAGATCTATAACGGGACACTACATCAGCAGGTTGTTCATCACTGCAGAGCTAACCGTCTCACTCTTTTGTCTTACAAACACGTACAACCTTAAAACCAGTCTTATCCAAACCCGTAAATACCCATTTTTTTTAGAACTTTTTAAAATTTTAATAAACTCCTGTGCTCAGAATTTTCAATTTTCACACAACTTTTACAAAACTTTCGACAAGAAATAGATAAATAGTCTTAGCTTGTAAAACTCGGGAACACTCATCTACTATAGATAACACTTCATGCCACCAAGTGAGAGTTATAAAAATGCCCAATCCAGTTATTTCTGCAGAATGACTATATCACTAAATTCAGCACTAGTATGCTTCCGGTCAATTAACTCAGCCAAACAATCAATAATATCAAAATTACTTAGAACAGCATCGACGGCAGACAAACGAGTCACCCATATGGTTTTTGATAAAGATTTTTTCCGACTGTTTGCAACATCAATATTCGCAGGTTTAACCCTTCTTTGCATGATTTTTTCTTTATTGGTGAAATAAATCAAGGTGATATAATTCATGTTCAAAATTAAAGGAAAAATGGCTAAAAAAATCTTAGTATATATTTATAGTATAAATTTAGCAAAAAACAATATGATGGTATCATGTGGTATTTTTAAAATTAAACGCAAACTTTTTCAGAAATTGCTCTAAAAATAACAGAAACACATGTTACAAACCTTTCTTCCACTCATTTTCACTTTTTTAGCAATAGAAACTCAAATATAATAAAACAAAATTAAAAACGAAATCATACGTTTATTGCAACTACAACAAACAGCGGAATGACAACTTCAAACTCGTTTTACTGATAGTGACACTTGCTTATTTTTAACAGCTATATTTATTTTTATGCAATGGATATTAAAAAGGTATCCAGACACGATCAACTTAAAGTGAACTTGTTCTTTTATATAATTTTTGGGCATTCAATGTTATGATGGATATTTCCACCATTATGCAAAGAAGGGTTATAATCATCATGACTCGCATTCGAGTAGAAACTCGTCGGATTTAGTATCAACCTCTGATTGCACACCTCTCTGAACAATGCCAAAAGCACTTGCATAAATAGGACTAGATTTTTCAGCCTGAAAATAGGTGGGTCCCTAGACAATCAATATTATTGTCAATGTGATTGTCACTGAGTCATTGAAGCAACCAATTGATCGTGTAGGAGGCGATTGACGCAATTTTCAATCGATTGAAACGCATTGATAGAAATTTTGATTGATGGACATTGACGGGAGCCATTAACGGCGCCGATTGATCGTTTAAAATACGCAGTTGTCAATCGTTCGGGCAGTATTGCTTTTTTATTCTCTAATCCATGTTTATTATCTTCGCGATCGTTAAAGGTAGAGTAAACATTTTAACGGATTCGAAATCTGCGGAAAATTTTACACCAGATAGATACCTTAAATGTTAATTTCTGTTAATAGTTCAGTTGAAATTTTTATATTTTCACAATCTGAATTTAAGTAATACGAATATGTCAAAGCACAACTTTGCATATAAATATATATAAATTTTATTCAATTGGCACCAAGGACTAACACAAATACTAGCTTAGAAGAAAAAAAATTAATAGAATTGCAATTCTCCTAAAACTTTAATACTACAAAATATTTAAAAAAAGGAATTAGTTACTAAAAAAATTATTTCGATGTCGAAGGCTTCATAAAATCTATCAAATTCGTCTGACGACAGACACAATGTCTTCTTTTTTTAAAGCGGAATTTCTTTGTAGCAAGCTAATAATTTTTTAGTTCTTTGTTTTGTATCTGTAACGCGTCCTTCGTTGGATTCTATGTTTTCTAATTTTTTTTATCCCCATTCAACTAGCTGAGACTAGAGATGCGACATCGCCCCAGAACCATCGATGTTTTTAAATATCGATGTTTTAAACTTTCAATCAACTTTAAAACCACAGTGGATTTAAACTTTATCCCCCATTTCTTAAAACTGGCTTTGTAACCTTAAACATTAATGTTCGCCGGGGGAAGGGAGATTTAATTTTGTCATTTGCTGTGTTTATTAATTTATAACTAAGATTTTTTATGTTTTGAAAACATCGTCATCGATGTCGCATCCCTAGCTGAGACCTTTTGTGATGTGTCTGGGTCGCGCAGATGTTCTTCGATAGCCGTTCCGTTGGTTTTGAGCGCAGGTGATTTGTAACAATTCCTTCCCTGAAAATCTGTCAACACAAAGGGATCTGGGATACAAATCTTTATTATTATAAAGCGCATATATAGTTTTTTTTTTGTAAAATAAACGCAAGCTAATTGTAAATTAGGCGAGTCCCACCAGAAGTGATTGTGCCTGGGAACGGGAGTCTGTGAAGCTTTTAATTACTTTGTATCGTGATTATCCCGAGTTATGGAAAGTTGAGTGAATATGTAAAAAAACAAAAGATAAAATTGTTAGGTATTATCTCTACTATTATAAAGTAAAGTTTTTTGTGTGTGTGTCATGAAGTTGTGCCCTGACGAATTTATGGCATTTACACTAATGAAATTTGGCACACATGTAGTACGAATTTTTTTGCAATTTTATAGACCAGCCCGATTTTTAAAATTTAATCTTGAAAATTTTAAAATTAATTTAATGCGATGTTCTATTATTATTATTTTCTTCCGAATGGCAACAGTCATGAATCCGTATTTACTGCGCGTGTGTATCCGTTGCCGTGTAGCCGCCCGATTACTGCATATCCTTTCAAAAATGTATTACTTTTTTTAAAGCATGTTAACTTTTAGTTAGCGTTGACTTTTAATCTTTTATATAAGTATCTTTTTATTGTGCTTACTTTATTTTTGAAACTGCATAAAGGTTGTGCAATATGTTTGTTATTGTTTCTTTTTAACTTTTAGTTGCGTTGACTTATAATCTTTTATATAAGTATCTTTTTATTGTGCTTACTTCATTTTTGAAACTGGATAACGGTTGTATGTTATTGTTTCTTTTTTATACTACGATAGTTTGGATTTTGATTTTTAAAGCATATTAACTTTTAGTTTGGATATTTTTTTTAAAGTTTAGCGATATTTAATTTTGATCTTTTGTGCAATTTCTGGTTTGTTTCATTTATGCAATCTTTTGTTTGTTTCTGTGTAGTACTTTGGTTTTCGTATAGTTAATTTTTGTTGTTGTACATACGACTAAATCCGATGACTTAAGAGTGGAACAGTATGCACATTTGACGCATCTGATTCAGATGCGTTGATGAACGATGGAAATGTTGCTGTACAAAAACTAAAGTTCACAGAAATCGCTAAACTTCCAAAAAGATATAAAAACCAAAAGTAACAGGTGATGCTTTTGTAAATTTTTATATTGCATAAATTATCAAAATTAAATATTGCTATTCTTTCCAAAAGACACTCAAACACAGAAACAAACAAAAAATTTCATAAAATAATAACAAAATTATGGCATTTTGCTATAACGGCCTCTTTTCACGTACGCCCCACAATGTTTTGTTATACGACTAAAACAAATGCTGTTTTTATGCTTTTGTTTAGTATCAGCTTCTCCCTTTAGATTACACTGCTATATTTTGCCTCACGAAAATATCAGTTATGTTTGCATAACATTGTCGTCATTTTACTGCGTTGTCGCTTTAGTGTAGTTAGAACAACATTCACTTTATACAAAGCCCACGTCGCAACTAAAAATCCTATCGCGAGGCAACTTTTATCCGCTATGATACGAAACAATGTATTGCACAACTGTGATCCAGTTCCAAAAAGGTAGTCTTGGATTTAAACATCATTTTGCCAATGCTGGCTTCTTACATCACTGCCTTTTTTGCATACTGGGGGCTGTAAATTAAAAAAAACTAAACATGTTATTGCAAAATGCTGTTATTTTGTTGACCTTTAATGATATTTTTTTTTGTGTTTGGGTGTCTTTGGAAAACCATACCAATACTTTTTAATAATTTATGCAACGTTTAAATTTACAAAAACATAAGCTTTTACTTTGGGTTTTTATATCTCTTTGGAAGTTTAGTCATTTCTGTGTACTTCAGTTTTTTTATCGCACCGTTTATCAACGCATCTCTCAAATGCGCATACTGTTCCACTCTGAGTAATCTGATTCAGTGGTATGTACCACACCTTCTCCGATTCAATCTCGGAATACATAGCGACAATAAATTGATGAAGCAGGTCTCTGCTTTTTAAAAATATATCCAAATAATCCAAACGAAAAGTTAATATGCTTTAAAAATTATAATACAAACTATCGTACTCTCAAACAGAAACAATAACAAACAACGTATTGCACAACTGTGATCCAGTTACAAAAATGGAGGAAACACAAAAATATATATACTTATGTTATACATTATGATAATCCAAACTAATAGTTAATATGCTTTTAAAAATGCAATAAATTTTTATATAAGGGATATCCAGTAATCGGGCAGCTACATACGCACAGTAAATACGTATTTAGTCAATGCCAATTGAAGATTTGCTATTTGGAGGAACACAATAATAATTTAATATCTCATTACATTACTTTTAAAATGTTCTGGATTAAATTTTAAAATTCATGGTGGACTATAAAATTTTAAAATATTCACACTATTTATGTGCCAAATTTCATTATTGGAAGTACTATAGAAATCTATACACATTACGCGTCACACAAATGAGGCCTTAAAACACACGACACAGTTTTTTAATATATTGGAACCATCTGGACTACTCTCGCACATATTGGAGCACCAATTATGCGTCTCACAAATATCAATCCACCTTCACTGTGCAATGGCACAACACTCTGTCAACAAACTCATGTGAACTATTATTAAAGCCACCATCGTGACTCGACATGCTGCAAGTTTAAACGTATTCATTCGTTAAATACCAATCATCACTTCTGATATCCCATTCCAATTTAAAAAACTTCAGTTCCCAGTTCGTTTAAGATTCACTGTCAGCATCAACAAGGCACAATCACTTAAAGTCGTAGAACTCAGTCTCATTCAACCGTGTTTCTCCCACGGTCAAGTGTTTGAGATTATTTAATACCTTTTTACTTTTTATAAAGAGATATCACTTAAATTTCTTGCCACATATGGTTATTTTAATAAGTGTACATGTATACTCTCTCGGGGATAAATAATCAAGTAAAAAATTCACATTTTAAAAATTTGTTTTCCTTTTGCACATGGCACAGGCTTATTTCATTTCATTTAATTGTTTCTAAACTTACATTTTACATCTACAAACGTTGTAATTTTAAAAATTCAGGTAAGCAAAAAAATAATTCTATTTGTACTCAAAAAAAAAAATACCTTTTATTTTGGTCTATTAATCTATTTTATTCAAAATTACCTCAACTTGCAATAATATTTCTAATTTTTCTGTCTCCCTATTATTTAAGTAATTTGGGGTTAAAATATACTATGTTGCCCAAATCAACACATTTCATTGTTGTGTTCAAAATAAGATACACATTTCAGTTGTAAAATTTAAAAAATAATAGACTCATTTTTCGGTTTTCAGTAAAAAAAAATGCATGTTTCTCACTCCTTTCACCATTCAATTTTCTCAACTGCCTTATTCAAAAACTTAAATATCTTTAATTCTTACAAAATACAATTTTTGGCATTGTAGTAATATATGCATATGTATAAGATCGATTTTAAAAATAATACAACAATAAACACAAATTGTGCAAGTTTTTATTACAAATTTCAACCAATTTTAAATTTGAAGAAATTTGTAATTTTTAATTAACATCACACAAAAGCAACACAATTGGCTATTAACGAGGGTCTGGTATCAATTCCCTAATTGAGACATCCGAGGTAATTTTTTAATATCGTCGTACTATAGCAACTCAACGTGCTATTTACAACGGTCTGGTATCAATCCCTAAGTAAAAGATCCGAGCCAATTTTTAATTAACGTCGTTCAATAGCAACTCAACGGGCTTTTGACTACGGTCCGGGATCACTCGCCTAAGTAAAGTATCCGAGAAAATTGGGTAATTTTTAATTAACGTTCTCAAGCACTACAAATACCTATTAACTAGGGTCGTAGTTAAATCCAATAAGGGAAATATACGTGGACAACCACGGTCATATCATAACATAACAACTCAGCAGGCACCCCACCCTCCAAGTAATTGTCACGTCACACCCATTCACTCTCTTTGCAATTCCAATTTCACAATAACGAGGCCATCACGCCGTTGTCCGTGGTGTTGGTTTGCGGAGCAAACCAAATTGGAATGTGTAGCAAACACCGGTGGTTTACAAACGTTCCCAATAGACACACCTATCCCCACAAAAGTACAGCACGGGCAACGCCGTGCTAGCCACGCAGTGGCTAGTCCTAGATAAAAGACTCACTTGGTAACAACAGACCATACACATTAGAACTAAATTCCGAGACGTCAAACGTAAAATCGTCCACCTAATTACTCGGAATTCTTAAATGAGTAGAAAATAAAGTACTCGTTTACTTAAACTACCTTAGACCAGTTATCACATACGCAAGCCAAATCTGGGGATCTGCAAACAACGATTATATCAACACTCTCGAAGCCGTCCAATCTACTACTTTCAGATCCATAGCTATAGCAAGGGGGTTTCAGATAAATTCGGAAATCAGACATGATCTGAAAATCCTCTCTCTAAAAGCACACATCGCCAAAATTTCTACGAAATTCTACGAACTGTACTTTATCAGTAATATCCCAATACAACAGATCCCGGTACAGCTACACTCTACGTTTATGACTGATGGCAACGGCTTGGCGATTTTTTTTTGGCGCACTTCTAAAGTCGACAAGGAAAGAATTATTTCTTAACTCTTTTCCTGTCACAATTTTTTTTCTTTTTACAACACACTTTTTAAGCACATTTCAGAACGTTTTAAAAAGTATATTTTAAAAAAACTTTCACAAAAAATAGTAAGCTTAATCACATATCAAAACACATTTGTGAACCAGCAGAGAAACTAAGCTACGAATGGTAAGAAAACCCTGAAACTTATCACTTACACTAAATACAGTGAGCATGTTGAAAAAGAAAAAGATTTACAAAAGAAAAAAAAGCAAGTAATAATACCTGATAACGTCAGAAATCTCTCGTAAAAAATAATGAAAACGAAAATGGTCAAAAAAAAAAAAACTCTTAATCCTGTCGTGAAAACTATTATAACAAAATAAAAATTCCACAACTGTCAAAATACAAATAAATGGACCAATGGTATCACAGAAAATGATTTAAAAGGACCAATGCAATAAAAGGATATTTTAAAAACAAAATAACCAATGGGAGGAAATAAAAAATTTCAAACAAATCAATGAAATCAAACGATTTTAACGGATTTTGGAAGAACTTTCTAAATTATTCAAAATGAAAAGTGAAAGTTTTCGTTTGCCGAGGTTGCCGTGAAAACCACAACAACAGCAACGAAAGATGGATTGCCTTAATTTATCGTAACTCGCTACTAGAAGTGCGCCAAAAAAAAATCGTCAAGCCGTTGCCATCACTCATAAATGTAGGAATACTAAACAACGGTAGTTGTCTACTAGTCTGGAAAGAACTCATTATAAGAGCAACGAGACTGGTAGGAGTCAGTTGCATTGTAGTAGGAATGCAAGGCAAGACTGTCACGAGCCATTCACATTCTGGTATTCAGTTACGAGAAAATTAATAGAACAGACACTTTTTCCCCTGGACGCCATTGAGAGCTGACGTATTTTTTCCGAGCAGAGACGACTGCTGCCGATAATGACGGAACTTTTTTGAAATATAACTCAACTGTACATAATAATTGTATATATTTATTCATTAAATGTCAATGTGCTGTAAGATTCGAAGTCTTTAATATAGACCTTACCAAACAGAACAACACGAATCTTACAAAAAAATGAGGGTTCGGCCGCGATGTGAAAAACCGTTGACGACCGCGACGATTCTTCTCCTTCGAACGAGGGCTTGAACGACGGATTAGCAGACCCCGAAAGCAGTGACGATTGAACCGGCCGGCGGAATGTTTTGACTACCTATGCAAACCTGGACTTGTGTTTTAATCATCTGCAAGAACAGTTTCATGACTTCTCCTGACGTGGTGCTGATGATAGACTGAAACGACAAAAAAGAAAACGCGTAGACGAAAAAACGCGTAGACGAAAAAACGCGTAGACGAAAAAACGCGTAGACGGAAAAGACGAGTTGACGGAAAAGACGGATAGAAGGAACTTTCGAAACTGTGTGAAAATGCGAAACAAAGAAGATCTCAAGATAGTCCAGCTTTTAGAAGAAGAATATACTGAAGTTTTTCTAGAGAAGAGGAAGAAATTAAGAGACGATGCCAAAGAGAATATCCTAAAAATTCAGGAAGAGAATAAAAGAACGTATGATAAGAAGAGGAAGAAACCTCATCAATACAAAGAGGGCGATCTTATTGCTATTCAGCGGACTCAATTTGGTGTCGGAATGAAATTACGACCGAAATTCTTAGGACCATATCGAGTGAAGAAAGTGAAACCCCATGATCGCTATGACGTTGAGAAAGTTGGAAACCATGAAGGACCGAACTTGACGTCGACAGCAGCTGACCATATGAAGTCGTGGTTCAATAACTAATACTGAATCAATGTATTCCCAGATACTGTTTTGTGTTTTTTTTTTAGGTTTGTCGTGTTCCTTTCGAGGACGAAAGATCATCAGGATGGCCGATTGTAGGAATACTAAACAACGGTAGTTGTCTACTAGTCTGGAAAGAACTCATTATAAGAGCAACGAGACTGGTAGGAGTCAGTTGCATTGTAGTAGGAATGCAAGGCAAGACTGTCACGAGCCATTCACATTCTGGTATTCAGTTACGAGAAAATTAATAGAACAGACACTTTTTCCCCTGGACGCCATTGAGAGCTGACGTATTTTTTCCGAGCAGAGACGACTGCTGCCGATAATGACGGAACTTTTTTGAAATATAACTCAACTGTACATAATAATTGTATATATTTATTCATTAAATGTCAATGTGCTGTAAGATTCGAAGTCTTTAATATAGACCTTACCAAACAGAACAACACGAATCTTACATAAACGTAGAGTGTAGCTGTACCCAGATCCCCAAGTACGACGCAAGCATTCCCAATAATCGTTGGAGACCAATATCAACACTCTCGAAGCCGTCCAATCTACTACTTTCAGATCCATAGCTATAGCAAGGGGGTTTCAGATAAATTCGGAAATCAGACATGATCTGAAAATCCTCTCTCTAAAAGCACACATCGCCAAAATTTCTACGAAATTCTATGAAGAACTGTACTTTATCAGTAATATCCCAATACAACAGATCCCCAGGTACGACGCAAGCATTCCCAATAATCGTTGGAGACCAAGATTCTAAACCCAATATAATTCCTAATTCCTTTGAAGCTTACTGAAGCTACTCTCAGCATTGAATTTCCACACGCGCGACCAATATACTGCTTATAAATTCCTACACACTTTTCATTTCAAATTGACATCATAATACGAACAGCATCAACTCAAACCGGAGACCAACTATTAACCTTTATTCTGCAGCAGGTACAGAATTGTTACCACTATAATTTCGTTCATCATCAGCATGGTTTAGATTTGTATACGGTGAATATTATCCCCCTCTTCAGTGACCGCTATCACCATTTACGAGATGTCAGCACCAAACTTTCTTGAGGATCCCTCCTTTTGTTCAGTACCCTATCCTTTCTTCCGTGAGGTGTGAACGCTTTGGGGGGAAGGCAGAAGGTCGCCCTGGTGATATCTAACTCACGCCAAACGATACACCACACAATACTATGAAAGGAAAGCGTCAGTCGTAAATACCACTGAAAGTTCTAACTCTCAAGTTAGGTAATTAGGTAGGGGGGGGGGTTGGACAATGCAGGCGAAAGAGCTGTTCTTGGAGACGATCTAAGCACCGCAACAAAAAGGTTAGAGCATCCAAGATCGCAGTCAGTACTTGGAAGGGTGACCAACCAAGACACCGTGATTATAATAAAGTTTTCGCAACCACCACGCACTATTCTAAATTTTTAATCTGCACCCAGCCTATCTCACTTATTCTCGATAAATATTATTTAGTTAAGGGCATTTTATCTTTGATCTGTTCTTCACTATTTTATATCTATCGGAGATTAAGGCCACCAATCGGTCATGCACTGAAGAACTTGCCAATTTTTTTGCCTTCGGAGACGATCGGAAACTCAGAAGGAAGCAGATGACTTGGTCCAGGAAAATTGCCCAACCACCTCGCGAAGGACATGGTCTGAAAGATTTTTTCAGCGACCTTGCGGACTATTTGGAAGTGGATGATCTTGTTGAATCCATAAGTCACGCTCTTTCATGAAATGTTTCTGCTGTCGAACGTGAAATGTCTTAAAATGGCGAAAACGGCGTCCTCACCCTACAGATTCGATTCCAAGCCTGACACCTGGTCTGCTGAAACCTCACCGTATTTTCCCGATACTTATATTCCGACGGTGAGACTGGTTTTCGGGTTTTGTCATCGATCTCATCTCTCTCTCTCTTCTAGACTTTCATCTATTGTTTAAGTCCATTGTGATAATTGAATTTTCTATTTAACTGTTGGTTTTTAATACTATTTCATACTTTAATTCTTATGTAATATAAATTATCTTTTAACCTTTAACTGCTGTCATGGGTCTCACAGACCTCCGAGTTATTCTTGACACTTCGTTTCCACCCCTTAAAGTGAATATTGGTCCCTATCCTATTCAATACTTTCCTACTACGTCCAACAGAAGCCACATTCCAAGACTGGCTTCGCTGCCCCAACTATTTCGTGTTTTACACTATTTGCATCTCCCGCGTGGTCTCTTAGACCCCTTCACTTCATTTGCGTTACCGTTCTTGTTGAATGAAATCGTCTAAGTTTGAGTAGGGAATATCTGCAGAGAGCCTAAAATGGCAACAAACTTTACTAAAAAACGATGTATGTATCTTACACAAAAAGAAATTCAGGATATTGTTGATAATGGGTCGGAAATAGAGTACTGGGACAGTGAAATTTCGGATAGTATTGAAAGCGAACACGAAACGGATTCAGAAATTTATGCAGATGAAGAAGAAGATATATCAAGTGCTTCTTCACAAGAAGAATATTTCTACGGAAAAAATAACTTCAAATGGGATTCCGAAGGTGGAAACCTAATCGTGCCTTTTGAACACCAAAACACGACATAGTTTTACAGTTTCCAGGGTTGAAACGTCCTGCAAAATTAGGTCCGAAAGCTGAGCCCGAATAGACATGGAATCTACTTAACGATTACAGTAATATAAAATGTATTTCATGTTAAGAATTGAACTATCTAAATTTAAAATGTACAAATGATAATTATCTAAGGAATCTTTCATTAATATATTAGATTAATCCACTTTATACGCACTTTAGTGAGCGAGGTCTGAGAGACCCCTCCACACTAGTTACGAGACGGTTTGTGATACAGCAGTTAAGAGTTGAATTTTAAAAGAACTGTTCTGTCACTTTATTGTTCTTATGGAGGCATATCATTATTTAAGCTAAAGATTTTCCACTATACGAGCCAAACATATTTCAACCTAACATTATCATATCTATTCTTTAATGTTTCGAACGTTGCTGCATAGTTAGAAGAGATTATTAGGAAACCCCGGATTAGTCTAACTGCTTCACCTTCAACCGAATATTGCAAATATTTCAATTTTTGAATGTCATTTATTAAAGAATTAATTCTCATGAATATTGGCTTAAAATTTTAGTGCATTTGGTGTTCAGTGGTTCAATAATCAGCCCTTTACAGCAATAACAAATTTAATTACTTTTATTTTAACAAATTCAGATGATTAGAGCTATTATGAGGCGCTGTCTCCTTCTTGCATGCTTTTTATTCAATGCTATCCTGCGAACAACTTATTCTCAACGTCTTACTGCCAACCACTTTTCCTTACCATTTGGCGCAATTCGTGAACCGCCTGGGGTATTTCACACTCCCCACTTCAACTCTTTTTGTGTTTACATAAGCGATTACCTCCTGAATATCTATTACTTCAAATATTAATCAAATACAAATCTCAATCAAATGTAAATGCAATGTGAACATAAATGTATATTAAAGTGAAACAGAAAAAATAAGTATTGATTTGATTGAGATCAGGCATTTTTTGACAATAAGAGCGTAAATGCTCCAATTCAATAAAAACACAGAAACCCCTTCTCGAACGCGAAGCTACAGTCGTGCGGAAACAGTCTTTTCAGTCGTCACATTGGAGTCGAATCATTACCTCCTGTCCAAAAATCGAATTCAGTTGGTCGAGGACGTAAATGCGCGTCTCTTGACACACGCGAATAGTATTCCAAAGGTCGTATACTAAAAAAAAATTTTCGCGTCGAATCGGGACGTATATACACACAGGAACATTGAAAATAGCGCACCAAGAAGGAAGAAAGGTACAATCGCGAAACTTTGCAAATAAGTACAGTGAGATCTGATATGCAAATGATCCAAGTTTGGTGCCAATGCGCATGACCAAACACCTTGCAGTGCCGCTGCAATCAGGAAGTGGGACCGGAGTACAGTGGAAGATTCATAAACGTGACGATCACATTCCGACTCTAGGAGGACCTCAGTAAGCGAAGAATGGCAGGTAGACGTGTGGGAAGACATTTCTCTAATACAATCCGATGTAGGGGTGCCTATTGTTCCACAAACCATTTCCAGTCGCCTTGCGGAAGCGAATCTGCAATCCAATTTCTTGTACTGCCTTTACCACCGAAACATAGGCGACTTCGTCTACAGTGGTGCCATTAAAGAGGGACGTGGAATGTCACAGTTTGGCAAACGTGGTGTTTAGTGATGAATCCCGGATCGTTTTGGGGACAGATGATGACCGCGTACGTGTGTGGAGGTGCCCTGGTGAACGATACAATTCCAACCTCGTTGTCGCGCGACACACTGCCTGCACAGCAGGCGTAATAGTATGGGGCGGGGGGCCTAGCCTACGATGGTCGGTCCACTCTAATTGTGCTACGAGGAGCCTTAACGGACGAGCGTTATGTTGATCACATTCTTTGATCCCACTTGGGATCTTTCCTAAATGGTCTTGCAGGGACAATTTACCAGCAAGATAATGCTCATCCACACACAGCTCTTGTTGCTCAAGACTTCCGACGTCATATTCAGAGTCTTCCATGGCCGACCCGCTCCACGAACCTTTCCCCTATAGAGCATCTGTGAGACCAGTTGAAACGCCAGATGCCGCCGTGTCACTCTGTACATGATTTCGAGGTGGCTGTTCAAGATTTGTGGGCCCATCTGCCTCAGGACAACATTAGACGTCTAATCAACTCAATGCCGGACCGTGTTGCTGCATGTATTGCAGCAAGAGGCGGTTCGACGCGCTATTGAAGTTGCACTGCATTTGTCTAGTTGTACACACTGTATTTGTTTAATTGTCCTTATTTTGGGATTAAGTGAATCTCTCATCTGTATCATTATTGTATTAAATTTAATTTCCATCCGATGCTTCCTTCTTGGTGCGCTATTTTCAATGTTCCTGAGTGTATATATACACCTCATTTCGAAATGTACTGCACTAAGCAATTTGAACTAGATGGTAAAAGTGTACTTTTAGATTTTGTGCCAAGAACTTAAATTTTATTTACTTTTAACATTCCAAGTTCTAATCTTGATTACTTTTTATTTATTTAGTAGGATAAATTTAATATTGTGTGTAGCTAATTTATATGAATAACTTATTTTATTTTATTCTAGCCACTGCGTGGCTAGCCCGGCGTTGCCCGTGCCAGTTTCTTTTGTGAGGTTATTGGTTTGCTTCGCAAACCAAATAGGAGTTTGTAGCCTATTGGATAACAGCCATACAGAGTTGCCCGTGACAGTTGTTTTCGTGGGAGTCACATTGCCAGAGGTGTTTGTTTGCTCCTCAAACCAAATGGGCGTTGCCCCTGACAGTTCTTTACGTGAAGGTCACATTGGCCGTGCGGTGGTTTGCTTTGCAAACAAAAAATATATACATATTTAATTGAAAATTATTTATTAAAACAAAATCAAGGTATCTATTTAGAAGAAAATTTTCCGCCGATTTCAAATCCGTTGAAATTTTCAATCTGTCTTTAACGATCCCGATTTTACAAAAAAGAACTAAATGCCAGTCAAAATTTCGCTGTGGAATAGTTTGAACGGAGACTAAGCATTCCCATTTAATTGAAAGCGGAAGGTGAAAAAATTGGCATGGTTTCAAAGGCACACGTCAATAGTGACGATTGTGACGTGACATCAGGAAAGAAAGAGCTGAATTCTGATATTTTCCCCTAAGTGCCGGAGCGGGACGAAAAAAGATCCAAAGGAGAAAAAAATATTAAATTCATTTTAAAATGTTCTAGATTAAATTTCAAAAATGTTGCTAGACTATAAAATTGCAAAAAATTCGGACCACCAGTGTGCCAAATTTCAATATTCTAAGTGCCATAGAATCTTCAGAACACGGCGGATACACACACACAGAAACTTCATTTTATTATAATAGAGATGGTTCTGCAACAATACAAAAGGTATAATATTTTTGTGTGGAACAATGCGCTAACAATATCATTGTTAAACAATAGAGAAAGGCAATAAAGACGTGTGTGAAAGCATTATTACGGATTTAGAACAGGAGCTTTTTTACCATTTCGTGATTGACTTCTGAAAGTGTAACTGCGAAAGCGAATTTGTTAAATTGATGCGCTATTTATTTATCGATTTGACAAAAACTATGGATGATTTATTTCCATTTCTTCTTTACGTTCAGACCGCAAGTGTTTATCCTTGTATCCTGTTCCTCTACGGATTCATATCTCTGTGGAGTTTTTTCCCGACCTTGGGAGTTTATCTACTGACTCTACGATTGACGAAACTCTGCAAATCTCTTCTAAAGACCAACTTTGACAGCCACATTGCCAGCAGCCAAACTGATACCAAACTCGATCTTTACAAGCACAAACGGATTCCTCCATCGAACGAAGATGCTCTCTTATCCAAAAGAAATTCCATATTTCGAAACGTGCCTTCAATAGACTCAATGCGACCCAAAACAGACAATTTGCCTGTATTCATCTTGCACTTCGAGATTGCCAAAATACACGTTGCAATCCTGATTCTTTTCAGAATTATCAGTTTCAACCACCTCAAACAAATCATGGTAATATACTTCCTTATGAAATTAGTATTCAAAGTATTCAAGAAACACTTTAAAAGTGAAGTTCAAACTACGGACCAGTTCACACAAACCGATGTCTCAGATTCCGCCTACTACAGCCAGCAACGGAACAATTCCGCAAGTAAATCTTCAAGTGAATCTCTTACATTTCCTTTTCGAAGAGAGATAGAACCCAGGGTGAGCAAGCTACTCTCCCTCTACGACGTCAACCCGATTGATCACTACGACGAAGTGGTGACCTTTGAAAGAAGGAAACCGACAGTGGAGCAGATCAGAAAAGACATCGACGAGATGATTTCACACTTGAAGATCCCGTCCTATCACGGCTCGGACGTCGACAGGATGCTCAGGCAGAATTACAACCCGCCTGTAGTGGACCTGCGCCCTGAGGTGGAGCAGTCTCCCTTTTACATTCCTAGAAGGATCGCACCTGACGATGTAAAAAAATCCTTTTTTGGGAAAAAGTTGGGAAATTGGTTCCGGCGATTCAAAAAAAGAAAACTCCAACGAGAAATCGCCGCTACTTTCACCAACCATGTCATCGAAGACAGACGCCATCTGTTCGAAAGACACAGCTGCATCTATTGCTTGGATCTCAGGAAATCAAAACGGATGAAATTTTCTCGCAAACCATGTCCACAAGCTCCAGCAAATATTGACGTGGCAACCTACAGAACTCTCATCTAGTTGAAATAGCTGAAACAGACATAGACGTGGCAACCTGCAGAACTCTCGTCCAACTGAAATGAGTTCGAAAAAGTATGAATTTTCAATAAACCATTCGACAGAACGCTGCCTTTCAACATTTCGGACAATCGAAGACTTCGTTTCTTGCATGTCCGCATCTTAAGCTTCTTTTTTTCTTTGTACAATCTTACCTTCTTCAGACAATTGAAATAGTTGAAAACTTCCAATCATCTTTAATATCAGTTTACGTCTCTGGGGTCAGCGAGTCCCGAAAGAGGTCTCGGGGACTGTACCGTAGTGGGTGGAAGCGGGTGGTCGGTACAGTCCCAGGGAAACAAATGTAGCCCACCTCCACGTGGTGTTTCCCGGACAACGCTGTGTGCTTCGGCCACAGCGGCTAAGTGGCTATACAAGGAATGGTATTTTATTTAACGTCCTAAAAAAGCAACACAACGGGTTATTAGGTAGAAAATTACGGGAAAGATCGGAGAATATCAGGTAATTTTGAATCACTGTCAAATGACGAGGCAACACTATAGCTGGCACCTCATTCTTCAAACTTCCTCGTCACACCAACGAGAGGACATTTGAGGCCACGGAAGATTTAACATTCTCCTTGCACATGACGGTAGTCGGTTGGACTCGAATATGCTACCCCTGGTGACTAGACAATGGAATAATACTATAGTCCCTTGTGGTGTATTGTGCTCCTCCATCCGAGTCCTACTTGAAGGGGAAGCGGATGAGCAAGTCGTCATGGATGGAAGTGACATTGTGAGGAGTTTCACTAGTGGAATGGTCGGAGTAAAAGGTTAGGGAAATATAGGAATGAGAGAGCGAGGAAGACGTCTGGACATATAACAGATCGATCGTACTTATTAAGGCTCTTCCCTGAGTCAAATATTGTCATTTATTGTTTACTTTTTTGCACTAAGTTCATGCAATAAATCTTTTGTAAAGTTTCAAGTGTTCTTTTTCTTTTGCCGTAAAAAGAAGTACTCTAGGATCGTCCATTCTCTTTGTATGATTCTTCTAATTACTCTCCACGATTATCAAATACACGATTATCAATGAATAAACGAGTTCTATTTCAGCACAAATTGGAACCTTTACCTTTGTACAAAAAAAGGTATATAAATAGGTGACCAATAGGTAAGTAGCTAATTAACGTCGAACTGAGAAGCACAACGGGCTATAGGGTACTCTCCCACATCAACACCCGAAGGCAGGGCAGGTCCGAGAGAAATGTTATTGCAGATTTGAAATGATGATTTGGCGCCCCCGGCAAATTAAAAAAATTCGCCATATTGTTTGGGTGATAAAGAGGGGGCGCAGGGATGGCAACTGATATCGATATCACTCTTTAAGACAGGGCTCGAAATACCCGGGTGCACAGGTGCACATGAAAATAAAATTGTGCACCTAATTTTTTTCCAGCTAGGCACACCTGTGCACCTAATTTAAAAACTTAGGTGCACAAGGTGCACCTGTATTAAAAAATGTATTTTGAGGCCTGCTTTAAGACACTTAAAATTTATATTTAAAAGAAAAAAAATTTGGATTTTGTAGATGTTTAGTGTGAAATTTCGTTACAAGATGATATTGATATGAAATATGAGAGGGCGGGGGGAGGAATTTTAATTCTTGATATCGTTTGACATGTTAGGTAGGATAGGGGTCTTAAAGTTACGAAAAATTTATATTGATATATCTGTACCTTGATGCTAAAAGGGCCAATGTCCAAAATTCTTGAATTCGAGTTAATAACTTGAAATAGAACTTAATCCTCTTAAATTATCAGTAAACAACTTAAACTATGAGTAAGCAACTTAAAATATGAGTAAACAACTTAAAATATGAGTAAACAACATTACATTCACACCTAAAATATGAAAAAAAACAAATTATGTTCAAATTTATGGAGAGTTTTAGAAATTACAAAAAAATTAATTTGGATTTTCTTACAATTTGGACATTGGCCCCTTTAGCACCAAGGTATGAATGGTGATTGTTGAGAACTATGATTGATAAACGAACTGTATCCAATATTATCTTTAACTTTATTATATACACTTGAATACGAAATATGACAATTAACTACGTACCGAAATAATACAAATATTGATATTATAACACAAGTAAATAACGCATAATTTAACATATTGATTTGGATAAATTATGAGAATTTATATCTAAATAATAAGCATTTTTGACTCACCGAATTCTGAGCAGCAATCATAATGACTTGATCTCGATTTGTGGCTAACAAAAAAGACTGGCTAATTTATCAACGCGATTTCTTTCCAAAACAATAATGGTTGCCATTACTCATCGTCAGTTTCTGCTGCCTTCACTAGATATTTCTTATTATTCCGACTCCAACTAATTTCTCATTGGTTGATCATTCACATTGAAATACACTAGCGCCATCTAGTGGCTACACAGTGATTGAACAGTGATAAAGATGATCAGTTTATTTTTGCGTGTGGCACGCGCTGGCAAGGCCATTCCAAGGTTCTGTGGTGCCCCTGGCAGAGGAAGGATTGGACTCTCCCATGTGAAAATGTACAAAGGCAGAACTAGTACTAAAAGTAAAAAACACGTAACACTGGATATATTACTTTATTTATTATGAATATTTTTCACCAAAATAAACTATAACCTACAACTTTACTTTTCTTGCTTTTCGCAAGGCAAATTCTGAGATTATGTCGTAAAAGTACATACTTTCTGACACCTTTTGCAAAATGGATGAAATGGCAAGGTTTCTCAAACGGTTCTTGCCCCATGCTAGACCGGAGGTAGTTTTCAATGTTTCAACTTACAAAAACTGCGTGATCAGTCGTCATTGTAACCGGAAAGGTAAAAAAAAAAAAATCCTGAGGGAAATTTCTACATTTGGATATGAATTCAAGAGAATATTTGCATACACACTGAAACAAGTCAAGTTGGAGTATATCCTCAAAAGTTTACACGACTTAAGTTTTGAAACATTGAATTTCATTAACTAAGTCTTCAACATTAATAGCCTTCGAATACTAAAGCTCGAAATTCCCTTTCCCTTCGACTAGAGTATTTAATTCTTTTGTCATTGCCATTACCTTCTTCGGAAAAAAAACAGAAATTATCTGCTTCTTGTGCGGACGGCGTGTTTTACCGCGCCCCTTTATATCGGGCGTGGGCCGAGTCCTTCATACTGATATGGCCCGTGCCCCTATCTTAACGCCCGATGCGACCGCTTCTGTCGCATCAGCCTATGACCGGTCCTGGCCGAAGGGAAAGACTCGAGGACAACTCCCTAGCCCTTTCTGTTGCTCCAGTGGGACGTTAGCCTTTATGATGCGGCATATTGACTTTTCTTTCCACTAAAATATCGCTTACACCAGCGGCATGGTAGCGGTGTTTGTTATCCCCTTTTCAAGTGACCGCTGGCATCGATCAGCATTTACGAGCTGTCAACGACAAACCTTCTCGAGGGTCCCTTCTTTTGTTCGTTGGCCCCTTACCTGGCCGACCGTGAGGTGTGAACGCTTTGGGGAAAACAGAAAGTTGTCAGGTGATATCTCTTCTCTCGCCAAACGATACTATGAAAGGAAAGCGTCATTCGTAAATACCACTCATGGCCCTATCACTCATGTTAGGTAATTAGGTATGGGGGCTCGGAGAATCAAGAGAAAAGTCGTTCCTGGAGACGATTGAAAAAATTCAAAAGGTTATTTAAAAAAATACCAAAAATTACAATTCCGAGGACAACGCTACATAATTTGGAACCACCTTGATGTATGAGATATTTCCTCGAAAGCACTTGATAGGTTAATACCTTTTTGAATTCAATAGTTATGAACCATTTTTCTTCCCCACGTCAGAGTTTTTCACAATAGGGAAAATATTGTCTCAAATTATACTAGTCGTTTAACCTTTAGGCGCCTAGATTTGTTTCAACTGTCTTCAGGAACGACCTTTTCTCCTGCATGTCGAATCCCCGTACCTAGATACCTAACTTAGCGATAGAGCAATGAGTGGCATTTACGACTGACGCTTTCCTTTCATAGTATAGTGTGGCCTATATCACCAGAGCGACCTTCTGCCTTTCCCCCAAAGCGTTCATACCTCAGGGTCGACAGGGAACGGTTCCGAACAAAAAGAGGGATTCTCTAGAAGGTAAGTCGCTAATCGTTCGTAAATGGTGATCGATGCCAGCGGTCACTTAAGAGGGACATAACATTCACCGTACACAGATCTATACCATGCCGCTGATGTAACCGAAATAGTGGTAGCAATTGTCTACTTATCACAGCGTAAATGTTAAGGTATTTTATAATTTTCGTACGTAAATACGAGTGTTATGAAGATTATATTTCACTGTTTACATATAATATTAAACTATGCAATTCGGGGAATGCAAATAATTTAATACATAAGTACGTAGTATCACAAGGTGTATGTGAGTGCAACTATGAGTCGTAGTGCAACAAATACCAACTGGTCACTTAGCAGCAAAGCGTGTCCTAAAAGGAATAACCTCAATCATTTTTACTGATAGGGTAGAGTAAAGACTATTTACAGTATCATCCTTTCAAGAGAATAATGTTCTTTTAAGTGAAGATTGTGTTATTTAAAAATTCTGAGTTTAATATTGAGTGTTGTATAGCGTTTATGAATGATGTGGAAAGCTAGTCTTGTATTTGCATAATACTGGAAAATGGCATGAAACAGAAAAAATAACTACAATTCAACAACTACGTTATTTTATACTCTATTTTTGCAGCTTTGTTAAAACATTGAAATTGAGCTAAGGTTGCCTAATGTTGCTATAAACTACACGGAACAGCTGGCCACACTAAAGAAATCCTTCAGCAGCTCTGAGTATAGTAGTTAAGGTGTTAGCCTCTGGATAGGAAGGTTCCTGGTTCGAATCCGGGTCCAGGAATGGATGTTTGTAAGTGTATGGTGAAGAGGCGGCTGGTGCGCCTTAAATCTGTCGAGGCCGAAAGTCCTCACGTTGGGTTGGTGTGGAAGTTTGGAGAATAGGGTGACAGCTCAGGTGTTGTCTCGTAATTGTTGACCGTGGTTCAAAATTACGAGGTGTTGTCCTCGGCTCTTTCCTTTAAGGGATTGACCCCGGACTGCCGTCAATAGCCCCTTGTGTTCCTCTAGTACGACGCTAATTAAAAAAATTCCAAATTAATCATCAGCTCAGAAAGAATCGAAAAAGAAATGTAAGCAAACGCTAAAGAGGTAGATAGGTACTTTAAACAACACAACGGGCAATTTTTAATGAACGTAATTAGTAACATAATGGGAGTATTGGCGACGGTTCCAGATCAAACCAGAAGGGTAAGAACTGAGGTAATGGTAATGGTAATTTTAGTTAACGTCGTACTAGAGCAACACAACGGGCTATTGACGACGGTCCGGGATCAGTCCCTTAAGGGAAAGATCCGAGGACAACACCTCGTAATTTTGAACCACGGTCAGATGACGAAGCAACACCTGAACTGGCACCCCACTCTCCAAACTTCCACGCCAACCCAACGTGAGGACTTTCGACCACGACAGATTTAAGGTGCTCCAGCCGCCTCTACACCATACGTTTACAAACATCCATGCCCAGACCCGAACCAATAACCTTCCGATCTCGAGGCTAACACCTTTAATATACAGAGGATGTCCACAGGGTTCGGTTCTGGCACCGACCCTGTGGAATATATATTTTAACCCAATCCTAAATTTGAATTCCGACTTAATTTATCTCCAGGCCTTCGCTTACGACCTGGCGTTGATAACTTCAGGAAAGACGCGTGAGGACCTGGAGAACAACACTAATACCTCACTGAATATTATCCACAATAAACTCATAGAATCCAAACTGAGCCTGTCGACCGATAAGTTTAGGTCCATAATAATTTCAAAAATAGTTAACTTAAAGGATGTATTGAATTTTAAAATAAATGATAAAGATATAGTGATAACTCATAATTTAAAATATTTAGGCCTCTATTTCGACAGCCGGCTCACGTGGTGCGAGCATATCCAAATGTTGAGAGACCGCTTTATGGAGATGGGCGGTGCTCTCAACAGAATACGCGGCGGAGGGTGGGGCGTCGGTGGCCAGCTCCAGAAGATATGGTATCTTACCGTTACCGAAAAAATCTTGACTTATGGATCTGGCGTTTGGGGAGGCAACTTAACAAAAGTTCAGAAAAAGCGTTTGGCGGCTATACAGCGCCCGTTTCTTGTTAAGATCTCCAGCGCATACAAGACCTCCCCTACCGACTCCCTTAACACCCTTTGTGGAATTCCTCCGCTCCACGTGACCCTGCTGTCGCTATACAAAAAATTTAATATTATCAAGAGACGGCAGCCCGACCCAGAGCTGAGACTATCCCCACTCCACTACGATTATCACATACCAATAGCAGGTGTCCCTGTGTCCGACCTTAGGTTGGACATTCGGGACACAATTGACAATCCAGATTATGAGGTGTACACCGACGGCTCGGGCATTGATGGCAATGTTGGGGCCGCGGTGTGCATCCTCGATGATAAAAAACTAATCAAAGTTCTAAAATTTAAGTTACTTGCCGGCAACTCGGAGTTTCAAGCCGAGTTGTCGGCTATTTTCAAAGCAATTGAATGGGCACACTCGGAAGGGAAAAGAATAAATATATATACAGATAGTCTCAGCTCAATTCAGGCCTTGAAAACAGCTCAAAATAAATCAAATTACCTTTTCACAATTAAACAGAAAATATATAATAATACTAATAACTTTGGCCTGAGTTGGGTTCGGGCACATGCGGGGCTTGCCGGAAACGAGCTAGCAGACGAACAGGCCAAACTAGCCTCAGTCGGCGGTGAGACGTTGAATATTCCTTTTCCTGTCAGCCTTTTAAAAAGAAAAATTAAGAACTTTATGATCAAAGGCTGGCAGGAACATTATAAAAACTCTCTCAAGGGAGTCCGTCTAAAAGACTACATACCAAAAGTTAGAACCGACACCCTCATCGTCGACCGTTGACTTGTATGGTTCCTTACAGGACACGGCCCGTTCTGGGCCTACCTCAATAGATTCCATTTGAAGGATACCGATAAATGCGTCTGTGGGGAGGTGGGGGACGCTGATCACTACCTATTCGACTGCATATTCACACAGGCAAACCATACTACAAGACCAGCTAACGAGAATAAGGTCAATTGGCTTGAAGGTGTTCTGGGTAATAAAATGTCTCGCGCAAAAATCAAGTCCTGTGTGAAAACAGCGATGGGTATGGTGGCGGGGCCCTCCCTCCCTCCTCTAGGTCAACAGACACACCCGGAGCGATCCCCTCTTTTAAAGTTTTGAAATTTTAAAGTTTTAATCTTTTATATATCATGTGTGTAGATCATTCTTAATATTATTTTTAAAATATGACTCGCTTAAATTTTTAACTTATTTTAAAGCATGTTCTCCCCATTTCACAATATAATATACTTATTTCATAGCAACATACCCATAATACGGCATAATTTATTTATTTCACCTTTCATTTGTAAATAAACATAATCACAATCATTATATTCACAGCTCATATTCACAATCGTGTTTTACAGTTCTTGTTTCAATTTTATATATTGTTCTAGAAATTCCACTAGTTTGATTTTGAGTAAACGATTTTTTTTTCTTTTTTCTCTGTTCTGTTCGGTTATTCTCAATACTCCCGGTGTGCCACCGGTGTTTATTTTCTTATTTCCGGTGTGCCACCGGTGTTTATTTTCTTATTTCCGGTGTGCCACCGGCTCATTGTTCTGTTTTGCCCGGATTTTCCGGTATACCAATCGGTATAGTGGTTAAGGTGTTAGCCTCTAGATCGGAAGGTTCCTGGTTCGAATCCGGGTTCGGGCATGGATGTTTGTAAACGTATGGTGTAGGGGCGGCTGGTGCACCTTAAATCTGTCGTGGCCAAAAGTCCTCACGTTGGGTTGGCGTGGAAGTTTGGAGAGTGGGGTGCCAGCTCAGGTGTTGCTTCGTCATCTGACCGTGGTTCAAAATTACGAAGTGTTGTCCTCGGATCTTTCCCTTAAGGGACTGATCCCGGACCGTCGTCAATAGCCCGTTGTGTTGCTCTAGTACGACGTTAACTAAAATTACCAATTACCAATTACCTACCCGGATTTTCCGGAGGTTTTGTTTATTTGTTAGTTTTAAGGCCGCTTAATGCGTGCATGATGTAACTCCAGATCGGGGAATGTAACCTGCCCCATACCATTTCCTTGAATCAATAAGTGATCGTTCGGCCGGCGTGGGTCCCTATGGACCTCCTTGTGCTGCGATGGAAGTCGCCACCCTTTCACCCCGGATCTTATTACACTCTAAACCTAACGGTGAGTGGATTCGGGGAGGGTCTTAAAAAAAACATCCTTGCCCGTACCCGGATATGAACCAGGAAAGAAATGAGGACAATGCAGCGTAATTTTGAACCTCGTTGATGGACGAGGCAACACCTGAGCTGGCAACCCACTCTCCAAACTTCCACACCAAACGAACTGATGAACTTTCGGCAACGATAGATTTAAGGTGAACCTGCCGCGTCTACACCTTACGCTTACGAACATCCATGCACTTCCCGGATTCGAACTAGAAACCTACGGATCTAGAGGCTAACATCTTAACCACCAGACCGGTTGGTCGGCTCCGCCCAAAAATCACCGAATTAAATATAAAATTTATAGTTCAAGCGCGTAAGTAGGTATTTTAATGAACGTCGCACTGGAGAAACACAGCGGTTTATTGGCGGCGGTCCGTGATCAAACCCGAAAGGAAAGATCCGAAGTAATTTCGACCACGTAATTGTGAAAAATGGTCAGATGATTAGAACACCTGAGCTAGCACCCTACTCCCCGAACTTCCAGTGGTCGCAATAGCCCGGATAGAAGAGCCTATTCTGGCCTCAAATGCCTTCACGTTGGCTTGGTGTAGAAGTTTGGAGAGTATGATGCCAGTTCAGGAGTGACCTCACCATTTAAGACAGTTTAAAATTACGTGCTGTCCTTGGATCTTTCCGTTCATGTTTGATCACAGACCGTCGTCCATAGCCCGTTGTGTTGCACCAGTGCGACGCTAATTAATTACCTACTACACGGCACAATCCCACAATTAACGGCACAATCCCATACTTGTACTAGACACCTTTTTTTATTGGTGAAATAAATCAAGGTGAAAAATTCATTTTCAAAATTAAAGGAAAAATGGTTAAAAAAAATCTTAGTATATATTTATAGTATAAATTTAGCAAAAAACAATAGGATGGTATCATGTGGTATTTTTTAAATTAAACGCAAAATTTTTCAGAAATTGCTCTAAAAATAACAGAAACACATGTTACAAACCTTTCTTCCACTCATTTTCACTTTTTTAGCAATAGAAACTCAAATATAATAAAACAAAATTAAAAACGAAATCATACGTTTATTGCAACTACAACAAACAGCGGAATGACAACTTCAAGCTCGTTTTACTGATAGTGACACTTGCTTATTTTTTTTAAGCTATGTTTTTTTTTTATGCAATGGACATTAAAAAGGTATCCAGACACGATCAACTTAAAGTGAACTTGTTCTTTTATATAATTTTTGGGCATTCAATGTTATGATGGAAATTTCCACCATTATGCAAAGAAGGGTTATAATAATCATGACTCGCATTCGAGTAGAAACTCGTCGGATTTAGTATCAACCTCTGATTGCACACCTCTCTGAACAATGCCAAAAGCACTTGCATAAATAGGACTAGATTTTTCAGCCTGAAAATAGGTGGGTCCCTAGACAATCAATATTATTGTCAATGTGATTGTCACTGAGTCTCATTGAAGCAACCAATTGATCGTGTAGGAGGCGATTGACGCGATTTTCAATCGATTGAAGCACATTGATAGAAATTTTGATTGATGGACATTGACGGGAGCCATTAACGGCGCCGATTGATCGTTTAAAATACGCAATTGTCAATCGTTCGGGCAGTATTGCTTTTTTATTCTCTAATCCATGTTTATTATCTTCGCGATCGTTAAAGGTAGAGTAAACACTTCAACGGATTCGAAATCTGCGGAAAATTTTACACCAGATAGATACTTTAAATGTTAATTTCTGTTAATAGTTCAGTTGAAATTTTTATATTTTCACAATCTGAATTTAAGTAATACGAATATGTCAAAGCACAACTTTGCATATAAATATATATATAAATTTTATTCAATTGGCACCAAGGACTAACACAAATACTAGCTTAGAAGAAAAAAAATTAATAGAATTGCAATTCTCCTAAAACTTAAATACTACAAAATATTTAAAAAAAGGAATTAGTTACTAAAAAAATTATTTCGATGTCGAAGGCTTCATAAAATCTATCAAATTCGTCTGACGACAGACACAATGTCTTCTTTTTTTAAAGCGGAATTTCTTTATAGCAAGCTAATAATTTTTTTATTCTTTGTTTTGTATCTATAACGCGTCCTTTGTTGGATTCTATGTTTTCTAATTTTTTTTATCCCCATTCAACTAGCTGAGACTAGAGATGCGACATCGCCCCAGAACCATCGATGTTTTTAAATATCGATGTTTTAAACTTTCAATCAACTTTAAAACCACAGTGGATTTAAACTTTATCCCCCATTTCTTAAAACTGGCTTTGTAACCTCAAACATTAATGTTCGCCGGGGGAAGGGAGATTTAATTTGTCATTTGCTGTGTTTATTAATTTATAACTATGATTTTTTATGTTTTGAAAACATCGTCATCGATGTCGCATCCCTAGCTGAGACCTTTTGTGATGTGTCTGGGTCGCGCAGATGTTCTTCGATAGCCGTTCCGTTGGTTTTGAGCGCAGGTGATTTGTAACAATTCCTTCCCTGAAAATCTGTCAACACAAAGGGATCTGGGATACAAATCTTTATTTTTATAAAGCGCATATATAGTTTTTTTTTCTAAAATAAACGCAAGCTAATTGGAAATTAGACGAGTCCCACCAGAAGTGATTGTGCCTGGGAACGGGAGTCTGTGAAGCTTTTAATTACTTTGTATCGTGATTATCCCGAGTTATGGAAAGTTGAGTGAATATGTAAAAAAACAAAAGATAAAATTGTTAGGTATTATCCTAGATAAAAGACTCACTTGGTAACAACAGACCATACACATTAGAACTAAATTCCGAGACGTCAAACGTAAAATCGTTCAACTAATTACACGGAATTCTCAAATGACTAGAAAATAAAGTACTCGTTTACTTAAACTACCTCAGACCAGTTATCACATACGCAAGCCAAATCTGGGGATCTGCAAACAACGATTATATCAACACTCTCGAAGCCGTCCAATCTACTACTTTCAGATCCATAACTATAGCAAGGGGGTTTCAGATAAATTCGGAAATCAGACATGATCTGAAAATCATCTCTCTAAAAGCACACATCGCCAAAATTTCTACGAAATTCTACGAAGAACTGTACTTTATCAGTAATATCCCAATACAACAGATCCCCAGGTACGACGCAAGCATTCCCAATAATCGTTGGAGACCAAGATTCTCCACCCAATATAATTCCTAATTCCTTTGAAGCTTACTGAAGCTACTCTCAGCATTGAATTTCCACACGCGCGACCAATATACTGCTTAAATTCCTACACACTTTTCATCTCAAATTGACATCATAATACGAACAACATCAACTCAAACCGAAGACCAACTATTAACCTTTATTCTGCAGCAGGTACAGAATTGTTACCACTATAATTTCGTTCATCAGCAGCATGGTTTAGATTTGTATACGGTGAATATTTTCCCCCTTTTCAGTGACCGCTATCACCATTTACGAGATGTCAGCACCAAACTTTCTTGAGGATCCCTCCTTTTGTTCAGTACCCTATCCTTTCTTCCGTGAGGTGTGAACGCTTTGGGGGGAAGGCAGAAGGTCGCCCTGGTGATATCTAACTCACGCCAAACGATACACCACACAATACTATGAAAGGAAAGCGTCAGTCGTAAATACCACTGAAAGTTCTAACTCTCAAGTTAGGTAATTAGGTAGGGGGTGGGGGGGTTGGACAATGCAGGCGAAAGAGCTGTTCTTGGAGACGATCTAAGCACCGCAGCAAAAAGGTTGAGCATCCAAGATCGCGGTCAGTACTTGGAATTGTGACCAACCAAGACACCGTGATTATAATAAAGTTTTCGCAACCACCACGCACTATTCTAAATTTTTAATCTGCATCCAGCACATCTCACTTATTCTCGATAAATATTATTTAGTTCAGGGCAATTTATCTTTGAACTGTTATTCCACTATTTTTTATCTATCGGAGGTTAAGGCCACCAATCGGTCATGCACTGAAGAACTTGCCAATTTTTTTGCCTTGGGAGACGATCGGAAACTGAGAAGGAAGCAGATGACTTGGTCCAGGAAAATTGCCCAACCACCTCGCGAAGGACATGGTCTGAAAGATTTTTTCAGCGACCTTGCGGACTATTTGGAAGTGGATGATCTTGTTGAATCCGTAAGTCACGCTCTTCCATGAAATGTTTCTGCTGTCGAACGTGAAATGTCTTAAAATGGCGTAAACGGCGTCCTCACCCTACAGATTCGATTCCAAGCCTGACACCTGGTCTGCTGAAACCTCACCGTATTTTCCCGATACTTATATACTTATATTCCGACGGTGAGACTGGTTTTCGGGTTTTGTCATCGATCTCATCTCTCTCTCTCTTCTAGACTTTCATCTATTGTTTAAGTCCATTGTGATAATTGAATTTTCTATTTAACTGTTGGTTTTTAATACTATTTCACACTTTAATTATTATGTAATATAAATTATCTTTTAACCTTTAACTGCTGTCATGGGTCTCACAGACCTCCTAGTTATTCTTGACACTTCGTTTCCACCCCTTAAAGTGAATATTGGTCCCTATCCTATTCAGTACTTTCCTACTACGTCCAACAGAAGCCACATTACAAGACTGGCTTCGCTGCCCCAACTATTTCGTGTTTTACACTGTTTGCATCTCCCGCGTGGTCTCTTAGACCCCTTCACTTCATTTGCGTTACCGTTCTTGTTGAACGAAATCGTCTAAGTTTGAGTAGGGAATTTCTGCAGAGAGCCTAATATGGCAACAAACTTTACTAAAAAACGATCTATGTATCTTACACAAAAAGAAATTCAGGATATTGTTGATAATGGGTCGGAAATAGAGTACTGGGACAGTGAAATTTCGGATATTATTGAAAGCGAACACGAAACGGATTCAGAAATTTATGCAGATGAAGAAGATGATATATCAAGTGCTTCTTCAAAAGAAGAATATTTCTACGGAAAAAATAACTTCAAATGGGATTCCGAAGGGGGAAACCTAATCGTGCCTTTTGAACACCAAAACACAAAATAGTTTTACAGTTTCCAGGGTTGAAACGTCCTGCAAAATTAGGACCGAAAGCTGAACCTGAAGAGACATGGAATCTACTTAATGATTACAGTAATATAAAATGTATTTCATGTTAAGAATTGAATTATAAAAATTTAAAATGTACAAATGATAATTATCTAAGGAATCTTTCATTAATATATTAGATTAATCGACTTTACTCGCACTTTAGTGAGCGAGGTCTGAGAGACCCCTCCACACTAGTTACGAGACGGTTTGTGATACAGCAGTTAAGAGTTGAATTTTAAAAGAACTGTTCTATCACTTTATTGTTCTTATGGAGGCATATCATTATTTAAGCTAAAGATTTTCCACTACACGGGCCAAACATATTTCCACCTAACATTATCATATCTATTCTTTAATGTTTCGAACGTTGCTGCATAGTTAGAAGAGATTATTAGGAAACCCCCGATTAGTCTAACTGCTTCACCTTCAACCGAAGATAGCAAATATTTCAATTTTTGAATGTCATTTATTAAAGAATTAATTCTCATGAATATTGGCTTCACATTTTAGTGCATTTGGTGTTCAGTGGTTCAATAATCAGCCCTTTACAGCAATAACAAATTTAATTACTTTTATTTTAACAAATTCAGATGATTAGAGCTATTATGAGGCGCTCTCACCTTCTTGCATGCTTTTTATTCAATGGTATCCTGCGAACATCTTATTCTCAACGTCTTACTGCCAACCACTTTTCCTTACCATTTGGCGCAATTCGTGAACCGCCTGGGGTATTTCACACTCCCCACCTCAACTCTTTTTGTGTTTACATAAGCGATTACCTCCTGAATATCTATTACTTCAAATATTAATCAAACACAAATCTCAATCAAATGTAAATGCAATGTGAACATAAATGTATATTAAAGTGAAACAGAAAAAAGGAGTATTGATTTGATTGAGATCAGGCATTTTTTGACAATAAGAGCGTAAATGCTCCAATTCAATAAAAACACAGAAACCCTTTCTCGAACGCGAAGCTACAGTCGTGCGGAAACAGTCTTTTCAGTCGTCACATTGGAGTCGAATCTTTACCTCCTGTCCAAAAATCGAATTCAGTGGGTCGAGGACGTAAATGCGCGTCTCTTGACACACGCGAATAGTATTCCAAAGGTCGTATACTAAACAAAAATCTTCGCGTCGAATCAGGACGTATATACACACAGGAACATTGAAAATAGCGCACCAAGAAGGAAGAAAGGTACAATCGCGAAACTTTGCAAATAAGTACAGTGAGATCCGATATGCAAATGGTCCAAGTTTGGTGCCAATGCGCATGACCAAACACCTTGCAGTGCCGCTGCAATCAGGAAGTGGGACCGGAGTACAGTGGAAGATTCATAAACGTGACGATCACATTCCGACTCTAGGAGGACCTCAGTAGGCGAAGAATGGCAGGTAGACGTGTGGGAAGACATTTCTCTCAGTTATGCGAGTTTGAAAGGGGGCTCACAGGCTGGTCGACTCGCCAGGTCGATCGTTCGTAGTGTGCCGTCAGAACATGTTGGGAGTAGAGGACACCAAATGGTGCCCACGTGTGGCGTACCGGGTCTGGAGCGACCAGGAAGACGACAATGCGAGAGGATCGAAGGATGGTGCAGCAAACTCTTGTGGATCCCACAGCGACTCGTTTCACGATACAATCCGATGTAGGGGTGCCGGTTGTTCCACAAACCATTTCCAGACGCCTTGCGGAAGCGAATCTGCAATCCAATTTCTTGTACTGCCTTTACCACCGAAACATAGGCGACTTCGTCTACAGTGGTGCCATTAAAGAGGGACGTGGAATGTCACAGTTTGGCAAAACGTGGTGTTTAGTGATGAATCCCGGATCGTTTTGGGGACAGATGATGACCGCGTACGTGTGTGGAGGTGCCCTGGTGAACGATACAATTCCAACCTCGTTGTCGCGCGATACACTGCCTGCACAGCAGGCGTAATAGTATGGGGGGGGGCATAGCCTACGATGGCCGGTCCACTATAATTGTGCTTCGAGGAGCCTTAACGGACGAGCGTTATGTTGATCACATTCTTTGATCCCACTTGGGATCTTTCCTAAATGGTCTTGCAGGGACAATTTACCAGCAAGATAATGCTCATCCACACACAGCTCTTGTTGCTCAAGACTTCCGACGTCATATTCAGAGTCTTCCATGGCAGACCCGCTCCTCGAACCTTTCCCTTATAGAGCAACTGTGGGACCAGCTGAAAAGCCAGATGCCGCCGTGTCACTCTGTACATGATTTCGAGGTGGCTGTTCAAGATTTGTGGGCCCATCTGCCTCAGGACAACATTAGACGTCTAATCAACTCAATGCCGGACCGTGTTGCTGCATGTATTGCAGCAAGAGGCGGTTCGACGCGCTATTGAAGTTGCACTGCATTTGTCTAGTTGTACACACTGTATTTGTTTAATTGTCCTTATTTTGGGATTAAGTGAATCTCTCATCTGTATCATTATTGTATTAAATTTAATTTCCATCCGATGCTTCCTTCTTGGTGCGCTATTTTCAATGTTCCTGAGTGTATATATACACCTCATTTCGAAATGTACTTAAATTTTATTTACTACTGTACACAACATATATTACTAGTTTTTTAATTTATAAAGCCTTTTAACAGTCCAAGTTCTAATCTTGGTTACTTTTTATTTATTTAGTAGGATAAATTTAATATTGTGTGTATCTAAATTAAATGAATAACTTATTTTATTTTATTCTAGCCACTGCGTGGCTAGCCCGGCGTTGCCCGAGCCAGTTGCTGTTGTGAGGTTATTGGTTTGCTTCGCAAACCAAATAGGAGTTTGTAGCCTATTGGATAACAGCCATACAGAGTTGCCCGTGACAGTTGTTTTCGTGGGAGTCACATTGCCGGAGGTATTGGTTGCTTCGCAAACCAAATAGGAGTTTGTAGCCTATTGGATAACAGCCATACAGAGTTGCCCGTGACAGTTGTTTTCGTGGGAGTCACATTGCCGGAGGTGTTGGTTTGCTCCTCAAACCAAATGGGCGTTGCCCCTGACAGTTCTTTTCGTGGAGGTCACATTGGACGTGTGGTGGTTTGCTTTGCAAACCAAAAAATATAAATATTTAATTGAAAATTATTTATTCAAACAAAATAAAACGTCGAAGAGATCCAATCGGCGTGACGTCACGTTCTCATAAGTAAATATATAATTATTGAATTGAAAAATTATTTATTAAAATAAAATTAAGGTATCTATTTAGAAGAAAATTTTTCTGCCGATTTCAAATCCGTTGAAATTTTCAATCTGTCTTTAACGATCCCGATTTTACAAAAAAGAACTAATTGCCAGTTTAAATTTCGCTGTGGAATAGTTTGAACGGAGACTTGAAAGCGGAAGGTGGAAAAATTTGGTATGGTTTCAAAGGCAGACGTCAATAGTGAACGATTGTGACGTGACGTCAGGAAAGAAAGAGCTGAATATTTCCCCCTAAGTGCCGGAGCGGGACGAAAAAAGATCCAAAGGAGAAAAAAATATACGAAATTCATTTTAAAATGTTCTAGATTAAATTTCAAAAATCTTGCTAGACTATAAAATTCGGGTCACCAGTGTGCCAAATTTCAATATTCTAAGTGCCATAAAATCTTCAGAACACGGCGGATACACACACACAGCAACTTCATTTTATTATAGTAGAGATGGTTCTGCAACAATACAAAAGGTATAATATTTTTGTGTGGAACAATGCGCTAACAATATCATTGTTAAACAGTAGAGAAAGGCAATAAAGACGTGTGTGAAAGCATTATTACGGATTTAGAACAGGAGCTTTTTTACCATTTCGTGATTGACTTTTGAAAGTGTAACTGCGAAAGCGAATTTGTTAAATTGATGCGCTATTTATTTATCGATTTGACAAAAACTATGGATGATTTATTTCCATTTCTTCTTTACGTTCAGACCGCAAGTGTTTATCCTTGTATCCTGTTCCTCTACGGATTCATATCTCTGTGGAGTTTTTTCCCGACCTTGGGAGTTTATCTACTGACTCTACGATTGACGAAACTCTGCAAATCTCTTCTAAAGACCAACTTTGACAGCCACATTGCCAGCAGCCAAACTGATACCAAACTCGATCTTTACAAGCACAAACGGATTCCTCCATCGAACGAAGATGCTCTCTTATCCAAAAGAAATTCCATATTTCGAAACGTGCCTTCAATAGATTCAATGCGACCCAAGACAGACAATTTGCCTGTATTCATCTTGCACTTCGAGATTGCCAAAATACACGTTGCAATCCTGATTCTTTTCAGAATTATCAGTTTCAACCACCTCAAACAAATCATGGTAATATACTTCCTTATGAAATTAGTATTCAAAGTATTCAAGAAACACTTTAAAAGTGAAGTTCAAACTACGGACCAGTTCACACAAACCGGTGTCTCAGATTCCGCCTACTACAGCCAGCAACGGAACAATTCCGCAAGTAAATCTTCAAGTGAATCTCTTACATTTCCTTTTCGAAGAGAGATAGAACCCAGGGTGAGCAAACTCCTCTCCCTCTACGATGTCAACCCGAGTGATCACTACGACGAAGTGGTGACCTTTGAAAGAAGGAAACCGACAGTGGAGCAGATCAGAAAAGACATCGACGAGATGATTTCACACTTGAAGATCCCGTCCTATCACGGCTCGGACGTCGACAGGATGCTCAGGCAGAACTACAACCCGCCTGTAGTGGACCTGCGCCCTGAGGTGGAGCGGTCTCCCTTTTACATTCCTAGAAGGATCGCACCTGACGATGTAAAAAAATCCTTTTTTGGGAAAAAGTTGGGAAATTTGTTCCGGCGAATCAAAAAAAGAAAACTCCAACGAGAAATCGCCGCTACTTTCACCAACCATGTCATCGAAGACAGACGCCATCTGTTCGAAAGACACACCTGCATCTATTGCTTGGATCTCAGGAAATCAAAACGGATGAAATTTTCTCGCAAACCATGTCCACAAGCTCCAGCAAATATTGACGTGGCAACCTACAGAACTCTCATCTAGTTGAAATAGCTGAAACAGACATAGACATGGCAACTTACAGAACTCTCATCCATCTAAAATTGCTCAGACATAGACGTGGCAAACTACAGAACTCTCATCTAGTTGAAATAGCTGATACAGACATAGACGTGGCAACCTGCAGAACTCTCGTCCAACTGAAATGAGTTCTAAAAAGTATGAATTTTCAATAAACCATTCGACAGAACGCTGCCTTTCAACATTTCGGACAATCGAAGACTTCGTTTCTTGCATGTCCTTATCTTAAGCTTCTTTTTTTCTTTGTACACTCTTACCTTCTTCAGACAATTGAAATAGTTGAAAACTTCCAATCATCTTTAATATCAGTTTACGTCTCTGGGGTCAGCGAGTCCCGAAAGAGGTCTCGGGGACTGTACCGTAGTGGGTGGAAGCGGGTGGTCGGTACAGTCCCAGGGAAACAAATGTAGCTCACCTCCACGTGGTGTTTCCCGGACAACGCTGTGTGCTTCGGCCACAGCGGCTAAGTGGCTATACAAGGTATGGTATTTTATTTAACGTCCTACAAAAGCAACACAACGGGTTATTAGGTAGAAAATTACGGGAAAGATCCGTGAATAACAGGTAATTTTGAATCACTGTCAAATGACGAGGCAACACTTTAGCTGGCACCTCATTCTTCAAACTTCCTCGTCACACAAACGAGAGGACATTTGAGGCCACGGAAGATTTAACATTCTCCTTGCACATGACGGTATTCGGTTGAACTCGAATATGCTACCCCTGGTGACAAGACAATGGAATAATACTATAGTCCCTTGTGGTGTATTGTGCTCCTCCATCCAAGTACTACTTGAAGGGGAAGCGGATGAGCAAGTGGCCATGGATAGAAGTGACATTATGAGGAGTTTCACAAGTGGAATGGTCGGAGTAAAAGGTTAGGGAAAGATAGGAATGAGAGAGCGAGGAAGACGTCTGGACATATAACAGATCGATCGTACTTATTAAGGCTCTTCCCTGAGTCAAATATTGTCATTTATTGTTTACTTTTTTGCACTAAGTTCATGCAATAAATCTTTTGTAAAGTTTCAAGTGTTCTCTCTCTTTTGCCGTAAAAAGAAGTACTCTAAGATCGCCCATTCTCTTTGTATGATTCTTCTAATTACTCTCCACGATTATGAAATACACGATTATCAATGAATAAACGAGTTCTATTTCAGCACAAATTGGAACCTTTACCTTTGTACAAATAAAGGTATATAAATAGGTGACCAATAGGTAGGTAGCTAATTAACGTCGAACTGAGAAGCACAACGGGCTATAGGGTACTCTCTCACATCAACACCCGAAGGCAGGGCAGGTCCGAGAGAAATTTTATTGCAGATGTGAAATCATGATTTGGCGCCCCCGCCACATTTAAAAAATTCGCCATATTGTTTGGGTGATAAAGAGGTGGCACAAGGATGGCAATTGATATCGATATAACACTCTTTAAGACACTTAAAATTTATATTTAAAGGACAAAAATTTGATTTTGTAGATGTTTAGTGTAAAATTTCGTTACAAGATGATATTGATATCAAAAATAATAAGAGGGCGCGGGGAGGAGTTTTAATTCTTGATATCGTTTGACATGTTAGGTAGGATAGGGGTCTTAAAGTTACGAAAAATTTATATTGATATATCTGTACCTTGATGCTAAAAGGGCCAGTGTCCAAAATTCTTGAATTCGAGTTAATAACTTGAAATAGAACTTAATCTTCTTAAACTATCAGTAAACAACTTAGATTATGAGTACGCAACTTAAATATGAGTAAACAACTTAAAATATTAGTAAACAACATTACATTCACACCTAAAATATGAAAAAAAAATTATGTTCAAATTTATGGAGAGTTTTAGAAATTAAAAAAATTAATTTGGAGTTTCTCACAATTTGGACATTGGCCCCTTTAGCACCAAGGTATGAATGGTGATTGTTGAGAACTAAGATTGATAAACGAACTGTATCCAATATTATCTTTAACTTTATTATATACACTTGAATACGAAATATGACAATTACCTACGTACCGAAATAATACAAATACTGATATTATAACACAAGTAAATAACGCATAATCTAACATATTGATTTGGATAAACCATGAGAATTTATATCTAAATAAAATAAAAGCATTTTTGATTCACCGAATTCTGAGCAGCAATCATAATGACTTGATCTCGATTTGTGGCTAACAAAAAAGACTGGCTGATTTATCAACGCGATTTCTTTCCAAAACAATAATGGTTGCCATTACTCATCGTCAGTTTCTGCTGCCTTCACTAGATATTTCTTATTATTCCGACTCCAACTAATTTCTCATTGGTTGATCATTCACATTGAAGTACACTAGCGCCATCTAGTGGCTACACAGTGATTGAACAGTGATAAAGATGATCAGTTTATTTTTGCGTGTGGCACGCGCCGGAAAGGCCATTCCAAGGTTCTGTGGTGCCCCTGACAGAGGAAGGATTGGACTCTCCCATGTGAAAATGTACAAAGGCAGAACTAGTACTAAAAGTAAAAAACACGTAACACTGGATATAGTACTTTATTTATTATGAATATTTTTCACCAAAATAAACTATAACCTACAACTTTACTTTTCTTGCTTTTCGCAAGGCAAATTCTGAGATTATGTCGTAAAAGTATATACTTTCTGACACCTTTTGCAAAATGGATGAAATGGCAAGGTTTCTCAAACGGTTTTTGCCCCATGCTAGACCGGAGGTAGTTTTCAATGTTTCAACTTACTAAAACTGCGTGATCAGTCGTCACTGTAACCGGAAAGGGAAAAAATTATGAGGGATATTTCTACATTCGGATATGAATCCAAGAGAATATTTGCATACACACTGAAACAAGTCAAGTTGGACTATATCCTCAAAAGTTTACACGACTTAAGTTTTGAAACATTGAATTTCATTAACTAAGTCTTCAACATTAATAGCCTTCAAACACTAAAGCTCGAAATTCCCTTTCCCTTCGACTACAGTATTTAATTCTTTTGTTATTGCCATTACCTTCGTCGGAAAAAAAGCAGAAATTCTCTGCTTCTTGTGCGAACGGCGTGTTTTACTGCGAGGTTGCGACAACCCGCGCCCCTTTATATCGGGCGGGCCCACGCCCCTATCTTAACGCCCGATGCGACCGCTTCTGTCGCATCAGCCTATGACCGGTCCTGACCGAAGGGAAAGAATCGAGGACAACTCCCTAGCCCTTTCTGTTACTCCAGTGGGACGTTAACCTTTATGATGCGGCATATTGACTTTTCTTACCACTAAAATATCGCTTACACCAGCCGCATGGTAGCGGTGTTTGTTATCCCCCTTTCAAGTGACCGCTGGCATCGATCAGCATTTAAGAGCTGTCAACGACAAACCTTCTCTAGGGTCCCTTCTTTTGTTCGTTGGCCCCTTACCCGGCCGACCGTGAGGTGTGAACGCTTTGGGGAAAACAGAAAGTCGTCAGGTGACATCTCTTATCATGCCAAACGATACTATGAAAGGAAAGCGTCAGTCGTAAATGCCACTCATGGCCCTATCACTCATGTTAGGTAATTAGGTATGGGGGCTCGGAAAATCAAGAGAAAAGTCGTTCCTGGAGACGATTGAAAAAATTCAAAAGGTTATTTAAAGAAATACCAAAAATTACAATTCCGAGGACAACGCCACATAATTTGGAACCACCTTGATGTATGAGATATTTCCTCGAAAGCACTTGAAAGGTTAATACCATTTTGAATTCAATAGTTATGAACCATTTTTCTTCCCCACGTCAGAGTTTTTCACAATAGGGAAAATATTGTCTCAAATTATACTAGTCGTTTAACCTTTAGGCGCCTAGATTTGTTTCAACGGTTTCCAGGAACAACCTTTTCTCCTGCATGTCCAATCCCCGTACCTAGTTGCCTAACTTAGCGATAGAGCAATGAGTGGCATTTACGGCAGACGCTTTCCTTTCATAGTATAGTGTGGCCTATATCACCAGAGCGACCTTCTGCCTTTCCCCCAAAGCGTTCACACCTCAGGGTCGACAGGGAAACGTTCCGAACAAAAAGAGAGATTCTCTAGAAGGTAAGTCGATGACCGCTCGTAAATGGTGATCGATGCCAGCGGTCACTTAAGAGGAGGATAACATTCACCGTACACAGATCTATACCATGCCGCTGATGTAAACGAAATAGTGGTAGCAATTGTCTACTTATCACAGCGTAAAGGTTAAGGTATTTTATAATTTTCGTACGTAAATACGAGTGTTATGAAGATAATATTTCACTGCTTACATATAAGACTAAACTATGCAATTCGGGGAATGCAAATAATTTAATACATAAGTACGAAATATCACGAGGTGCATGTGAGTGCAACTACGAGTCATAGTGCTACAAATACCAACTGGTCACTTAGCATCAAAGCGTGTCCTAACAGGAATAACCCCAATCATTTTTACTGATAGGGTAGAGCAGTGTTTTCCAAAGTGTGGTACGCGTACCCCCAGGGGTACGGGAAGAGTTCGGTGGGGTTAAGCGTTGCACCGGAGTTTGGTGAGGATATGCACTGCACTGTGCTTGGCTGCGCCTAATTCTATGTTCTCATGTGTCAAGTCAAGACAGTCTCGTGAAGCGTGAGATGGTCCGGAGAGACACGGCTGAAATATACTCCACTTCGTTACAGAAACAACTTCGTTAACCCTCCGTCGGGCGCATCCGGCCTAACAGGCACAGCTTTGACATGAACTTCAATGTTTTCTTAATGATAGATTTTAGTTGAGAAATTGTTTACATGACTGGAAATGGCTTTTTAAACTAGCATTCTTAGCAGATATATTCTTTGTTTAGATTGCCTCAACTTATCGTTACAAGGCAAAGAAATTTCATTGCTTCATGTTCAGGATAAAGTGAACGCTGCCATCGCAAAACTAAAATTATCGCAAAAGAGAGTTGGTAATGGAGAAGTAGACTCATTTCCCTCTCTTCATGAGTTTATAACAAGTTCGACTGCTAAAATTGATGCTGATACTCTGAAATGCATAACACAGCATTTGGAGAGTTTGCAAGTGGGCTTGAAAAACTATTTTCCTGATTTAACAAAAAATATTGAATGGATAAGATATCCCTTTTAACATTAACACAACATCCATGCCAGAAGATTTATCGCATGCGAAAGAAGAGCAATTGTTGGAATTGGCTTCAGACAGATTGTTGAAAAATAAACATAATGATAGTACTTTAGCATCATTCTGGTTACAAACGCAACTTGTGTATCCGTTTAAAACAGAAAAAAATTCTAATATACATCTTGCCTTTTAAAACTTCATATTTATGTGAAGTTGCTTTTTCAGCATTTGCACACGTTAAGTCGAAAAAAAGAAACACACTATTGGACGTGGAACCACATCTCAGATTAAAATTAACAACCAGGGAACCAAATTAGGACGATCTGTTATCTCAGCACAAGCAATTTCATCCTTCTCATTGATCCAAATAAATGTTATTTATAATATAACTTTTATTTATATTTTATTATGAATAATTTCATTTCTCTTTTCTTATTATTTTGTGTATGTCACACAAAAAGAAAAAAAAATACATTTTGATTTTTATTAAAATACATCCATTTTTTGGACGAGGGGTACTCAGCGTTACGAATATTATAGAAGGGGTACACATATGTCAAAAGTTTGGGAAACACTGGGGTAGAGCAAAGAATATTTTCAGTATCATCCTTTCAAGAGAATAATGTTCTTTTAAGTGAAGATTGTTTGTGTTATTTAAAAATTCTGAGTTTAATATTGAGTGTTGTATAGCGTTTTTGAATGATGTGGAAATGTAGTCTTGTATTTGTATAATACTCTGGAAAATGGCATGAAACAGAAAAAATAACTACAATTCAACAGCTACGTTATTTATACTCTATATTCGCAGCTTTGTTCAAACATTGAAATTGAGCTAGGGTGTCCTGATGTTGCTATAAACTACACGAAACAGATGGCCACACTAAAGAAATCCTTCAGCAGTTCAGAGTATAGTGATTAAAGTGTTAGCCTCTGGATAGGAAGGTTCTGGTTTGAATCCGGGTCCAGGCATTGGTATCTGTAGCGCATTGGTATCTGTAAGTATCTGTAGAGGCGATTGGTGAACCTTAAATCTGTCATTGACGAAATTCCTCAATTTGGATGGAGTGGACGTTTGGAGAGTAGGGTGCCAGCTCAAATGCTGTCTCGTCATCTGAACGTGGGTCAAAATTACGAGGTGTTGTCTTCGGATCTTTCCCTTAAGGGATTACTCCCGGACCGTCTTCAATAGCCCGTTGTGTAGCTCTTTTACGACGCTAATTAAACAATTACCAAATTAATCAGCAGCTCAGAAAGAATAGAAAAATAAATGTAAGCAAACGCGATGAGAAGTAGATAGGTATTTTAATCAACACATAGGACAATTTTTAATTAACGTAATTGGTAACATAATGGGAGTATTGGCGACGGTTCCAGATGAAACCAGAAGGGAAAGATCCGAGGACAACACAGCGTAATTTTGAACCGCGTTGAAGGACGAGGCAACACCTGAGCTGGCAACCACACACCAATACTTCCATTGTTTTACTAATTATTTTATGTACGCGGTGTTGTTCCTGAATCTTTCACTTGGAGATTGTATCCGGACCATCTCCAATAGCCCGTTGTGTTGCTCCAGGGCGATGGTATTTAACTATTCACACTTCTTTATTTTGGGCCGACCACCCGGTCTGGTGGTTAAGGTAATAGGTTCTAGATAGGAAGGTTCCTGGTTCGAGTCCGGGTCAGTACATGGATATTTCTAAGCGTTTGGAAATTGGTAATTTTTAATTAAAGTCGTGCTAGATCAACACAACGGGCTATTGACGACGGTCCGGGATCAATCCCTTAAGGGAAGATCCGAAGGCCTTTATTAGGAGTCGGACGCTGAAAGAATTTTAAAATCTAGATATTTATACTCCATATGGTATACTCTTACCAACCGGTAGAGTGCTTAAGGTGTTAGCTTTTAGATCGGAAGGTTCCTGGTTCGAATTATGGGTCCGGGCATGGATGTTTGCAAGCGGATGGTGTAGAGGAGGCTGGTGCACCTAAAATCTGTTGAGGCCGTAAGTCCTCACGTTTGGTTGGTGTGGAAGTTTGGAGAATGGGGTGCCAGCTCAGGTGTTGACCATGTCATGATGACTTCGTCATCTGACCATGGTTATAAAGTATGAGGTGTTGTCCTAGGATCTTTCCCTTAATGGACTGATCCCGGAACGTCGTCAATAGCCAGTTGTGTTGCTCTAGTACGACGTTAATTACAAATTACCAATTACCACATGGTATATTTGGCATTATATTCGCGGTTTGGTTTGTCGATCTACGGCCAGTGTTTGCTTCACGAAGGACCTGCCACAGTAATGAACGCAGTCTATTTAAGTCTTTTTTAAGATGATTTTTTTTCAGGTGGGGACCGAAGGAAAAGGTAAGATACCGGATAGATTTATCGAAAGTAATATTTTTCTTGCTCAAAACAAGGATTACCTAAAGTTGAGTTTTATTTTCCATCCTTTCAGAAACTACTTAAAATCGTATTCATAGGAACTGATCCCACCCAAACAAAGATAAATTTTCCGTGAGGAAAAATAAAAGGTAGTTTTATGTGAGGTCGTTCTTAAACCTCTCTCTCAGAGGCCAGCTCCTCAGCAGGCGCGACACGATTTGTGCAGGATCGAAAAGTTTCCGCGAAGACTTAGAACGGATTGCTCGGCGGGGCTTATAGCGCCGATGACTTGGGAAGAATTGAACGCGTTTGTCACACTTAAACGTACGTGTTTAGTGAGTCTTATATGCTCTTCAGAAAACAGATGGGACAATCAAAAACGCCAAAAAGACGGATTCCCCTGCGCTTGTGAAATATTTTTGATTTCCTCAGCTGCAGTGATCTTTACCTGAATGCGATTCCGAAATTTGCAATTCAAAATTTCGTCGGGAATTCCCATATTTTGATACTCTGATTAAATGAATTTTTCATCCGAAATGATATAACTTTAATGTTTCAACTAAAACATAAATTTATATTTCTCTTATATATGTGGCGAGAAAGAGAGCTGTCAATTGAAGGGTTTAAAAAACAATAATGAATTGCTGGTTTTGGGGATTGTTAAGACCTACCGTTACCGAAACATTACTGGTTTTGGAGAGTGGTAAGAATTACCATTAACCCCTTTAGACTATGGCCGGTACAGCAGTTGTACCACGATCACGCCAAGAAAGAATTTAGACTACAGCCAATGCAGCAATTATACCTTGAAAGTTATAAGAATTGCTTTTAGAAAGAATTTACAGCACTGCCGGTACGGCAGTTGTACCTTGAAAATTATTAGTATCGTGCCAGTTACATCAATAGCAGTAGTCAAAAGGTTAACGGAACATCATAACACACCCACACCTGTATTAGAGACTGGTAAGAATTATCGTAGCCGAAACATTACCGGTTTTGGGAATTGGTTAGAATTCCTTAACAGAAACGCCGACCAACCGGTATAGTGGTTAAGATGTTAGCCTCTTGATCGGAAGGTTCCTGGTTCGAAACCGGGTTAGTACATAGATGTTTGTAAGCGTATGGTGTAGAGACGGCTGGTGCACCTTAAATCTGTCGTGACCGAAAGTCCTCACGTTGGGTTGGTGTGGAAGTTTAGAGAGTGGGGTGCCAGCTCAATTCTTGCTTCGTCATCTGACAATAGTTCAAAATTACGAGGTGTTGTCCTCGTATCTTTCCCTTAAGGTAGTGATCCCGGACCGTCGCCAATAGCCCGTTGTGTTGCTCTAGTAGGACGTTAACTAAAATTATCATTACCATTACTACCTTAACCGAAACATCCATTTCCTGTATTCGAGATTGCTAAGAATTACCATTAACAGAGCATCATTACACACACCTGCATTTGAGATTGGGAAGAATTAGCGTAACCTAAACATCCATTACCATTAAACATGCATCTCACATATTAAATGCATCAGAAAATTTACATTGGCAAGTGGTGTATTTTCCTCTTTACCCTTTCTTGTGGTTGTTTTAACAATGTATCTTATAATTAGCATAATAATTAACAGATCTTTTTTGGACAAGATATTGTGTCAAAAAAAAAAACAGACCAGATCTTGATGTGGTAAAAAACAATCGGCAATATCCTGATGATGATATTCGAGTATCTTATGATAATAGTCAGATCTTGAACGGGGATAGCATGGAAGATTATGTAAATAAAGTAGGGTAGGTGTTCCAAATATCGCCCCTGTGCTTAATATCGCCTACTCGTGTTTGCAAGCTACTATGCGCGACATCTATGAGTTTATGTAGTTAACTTGACAGTCTACGGTTTTGTCACACTTAGCAACACGGGCAAGTTTACAATCAGTTATATCAACAACACTATTGCATCTGAAGTGTTTGAGGCTGTGATCAACGTATTTTTTGGCTCCAATCCATTCAGGGATTAACCAGGTATGTGTTTCCAAATCATAATTTCGTTTATATGACTTGAAAGAGTACATTAAATACTATAGGTTGGTATGTACACGCTCTGCTAGCAACTCGTTTTTAATAGTAGCTATTTCCTAATTTCGCCTGGTGGATGGAATTCAAAACAGGGGTAGACGATATTAGGAAAACACTCTTGAAAATTCTCTTGGGAAACTTTTTGAAGTTTAACTAGTTGACTTAAACTAACATAAGTAAAGAAGGTATTTGATCTCTGGAAACCAAAGGAGAATAGTTACTAGTGATATTCATTTAGTTTCCAGATTGATTTTCCAAACCAGATAGCTGAGATACAGAGAAATAGTAATGATAATAGGCGATATTAGCTAGTGTCAGGCGGGGTAATTGTAAACAAGCTATACAAGCGCCCACATGGGATTCCGAGAAACTAAATAGTTGTGAAATGTGAAAGCTGTCAACCCTGAGGATGCAATATGGTGATCCCGTATTTCTTTGAACCACAGCTAATAGCAATATGTTTAGTTGAAAAATGTATGGTTGAAAAGTTTGGGTTTTAAAGTTTTTGTGTGCTGCATTTTCTGTGCTGCCCTCCATAATATATTGAAAGGTTTGCTGTTTCAATTCTTTACTACGGTCAGTTATGTATCTATCGAACAGAAAATTATTGATTTGTGCTTCTGGGAACTTTAATGCACCTACAGTTGAATGTTAACAGTTAAATTTTTCAACGGACGAGGTAATTGTAAACATAACTATGCTAATAGTTTCGTTCAATTTGGATGGAAAGCCAATATGTTTTCCCGTGAAATTTTGTATTCAATCGTATTTAGTATGTTTGAATTGCGTTTTATTGCATTTTTCGTGTTCTTGGGGAGCAGGAAGACTGATTTACTAAAACGTCACACATATGGTGAAGTTCTTACAACTGACCAAGTACTGCCACGCTTGAAGGAGGCAGAAGAGAAAAAGGACTAAACGAAGCCTGTTGAGATGATAGTGAAAGAGCCAGAAGTAAGCAAGAAACCAATAAAGAAGCAAATGGAAAGGACAGCAGAATCATATCGGGAAAATGTAGCAATAACCTTCAGGTCTTTTTTTTTCCCAATCGTTTTTTAAGATGCACTTTAAGGTTGCAAGGATCTTTTTAAAATCCATCGATCTGATATCTTTATACGTTTGTCTTGATTTTGTACGCTTTCGATTCCAATTTTTATACGAAACGCATCAAACACTTGTAGCTGCTTTTGTTTTTCAGAAAACTATTTGGCAACTCTGAATCACACTGCTTTTATTACGCGACGCACTAAAAAGCCGTAGTCACTGAAACCGCTTGCAATGTCCTTTACAGTGGGAAGGTGTTTGGTGTAGTACAATGATGTCCGAAGACACGTAGCCCAGGGTGTGAGTACTGGCTCAGGCTCTTGGCCTATAGTCTGAAAAGCGATTTTTCAAAGCTTGCTTTGTACTGTGGCTGCCTTAACACAAGCAATAAGATTGTCCAGATTTGTGTAAAATCCACTGACTTTTTCTGTAGTTGTGAAACAAGTGTGCCACGCAAGTTACTTCGAAAATCGCGTATAAAGCACTTTGAGTGTGTTTCCAGCCGCAGTCATATAATATGCAGAAGCGCAATATCCTTTCGCTCAACATTCAGAGATTTTAGAACATCTACAAGGCGAACTACATATTGACAATCGACACTCACATCGCAAACTCTGAAGTTGATTATGCAAGTTTCCTCTGGATTATCAAGAATGCCAAACCAATGTGTTAAAGTACTTCTTGCCATTTATTTCACTTTCGTCTGTTAGGACGCACTCCTTCTTTCCTTGAACTTGTTTGATTCGCAATACTTTCGCGTTCGCAAGATCAGACAGCGGATAAAAGGATTGATTATGAGGGCAAAAAATGAAATATTATTTTTATATTAGTTAATTTTAAGCTACATTTTAAAAAGTTGCAAATGGTTGCATTTATGCCAAAAGTTGCATTTATGCAGAAAGTTGCATTCATGTGTTGCAGTTATAACTTACAATACATTCCATGAAAGTGGAATTTTTGTTTTACATTCAGCGGAGAACGTGTGAAAAAAATTACATTTGTTGCATAAAGTTGCCTTACTCAAGATCAATGCAAGTTTCAAGTGTCAATATATTTTTTGGGGGAAGAAGTGGGAGTATTTGGTAAAGGTAAAGATCAAAACGGGGTTATTATAAACATGGTATTAGAAGGGTAAAAATATCATTGGAGTTCCTTCTATTGCCATTACTACTGCTCATGCTGTCACTTGTTCAATATTCAATATCACGAGGAAAATCGTTGTTTACAATTAGCCCTACTTTCAGGGGGGTCAAGTTGTCACCAGTGATTTTCTCAGTTCACTCATCTCCAGTTGTGGCCCGACCAACTGGTGGTTAAGGTGTTATCCTCTGGATCGGAAGGTTCCTGGTTCGAATGCGGGCAAGTGCATGAATATCTGTAAGCGTATGGTGTAGAGGCGGCTGGTGCACCTTAAATCTGTCGTGGCCGAAAGTTCTCACTTTGAGTTGGTGAAAAAGTTCGGAGAGTGGGTAGCCAGCATAGGTGTTGTCTCGTCATCTGACCGTGGATCAAAAAGACGTGGTGTTGTCATCAGATCTTTTCGTTAGGTGATTGATCCCGGACCGTCGTCAATAGCTCTAATACGACGTTAATTAAAATTACCTTACCTTACCTTCTCCAGTTGTGACAGCTGTAAAACAGAATAAAATTTTATCACACGCTGTCTGCAATGCCATAACTAAAAAAAAATGAATTTTTGGTTTTATGTGTAGAGGAAGACTAAATTTATGCTGCTGAAGATACAAACCTACCACGACTGCTCTCCTAACGAGCTTTCGATTGCCTTCTGGAATGTATATTTTGTGGGAAAAATTTGAAGCATGTAGAGAGAGAAAAGCACGTGTTTATAATTTATCAATACGTAAAACTATAAATTCTATGAATGAGCGAAATTAGTCGGGATGCGATATATCGCAATGCCCTTTCTTTCGTGGATGCAAAGTCATACGTGGAGAGGAAGTTTGAGAGACGGTCATAATTGTCGGGGTGCCATAACAGGTGTTCTCGTCAACTGACCAAAATTACAAGACGTCCTTAGATATTTCCTTTCTGGATTGATCCCGGACTGTTACCAATAGCCCTTTGTTTCGCTACAATGCGACGTTAATTCAACTACTTACGTACTATTTTATCAACGATCGAAGCTAGTTTTCGAGAATGCTACATGATTTTTCGAATTTGCTCGTGTAAACAACTATTAAGGTAATTCGTAATTTTTAATTAGCGTCGTACTAGAGCAACACAACGGGCTATTGACGATTGTCCGGGTAACTGGTAATTTTTTAATTAACGTCGTACTAGAGCAACACAACGGGCTATTGACGACGGTCCGGGATCAATCCCTTAAGGGAAAGATTCGAAAACACCACCACGTAATTTGGACCACGGTCAGATGACGAGGCAACACCTGAGCTGGGACCCCACTCTCCAAACTTCCCCACCAACTCAACATGAGGACTTTCGGCCACGACATATTGAAGGTGCATCAGCCGCCTCTACACCATACGCTTACAACCATCCATGTACTGACCTGGATTTGAACCAGGAACCTTCGGAACTAGTGGCTAACACTTTATCCCCTAGACGGTTGAGCCGACCAAACGGTATAGAGGTTAAGGTGTTAGCCTCTAGATCGAAAGGTTCCTGGTTCGAATCCAGATCATGGCATGGATGTTTGTAAGCGTATGATTTTGAAGCGGCTGGCGCACCTTAAATCTGTCGTAGCCGAAAGTCCTCACGTTGGGTTGGTGAGGACGTCTGGAGAGTGGGGTGCCAACTTAGATGTTGCTTGGTCACCTGACCGTGGTTCAAAATTACGAGGTATTGTCTTCGGTTCTCTCCCTTAAGGGACTGATCCCAAACCGTCGTCAATAGCCCGTTGTGTTGCTTTAGTACGACGTAAATTACAAAAATTACCAATTACCTAGACGGTTGGTCGGCAATTATTATTTAGTTAGGTTATGTAAGGTAATTTTAAGTAACGTCGTACTAGAGCAACACAACGGGCAATTGACGACGGTCCGGGATCAATTTCTTAAGAGGAAGGTCCGAATGCGACGTTCTGGGGATCAACTCTCGAAGATAACGGTCCGGGATTAACTCAAGAAGATAACGGTCCGAGAGAACAACACCCCGTACTTTTGATGGTAATGGTAATTTGAGTAAACGTCGTACTACAGCAACACAACGGGCTATTGACGACTGACCGTGATCATCCCCTTAAGGGAAAGAACCGAGGACAACACCTCGTAATTTTGAACCACGGTCAAATGGCGAAATTGTGAAAAGGAAAAGAAGGGATGGACAGAAGAACAGGAAGATCGCTTGGGCTTCCTGGGTCAATGACCCCACGTCAATGACAGGAAGTGTGAGCCCCATAGGACAAGACTGAATCACTCGGGTACCTCGGGTTCGTGAAACCCGTTCACACTTAAAGAAGATGTGCCCGAGGGGAATGAAGTCACGAAAACTTATATCGATTTCGGAATAGCAAAGCACTTTAGACAAACCATGACGTCGAGGCGTGATTGATCTTCACCCAAACAGGATCATGTTCTGGGCGGCCTGAAGTGGTAAGGTTTCAGACGGTTGGAAGAATTCTCCAGGAAGAGGTATAGAGACACGAGCATAAGTCACCTCTATTGTGGGGACATTGAGATATTTAATGCATGAGCGTAATCCTAAGAGTGCACTAGGCAAAATGTTTATTCGATGTACAGAATTTAAACATTTTAAAGATGATTTAAGACCCATTGAAAGATTTACCATACAATTCGCTTCTGGGTGGAAAGGAGCCGACCAACCGGTATAGTGGTTAAGGTGTTAGCCTCTAGATCGGAAGGTTCCTGGTTCGAATCCGGGTCCGGGCATGGATGTTTGTAAGCGTATGGTGTAGAGGCGGCTGGTGCACCTTAAATCTGTCGTGGCCGAAAGTCCTCACGTTGGGTTGGCGTGGAAGTTTGGAGAGTGGGGTGACAGCTCAGGTGTTGCTCCGTCACCTGACCGTGGTTCAAAATTACGAGGTGTTGTCCTCGGATCTTTCCCTTAAAGGGACTGATCCCGGACCGTCGTCAATAGCCCGTTGTGTTGCTCTAGTACGACGTTAAATAAAATTACCAATTACCGGGTGGAAAGGTATGGTAAGTTTAGTTAACGTCGTACTAGAGAAACACAACGGGCTATTGACGACGGTCCGGGATCAGTCCCTTTAAGGGAAAGATCCGAGGACAACACCTCGTAATTTTGAACCACGGTCAGGTGACGGAGCAACACCTGAGCTGTCACCCCACTCTCCAAACTTCCATGCCAACCCAACGTGAGGACTTTCGGCCACGACAGATTTAAGGTGCACCAGCCGCCTCTACACCATACGCTTACAAACATCCATGCCCGGACCCGGATTCGAACCAGGAACCTTCCGATCTAGAGGCTAACACCTTCACCACTAGACCGGTTGGTCGGTCCCTTCCTACTAAGGATGCGACTTCGATGTCGATGTTTTCAAAATATTGATGTTTTATAAAAACATCAATGTATTGAAGCCGATGTCGTACCACTAGTTGCTAAACCAGTTTTAAGAAATGGAGGAAAAAGTTTAAATACAGAAGTTTGAAAACATCGATGTTTTATCGATGTATTATCAACATCGATGTTTTGCTGTCGATGTCGCATCCCAACTTCCTACTAGGATAGTGCACCCTATTATGACTCAGAATATCTTGCATTAGTTTATATTTCAAATTCGAATAATTTAGTTTCCAGTTCACCAAATAAACTGACGCGTTGTAAAGTTTAAAGGTGCGTATGCATTTGTGAGCCGAACCGTTCGCGAGCCGCTCGTGAATCGTTCGTTGATATTATTTTCACAACGAGCTTCCAACGATCTATGGGAAAGAAAGGAACCCGCCACGAACCACCGGGCAGTGATTTGTCAGCCACCGGTGATGACGATGGAGCCTGTGGGCTCGCGAGCATAAATAAAAGCAACGAACTACTCACGACGATGTCCAAATCTGAACCGAGTACGTCTTTGTGTTCGTCGAAAAACCGACAGGAAGCGGATCTCCACGAGCGGTTCACGAGCCGCTCGTTTGTCGCCCCAAACCCCGTACAAATCTAGAGGCTCGCAAAGGTATACGCGGTTTAATAAGCAAAAGTATGAAAGTTTTCTGAAAATATATTTTTTATCTCACGTAACGGGTATTATTAATGTGACCATACGTCCTGTTTTTAGGTAGGCTGTCCCGTGGTCCCCAAGCACAGCTTCAGGACGCCGAAATGTCCCGTTAGCAGAAAGTGATCAACCCATGGCAACAATTTCAAAAAGAAGCGCGAGAAATAATAAAAATCCGAGGGACCTCATCTTTTTGTAAGTATTTAATATGAATAATTCCTTAAAATCTTAAGCACAGAAAATTATTGTTATAGTTTCCGCGGTTTTTTACTCTTGTTTTGCCAATAGCCCGTTATGTGTCTCTAGTACGACGTTAGTTAAAAATTACCACTTACCATTACTCTTGTTTTGACAGAACTTTTTTCTCTTGTTTTGACAATAGCCCGTTTTGTTGCTCTAGTAAGACGTTAATTGACAGTAACTTTTTCTTTTGTTTTGACATAACTTTTTCTTTTGTTTTGACATAACTTTTTTCTCTTGTTTAGACAGTAATTTTTTCTCTTGTTTTGACAGAACTTTTTTCTCTTGTTTTGACGGAACTTTTTTCTCTTGTTTTGACGGAACTTTTTTCTCTTGTTTTGACAATAGCCCGTTTTGTTGCTCTAGTAAGACGTTAATTAAAAATTACCAATTACCATTACTCTTGTTTTGACAGAACTTTTTTCTCTTGTTTTGACAGAACTTTTTTCTCTTGTTTTGACAGAACTTTTTTTCTGTTTTGACAGAACTTTTTTTGTCTTGTTTTTACAGGATAAAACGAGATGACATTTAACTGAATCTATTTCAATTTAGTTCTTGCAATCACTTTAGGCGTCTAGAATTTTGTAATTCACATTATAAAAGAACAGGTTCTTATTTCCTCCCATCCCTAGTCAGATGCCTGCTAGCTCGCTCCTCGATTGATAGTACGTGTAGACAGTTCGTGCATCTTTCTTGACGATTGATTATTGTTTTTTTTTATCGACGTTTGTTATTACAGTCAATTTAAATTTATTGTACGTGAAACCTTCATTTCAACAATACCTCAACGTAAGCGCACTTTTAATGTTAACATCAAACCAAGTACCCGTTTATAGAACACAAAAGTAAATTTTTAGAAATCCTGCCAAGAATTTCATTCTGATTTAAAATCAACACCAAATATACTAAAGCAAATTTGTTCTTCCGAAAATACAATACCACTTGAATTATTTATTTTCACATGTTCAAATTCCTGTTCTTTTCATTAATAAATAGAAAGTACAAAAAATATGTTTTCCTGAATGCTCATATTATTACCTAAAAATTAGTAGATGTCCCGTTTTGAGGAAAAACATAAGTGATCACATTAGGTATCATTCAAAGCAAGTGAATGGAATGTTTAGTTTTAATTACTTAGCCGCGATTCAGCTTGCACCTTTTCACTTAGGAATCCCTAAATCGCATGCAATGGACATTCGACGCCTTACACTCCAACCGAAATCGCCATTTCCTCAGCAAGTTTAGTGTTTGCTCCGCTGATGTTTGCCTTCCCAGTTGTAACGGTGGGTCGAGGCTAGGAAATGACGTCACCGAAAGGACATGGCGCGTTGAAGCGGAGGCGATTTAGAACTACACATAGAAACCGGCCCAGAAACGCACCACGTCCGATAAATAGAACATAATTGAAATTCCACCCGCACAAAGATACTACCTTCAAATATTTCCCCGACTCCAGATGCGAATAGGATTTCTGGATCAACGTACGCATTCCACACAAAAGAAGTGGAAATTAGTTTTACACTTCAGGAAACACGCCTCTATACAAGGGCAGGAAATATTAAACCAAATCTGAAAAATGTATTTGATATTTACTCAATTCTTGAAGCTTTGTAGGACATAAATGTCATACACAAATATAGGATTATAGTACAGGCGTTTATCGGACTTAAGAATCACTTTTGGAAATAGTTGTTGATCATGTGAAAATATTCCAAGCCGCGTATTCACTGGTCAACTTGTAACAGGTAAAATATGGCCAACTGAAGCGTGGATGTTTTGATTGGTCGTGATGGTGACGTACATTGTGTAATATTCACAACTTCCTCATTTATCAGTCCGCTCTCGTACGATCGGTAGCCTGGTTGGAAGAATAGCGGATCGACAACCGGAGGGTTGCGAGTTCGGAACTCGATCCAATCAAAGACCGTCATGTAGAGAGGATTGGTGCACGTTAAATCCGCCAAGGCCTCAAATGTCCTCATGTTTGCGTGATGTGGAAGTTTGGAGAGTGGGGTGCCAGCTCGATTATTACCTCATCATCTGACCAAAGACGGCGGTGTACGTTGTGGTTAAAGCCCGTTAAATCTGTAGTGGCCTCAAATGTCCTCTTGTTTGCGTGGGTGTAAGTTTGGAAGATTTGGTGTGAGCTCGATTGTGTTACCTAATCATCTGACCGTGGTGGTTCAAAATTATGAGTCCCCTTCCGGGATTGATAACGTACCTTCACCAATAACCTGTAGAATTAACGTTGAACTGGAGCAACACAACTACCTACCCAGATGTATTAATAAATTAATTTTGGCGGTTGTTCAGTCTCTTCTCTCAGCGTATGTTTAACATCAACCAAAATTTAATGCACGCTAATTAACTTCCATGTTGCATAATTATTTTTTTTAACATTTACACTGCGGCAGGTAAACAATTGTTACCACTAAAATTTATTATACACCAGCGGCATGGTATCGATCTGTGTACTGTGGATGCTATCCACTTTTAAGTGACCGATGGCATCAATCACCATTCACCATTGTCAACGACTGGCCTTCTAGGGGATCCCTCCTTTTGTTCGGTTTCCCCCTACCCTGCCAACCGTGTGTGGTGTGAACACATTGGGTAAGGGTAATGGTAATTTTTATTAACATCGTACTAGAGCAACACAACGGACTATCGACGACGGTCCGGGATCAGTCCCTTAAGGGAGAGATACGAGGACAACACCTCGTAATTTTGAACCACGGTCAGATGACGAAGCAACACCTGAGCTGGCACCCCACCCTCCAAACGTCCACACCAACCCAACGTGAGGACTTTCGGCCACGACAGATTTAAGGTGCAATAGCCGCCTCTTCACCATAAGCTTACAAACATCCATGCCCGGACCCGGATTCGAACCAGGAACCTTTCGATTCAGAGGTTTACATCCTAACCATTATACCGGTTGGTCGGCGTGAACGCGTTGGGAAAAGTAGAAAGTCGCTCCGGTGATATCTCTTCTCTCGCCACACAATACTATGAAAGGAAAGCGTCAGTCGTAATTGCCACTCACGTCCCAATCGCTTGAGTTTGCTAATTAGGTAAGGGGGCTCGGAGAGTTAGGCCAAAGAGCCGTTCTGGGTGGTCATTGAAGAAATCTTAGCGAAGCAGCGTAAAGATTGACATAATATCTTTTTCGGGGAGAGCTCTAGCTCCATGTGCATTAAATATGTCCATTCATAGACACAGTTTTCAAAAATGGGAGCTGGGGATAAAGAGAGGTGGTGACGAGTGTGGTCAAAAGATGCTAAAAAGTTATGTCTCCTAAATTGTCTAAAGGAAGATAACTTTCAAAATAAACTTACGCAGTTATTATCCAATTGTTATGAAATTTTCAGATTGTACTGTATGAAAAAACATAAATACATAAGTTTGGTCCAAACATTTAAAGTAGGGTTTGATGCGACATCGATGTCGATGTTTTTAACATCGATGTATTGCAGTCGATGTTTTTGTAACATCGATGTATTGCAGTCGATGTTTTTGTGACATCGTTGTTTATACTTATCGATGTTTTTACGTTGTCGATGCTTTATTTTTAAATGAAAAAGTACCGTTGTAAAAATTTAAAAAATAACCAAGTAGCATAATTTTCATAAACAGCAAATTGAACATGCTTTTAAACCAAAGTGGCCAAGGGTGAAGGGTCTGAAAAGTAGGGATATGACATCGATATCGTTGTTTTCAAAACATTGATGGTTAAAAAAACCATCGATGTATTGGAGCCGATGTCGCATCACTAGTTGCTAAATCAGTTTTAAGAAATGGTGATAAAAGTTTAAATACACTGAATTTAAAAAACATTGATGGTTTGGGGGCCATGCATTATACACATCCATCTATTAATTTTGAACATCGATGTTTTAAAACATAGATGTTTTGCTGTCGATGTAGCATCACTAGTTGCTAAACCAGTTTTAAGAAATGGGGGGGGGGAGTTTAAATACACTGAATTTTAAAAACATCGATGTTTTGGGGGCGATTTATTACCAACATCGATGTTTTAATTTTGAACATCGATGTTTTGCTGTCTATGTCGCATCACTAATTTAAAGTCATTTGGCAGTATCTCTATATTAAAAAAGCGTTACCACCGCAGTCGCAGGATTGAAAACTCGCTTTTTTTTGCTCGATTCTTACGGTTTCCCGAGAAAGTACGGATCAGAAATTATGAGATTAACATGATTTGTTGAAAATTGTACAGGGAACAAGATGAAGATTTATTTTCCTTAGAGAGTACCTTCCTTCCTTTCCGCACTAGAGTAATGCAATGGGCGCCGTCAACACATTTACAATCCTTTGTATCAGTATTGACGTCGGTCCGGGATCAATCCCCTAAGAAAAAGATCCGAGGATAACATCACGGGCGGAGGTTCAAATCTAGTAACTGTGGTGCACTTAGTCACCATTTCAAAAATAACTTCCAATTATAAGTAAAAGCATTACTTAGCCAGGGCGTTAGCGCCATAAGAAACATCAAAAAACGAACGATGTTATTTCAAATTACTATATTGTAAATTAAAAATATACTGTGATGAAATTTTTTATTTTGAGATGATGCTCATTTTTATAAACGAAGAACCAACTGAGAAACAAAAAATCGCGTCAACCTGTATCTGACAAAAACAGAAACTAATCAACGAAATTAGAGAACAAAATCTTAAAAACTTTTCGTAGTAAACCACATACTATGTGGAGCAACATTATAAAGAACAAAAGTATCGAATAAATTTCTTCGAAAGCCAACTCGAAGACAAAACAAAGGAAGACGTATCGGAAAAACTATTCTACACCGAAATTCTGGACTCCTAGGAATTGGGCCATTTCGCCGCCATTGGTGGACTTTGTTTTAAGTGGGCGACACTTTTATTTACCCATGTCTTCTTTGTCAAGGACTTGGACAAAGGGTGGGGCATTTTTGCGATGGACGATGCTTCCTTCCTTTGTTTGCGAATGGGAAAAGAAAGCAAAAGTTTCGCGTTTCCAGTTATTTCTTTTTGCCGGGTGGTATTGGCGTAGGAAAAATCTTTTATATAAAACATTTCAATGTGTGAGGCGTTTGTGTTTTATCATTAGTAGCTCGCAAATTTGGAGGTTGTGTTTAGAAATAAATCTATTCTGCCTCAAAGATCCGTATTCTAAAAATATTATTCGTCATCTGACCGTGGTTCAAAATTACGAGGTGTTGTCCTCGGATCTTTCCCTTAAGGGACTGATCCCGGACCGTCATCAATAGCCCTTTGTGTTGCTCTAGTACGACGTAAACAAAAAATTACCAATTATTATCTAAAAATATTATTGAGTTGTAGGTTTTTACCCCAAGTAACTGAATTTATCATAAATGGTAAAAAGCATGCCCAACACTTGGTTCTCTTTGATAAAAAAAACTTCATATTGCAAATGGAACACATTGCAAATGGAACACAGAAAACACAAGTCAATAACTTCAGATACATGAAGTTGAGCAATATGAATACAGAATTGTTTTGATACCGATGTGGCACTGTTTTACAAATTTCTCTAATATTATGCCGATCAACCGTCTAGTGGTTAAGGTGTTAGCCTCGAGATCGGAAGGTTCCTGGTTCGGGTCTGGGCATGGATGTTTGTAAGCGTATGGTGTAGAGGCGGCTGGTGCACCTTAGATCTGTCGTGGCCGAAAGTCCTCACGTTGGGTTGGTGTGGAAGTTTGGAGTGTGGGGTGCCAGCTCAGGTGTTGCTGCGTCATCTGACCGTGGTTCAAAATTACGAGGTGTTGTCCTCGGATCTTTTCCTTAAGGGATTGATCCCGGACCGTCGTCAATAGCCCGTTGTGTTGCTCTAGTTCAGGGACGGCGAGCCTTTTTAAGAAGTGGGTCAGATTTTGTACATTATTTTTTTAGTACTAGCTCATGGGTCACTTGGACAGGAGGAAGGGAGTGTGATAAAAAAAATATACTTTTTTGGTTCTCAATTTTTTAATCCTTTAAAAAGTTAACGATTCCTTTTTGTTAAACAAATTTTACTATGTTATATATATATATATATATATATATATATATATATATATATATATATATATATATATATATATATATATATATATATATATATATATATATATATATATATATATATATACAAGTGTATGTACAATAAAGTTAAAGTATATTTAATAAGAAATCTGTTTTTTGTCAGATAATTTCGTAATTTTAGGTTCATATTGAGTATTTATTAGTTTAACGCATTTCGCAGTCAATTCATTTTCAAGTTTATTTCTATTGGTAGATTCATCTGAGAAAACAATTTTTCACATGAATATGTGGATCTAAACATCGTTAAAAGAGCATTAGCAAATTTCTTCATTGTTTATTTGGTAAAAAATCGCATACGTTTAATATAATAATAGTGTGGGATCATTCTAATTTGCACGAATTTCAGTCATTTTCCCTTCTATTTCTAAAATCAAGTTATCAAATATATTTTTCCAAACTATGCTGTTTTGAACTATTCAACTAATTCCATTTCTAAATCATGGATACCTAGCCACTTAAATTCGTTTATTTCCATTGTTTCGAAATTCGTTTTGTATGGATATAAAATAAAGTGAAATGTATTTTTCATACTTTAAATTGATTAAATCTCTCCACAAAGGCTTGTTTTATTTCCTGCATAATCATTAAATATTTTCCGATTGCATTTTCTTGAACTTCAAGTGTATTTTTCATTGTTATTGTGTTTTGAAAATGTTTTTGTAATTGAGGAAAGTATTTCACGATTTTCATTTCCAAATCCCAAGTAAAGATGTCAAGTTTCGTCATAAATATCCTGATATTCTAAAACATCATAAAAACAATTTGTCCATTTCCTTGAAGTTTTTATTCAGTTCATTAAAATGCTGAGTGATGTCGCATAAAAACATAAAATCCTTTATCCAACTATATTTGAAAATTCGTCAAAATCATTGTTTCTTTCATTCGAAAAGAGCGTAATTTCTTCTAATAAAATGACAAACCGATTAAGAACTTGACCGTAACTGAGTCATTGAACATTGTTGTTTGTCTCAAAATCCCTGAATACTGGCACTCCACTTCCTCTAATAATTGCGCAAATTGTCGTTTATAATTTTTTAATCCTCTAATTCAAGTTACTTTCTTTGCGACCTTGAAGAGCGGGACCTCGCTAGCCTTGCGAAACTCGTGTTTTACGCTCCTCATGTGAAAGGGGCATTAATAAATATGTCTTTATTATTTGTATTTACTACATCTGTTCATTCTCAAGCGGTATTTTATAAATTTCTATATTCTACTCAATTGGCATTCATATAAATCTTAAAACAGCGTTCATTACATATAATCAATAAATCTAAATCTCTCTATATTAAAAAAAAGTTACCGCCGCCGCCGCAGGATTGAAATTTTTGTTGTTTAGCTCCATTCTTAGACGGTTTCCCGAGAAAGTACTGATCGGAAAAAAATGAAATTAACATGCTTTGTTCTTCATCGTATTCCCTGGATATTTATTAAGATTTTTTTCCGATGCGGCTATTAGTTTAGGTTTTATTAAGTGTTAAAGTTGAAGAAGTGAAATTTCTTCCGCGAGTGAGCAAAACACATTCAAATTTTCAGTCTTCAGTCGTGAGTTTTTTTTTAAGAGTACCTCTCAACGTAAATTTTTGCAGCTCATCGAGTTTTTTTTGAAATTTCAATTTGGTTCTTGATAATATTTTTTTGAAATTCGGGAAAAATCGGGACATTTTTGTTACTTTTTTTAAAAACTGCCGTATCTATATCTTATAACTATTAGTTTTTAATTTTTAAAATATCGCAGTATACCTCAGAATATACTCTTTCTTACGGTAGTATTATTTTTGAAATCGGTTAATAATTAAATTGGATGCGATCAAAAGTTCGTGATACAAAATTCGGAATCTTCGGATATTTTCGCTACTTCTTGTTAAAACCGTTATGTCTACGGCAAAAACCATTATTTTTTTAAATTTGAGAACATCACTGAATACACTACATTACACTCTTTCTTATGGTACAATTATTTTTCAAATTGGTTAATAAACAAAATCGATGCAATTAAAAGTAGGTCATACAATTTTCGGAACTTTCAGATCGTAACTTCCGATACAAAACTAAAATGGTCATATCTAAATAGTATTACTGTTAGTTTTTAATTTTAAAAATATTGCAGTATACCTCACAATATACTCTTTCTTACGGTACAATTATTTTTAAAATTGGTTCATAAATAAATTCGATGCAATCAAAAGTTGGTGACACAAATTTCGTATTTTTCAGTTCGCATAGCTGGTTCCGCAAACAGTAGTGGGTTGCATTTTCGACTATCGGGTTTGCCAGATATCAAATTTATCGTAGCAACAATTGCCATAAAAACGATTTCTTTTTATTTGGCGAGGAAAACGGCTCGCTTTTTTCCCTCTGTTCTCAAGACAGTTTACCGACAAAGTACAATCGTAAAGTTTTGATATTAACACTGTTTTCTTAAAATTGTACAGGGAACAAGATACAGAAGATTTTTTACTGATGCGGCTATTACTTTAGGGTGCATTAAGTGTTAAAGCAAAAAAAAAAAGTGAAATCAATTGCGAAAGAAGTATTGGTTTGAGAAAGCAAACCAAACGGGATTGCGTAGCAATCCCCGGGGTCGGCGAGCGTAAGCGACCAGGGCGCGAAGCCCTCGCTGTGACGTCATGTACCGGAAAGTGAAATCAGCACAATACGAATTATTCAGATAGTTTCACTCTGTGAAAGGAATGTTGGTTTGCGAAGCAAACCAAATGGCATCTGTGAAAGGAGTGTTGGTTTGCGAAGCAAACCAAATGGGATTGCGCAGCAATTCCCGGGGGTTGGCGAGCGTAAGCGAGCAGGGGGCGGAGCCCCCTAGTCATTTTACAAAAATCATTTGAGCATTTTTTTTTTCATTGTTAAGTTTTTTATTAACACTTGTATTTTCTTAAAAGAGAGATAGAAAAATAATTAAAATTCTTTATGTATATTTTGAAATGATGGTGATAAATTTATAAAAATTAACGCGTGGGTTATTTAAAAAGTCTGTGTGGGTCAGTGTCTGACCCGTGGGTTGTAGGTTCGCCATCCCTGCTCTAGTACCACGTTAATTAAAAATTGCCAATAACCAATAATTTTTATTGATAACTATTAGGTTGCTGTAATAGCATTGGAATGAACAGAACCACAAGAGGAATATTTGATAATTGAAAACGATTATTACCTTTCTTTTAAGGTGAACAGTCGAGGAGAAAAAACGAACCACCCCTCTTTATTCGAGTAATTTTAACACTAGAGCAAATTCAAAGATAACATTCAACAGGTAATAACGTCTTCTATAAAGTCAAATGCATAACATTTGCATAAGGCAGTGGACGACAAACTCATTAGTCAAAAGAGCCAAAGATCAACAGTACAATGATTAATACTTTTTGATAGACAAATTTCTTTTCGAACCCTGTTTTTAGGAATCGGTTTAAACTAGCTACTAGTATTAAATTAAACCAGATATCATAATAATAATAATCTTATTTATTAACAAATTTTTTTTTTGTTTCATTAAAATAAAAATATGAGAAAACACGGATTTTTAATGTGAACAACAGGTTTTTATGTCGTTGTTTTTAATTTCGAGCAGAATTTTAGGTTCTCATCCTTGGTTCATGCTTGAAAAAAATTCTTCGCATGAATCCGTAGAGCCAAAGAGTGAAAGAACAGCAAATGCTAGAATTTTTAACTGATCACTAGGGCAACTTTTTTGTTGCAGTAAAAATGGGAAAAGTTGCATTTACCATTCTCTAAAGTTGCATTTATCGAAATAGAGTTGCATTTATAAAATAACTAAATTATAAAATAAATTATTCGTAAAAAATGAAAAAATTCAAAATATATTGACAATTTTAGTCGTGTACAACAGTATTATAATACATACTGAAATACAGAAGAACGTTGAATGGCCGATCCTTGGTCAGTAATTTCTTTAACTCTGAAAAATCGATAACGTTGATCATATAATGTGCTGTATCGGATAGTAGATGCGCAAAATTCTTTCGCTCAACATTCAGAGATTTTAAAACGTCATCTACAAGGCGAACAAGATATTGAGGATTGACACTCACATCGCAAACTCTGCAGTCGATTACGCACGTTTCCTCTGGATTATCAAGAGTGCCAACCAATGTGTTAAAGTACTTCCTGCCATTTATTTCACTTTTGTCTTAGGACGAACACCTTCTTACCATGAACTTGTTTGATCCGCAATACTTGGCCTTTCGCAAGATCAGACACACGTGATCGAAGGATTGATTCTGAGAGCAAAAAATGAAATAGTAATTTGATATTAATTAATTTTAAGCTATATTTTAAAAAGTTGCAGGTGGTTGCAAGTTGCATTTATGCAGAAAGTTGCATTTATGTTGCGATTATAACTCACTTATTATACACCCCATGTAGGAGGAATTTTTGTTTTAGTACTTTACATGCAGCGTAGAACTCGTGAAAAGAAGTTGCATTTGTTGCAAAAAGGTGCCCTACTGATCACAAGAGTCAGGAATGCTATTACAGGTGTTGCAAATTATAATGTATTCCTTCTCCAGGTCTTTCAAAGCAGACCACTTATTCTGTAAACTAAGATTAGAATTATTTTTCTCCAAATTTACCATATCAGCATTAAGGCGTTTAAATATGGAGCTTAATAATTCATTGTTTTTTAACTCTAGCAATTGCATTTCAAAAGCGCCTACGTCAATATTAAAGGGAGGAAAATTAAAGTATGTTACGTCAGCACTGAGAAGGTTTTTAACATAGGCTAACGTCTCTCTATGCTATATATGTATTCCTGAAACCTCCGTAGAAAAGCTTCCCTCATATTTAAAATTGTTTTGAAATAGTAAATGTCAATTACCGAGTTATTTTCTTGGCGATGTTTCAGCAGGCTTGGAAAATGATTTAATGTTTCTCTTTCAAAATCTTGAGCAATTTGGCCGACCAACCGGTATAGTGGTTAAGGTGTTAGCCTCTAGATAGGAAGGTTCCTGGTTCGAATCCGGGTCCGGGCATGGATGTTTGTAAGCGTATGGTGTAGAGGCGGCTGGTGCACCTTAAATCTGTCGTGGCCGAAAGTTCTCACGTTGGGTTGCCGTGGAAGTTTGGAGAGTGGGGTGCCAGCTCAGGTGTTGCTTCGTCATCTGACCGTGGTTCAAAATTACGAGGTGTTGTCCTCGGATCTTTCCCTTAAGGGACTGATCCCGGACCGTCGTCAATAGCCCGTTGTGTTGCTCTAGTACGACGTTAACTAAAATTACCATTACCATTACCATTACTTGAGCAATTTGTTTTCGAATGAAAAGACTTCTTCCAGCATCGAAAAAAATTGAGTTTCCTTTTATCTGTAGTTTACTATGAAGATAATTTAGATAAGACATAATATCTACCACGAAATAAAATGTTTGGATCCATTGATCTTCCGTTAGTTCAAGGTAGTCAACACACTTCTCAAGGAGAAATGCTGTAATGTTAAATAATAAAAAAGCGAAACATTTAAAAATGTTTCCTCTTGAAAGCCAACGTACCTTATTATGCAGCAGATGATCTGCTTATTCACTCTTCATTTCAACTAAAAATTCTTTGGCGATGATAAAGAGCTTCAGCTGCAATTTGTTTTGACTATCTTGATCACCAATTCCATAACATTACAAATTTCTTTTGGAAATGTCTGCACACAAAGCGCTTTTGATGAATGATGCAATGGAAAACAAGAAATTCGTGATTAATTTTTTCTTTCGAAATAGAAACAAACTTTTCTCACGCCGGTTTTACTTCTAGCCCCATCTGTTGAAATCTAAACAATTTTATCGAGTGGAATATGTTTCTCCATGCATCATTCAATGACAGCATTTGCACTATCCTTCGCCACGTGTTTGACCTTTCAGTGACAATAATCCGAAATATTCTTTAGGTCCCGAAGACGAAATAAATCGAACAAAAAGTGACACTTACTGTGTTATTTAATGTCACAATTCGTCAACAGCTATTGATAAAACTGAAACCAATTTAAGATCTTTGATTGAGTCATTGATTATATTCGAGGATATTTTGATTTTTTTGTCTTTTACTGCTTTAGGAAACTGTGGTAACCATATAATTTATTTAATAATTTCTGCCTTGTTCTTAAAAAGTCTCGGAACATCTCGGAACAAAACTGAAACCAATTTAAGATCTTTGACTGAGTCATTGATTATATTCGAGGATATTTTGATTTTTTTGTCTTTTACTGCTTTAGGAAACTGTGGTAACCATATAATTTATTTAATAATTTCTGCCTTGTTCTTAAAAAGTCTCGGAACATCTCTTCGGATGCATTTATAAAACAGCTTTTAATGTATTCGCCGTTTGTGTATGGTTTGCCTTTCAGCAATCTCTCGACTAAAAATAAAGCTTGTAATATTAACATTGTTGGAAGATTGTACCCAATAATTAAATACAGAACTTGATTTTTCTTGAATCTTCCGAAGTTCCTCAATTGATTTCTTCCTCGCATCACCGGCGGGATATTTACTGCCAGCATTTAGTCGAAATCAATTCTTGGCAGAGCTGCACTCAAGTGGCTAAAGAGCCGCACTCTAGTGGCTAAAGAGCAGCACTTTAGTGGCTAAAGAGCAGCACTCTAGTGGCTAAAGAGCCGCACTCTAGTGGCTAAAAGAGCCGCACTCTAGTGGCTAAAGAGCCGCACTCTAGTGGCTAAAGAGCCGCACTCTAGTGGCTAAAGAGCCGCACTCTAGTGGCTAAAGAGCCGCTGTTTGCCGACCACTGGCATATGGAAACGTCTAGATAATTTTAAATACAAGATATTAGCTTTTAATATTACCAATTTTGCTGTCGGCGGTGGCGCAAACAATTAGAAAGTAAACAAAGGAACTGTTATTGACTCGGAAATCCCCACAAACTGTTCGTCATCTGCCAGTGGTTCAAATTACTTGGTGTTGTCATCGGATCTTTTATTTCTGGGGTTGATCCAAAGACCATTGTGTTGCTCCAGTGCGACGTAATCAAATTCCTACTTAGCCCCCATAAACTTATTAAATATTTAAATTAATTTGTTTTTCTACTATCGCAATGACATTAATCGATAACTGTTAATATTTTTGAGTTTGGATTGAAGTTTCTAACTGTTAGTGAAAACAATGTTATTTAAATTGCCTGTCGGAATAACTAAATACTATCTTTACTTTTGGTAAATGAAAAAGATTATGTCAAGAACGAAACTTTTTTCTAAGGTTCTTAGTAGGATAATTTATGTCAAGCATAAAATTAACAGATCTAATAAACTACCAACAACCTCGATTTACGAACTTGTTTGATCCAGTTGTAGCAGGGACTTGCTACGTCTGAGGCGAACGAAAAGGGGTTACAGTTAATAGCGTAAAATTACCCAGTTAATTTTAAGTTATTAACAGTTTAAATCACAACTAGAAACTGAATTTAGCCTCTAGTTACTAATTAGTAGTTTGAGCTTGGTATTCTATTCAAACGTGTTTTTTTATTCAAATTTCTAAGGATTTTATTCCGTTTATTTGCATTACTACTACCTATTAATGTTTATATACTGTATAACAAAAAAAAATAGACGCACTAAGAAGGTGCAGAAATACAATTGTGCCTGGCTCTATCAACTTAGAACGGCGCTGAATGGGGACGTATAGACTTTAATGACGATTCCCGTTTCCAACAGTGTCCCGACTTCAACCGCAGACGTGCTTAGACGTCTAGGGCAGCGTGGGGATCCTGCCCTTATTATCGCACGCCCCATATGCCCACAACAGGGATTATTGATCTGCGGTGCCTTTGATATCTACTTTGATAGCCGGACCCCTTTGGATGTCATTTCTAACACACTTACAGCACAGCGGTCAGTCGACGACATTCTACGACCGGTTGTGTTACCGTTCCTTTTTGAGACACCCCGGACTTACTTTCCAACAAGATAATGCCAGGCCACGTGTTGCAATGAATTATTTTCAATCTTTCCCAACACTTCCTTGGCCAGCCAGATCTCCTGATCTCTCTCCCATAGAGCACATTTAGGATGTTATGGGGAAGGCGATTGCAACCATCCCGGAATATTGACCATTAAACCCGACAGTCGGAGACAATTTAGCGAGAAATTCCGCAGGACACCTTCCGGGAACGATTTCAATCTATGTCACGTCGGGTGAAAGTTTGCATGCAGGCCAGAGGCAGGCCTTATTGACTTCCTCCCTTTGTAACGGTTGAACTCTGAACTAAATCATTTAATTGTTCTGAAATTTTAATCCTTTGTTGTTCTACATACGTTCTTCACATCCACAAATGTTTATCGCAATCGGTATAACTTCTTTTGGTGTGTCGATTTGTTTTTGTTAGAGTATACGTATATAGCGATAACTGTTGATATTTGTAGCAGCTAGCTGTAGTTTTCTAATAACACTGTTATTTAAATTTCTGTTGGGAAAATCTAAATTTTTGTATTTGAAAGCGAATATATTTGTCAAGAACGAACTATTCTTTTTTCTTTGTAGATTTGTATCAGACAAGCATCAAATGAGCAGTTTCTGATAAGCTACATATAATCTCGATCTACGAATACTGGCTTTCAATGTGGAGATGATCCCTGAAATGGACATAAGATTTAATATTGTATATCCCAGGTAATGGTAATGGTAATTTTAGTTAACGTCGTACTAGAGCAACACAACGGGCTATTGACGACGGTCCGGAATCAGTCCCTTAAGGGAAAGATTCGAGGACAACACCTCGTAATTTTGAACCACGGCGTGTATATCCCAGGAATAACAATAGTTAATCTAAGAAATTTATTTTTTAGACTAATTTATATATACGATGTAGAATCTGATAAGGCATAAAAATGTTGCTATTGTAAATTTTTTTGTTTTTGCATTATGTGATATGAATGCGGTCCTTTATGAAATTGTTTTGTTTATGAATTTTCTGAAGACACATTATTCCCTATTGAATGTTACCTTTGAATTTGCTCTACTATGAATCATACTCAAAATAAAGGGGTTCGTTTTTCTTATGTGACTATATTCGATAGACAAAAATGGCTAAAGAACGAAATGGCATGTCTACATAGAGCCTGAACAGAATGGTGTTTATTATTTTTTATTTAATGCACACTTTAACCTTACTACAGAATAAACGCCTATTTCACTGTGAGATCAAGAAAGTTCCTCAGCAAAATGTAGAAAATATATCCGCTCATCCCTAACACTTCTGATAAACTACAGATGATCTCGATCGACGAATACCTGCTTTCAATGTGTAAGATGATCCCTGAAATGGACAAGGTTTAATATTGTATATCCCCGGATGTAACAATAGTTAATCCAAGAAATTTCTTTTTTAGACTAATTAATGATGTAGAATCTGATAAAGGCATCAAAACATGGTGGGTACAGCTACACTCTACGTTTATGAGTGATGGCAACGGCTTTGGCGATTTTTTTTGGCGCACTTCTAAAGTTGCCAAGTAAAGAATTATTTCCTAACTCTAATGTCACAATTTTTTTTTCTTTTTACAACACACTTTTTAAACATATTTCAGAACGTTTTAAAAAGTATATTTTTAAAAAGCTTTCACAAAAAGTAGTAAGCTTAAGCACGTATCAAAACACATTTGTGAACCAGCAGAGAAACTAAGCTACGAATGGTAAGAATAATCTGAAACTTATCAATTACACTAAATACAGTGAGCATGTTGAAAAAGGAAAAAGATTTACAAAAGAAAAAAAGCAAGAAAAAATACCTGATAAGTCAGAATTCTCTCGTAAAAAAATAATGAAAACGAAAATGGTCAAAAAAACAAAACACTTAATCCTGTCATGAAAACTATTATAACAAAATAAAAATTCCACAACTGTCAAAATACAAATAAAAGGACCAATGGTATCACAGAAAACGATTAAAAAGGACCAATGGAATCAAAGGATATTTTAAAAACAAAATAACCAATGAGAGGAAAGAAAAAATTTCAAACGAATCAATGAAATCAAACGACTTTAACGGATTTTGGAAGAACTTTCTAGAATATTCAAAATGAAAATTAAAAGTTTCCGTTTGCCGAGGTTGCCATGAAAACCACAACAACAGCAACGAAAGACGGGTTGCCTTAATTTATCGTAACTCGTTACTAGAAGTGCGCCAAAAAAAATCGCCAAGCCGTTGCCATCACTCATAAACGTAGAGTGTAGCTGTACCACATGGTGTTTCTATTGTAAATTTTGTTCTTTTTGCATAATGTGATATGAACGCGGCCGTTTATGAAATAGTTTTGTGTTTGAATTTCTACAAGACGTTATTCGTTATTAGATGTTACCTTTGAATTTGCTCGTTCGTTTTTTCTTCCGTGACTGTACATTAATAGACCAAACGATATTCGATAGACAAAAGTGGCTAAAGAACGAAATGGCATGTCTACGTGGAAGGTACTTTAGACCCTGAACAGAATGATGTTTATTTTTTCATTCAATGCTCACACTCTAACCTTCTTACAGTTAGTTCACTGTGAGATAAAGAAAGTTCCGTAGCAAAATGTAGAAAATACATCCGCTTATCCCTAACACACTTGTAAGGTAAGGACTTTTAAATCTGAAAACTCAACATGAAACGGCCTTTAAACGAGAAATAAACGCTTATTCTTTGTCCTTGGTTCAGACTACAGAAAAACGCTTAGAATACATGTATCCAACTCTAAATCCATGTACTTTCGAAAAGAACTTAAGGGCCACTAGTCAGTGCACGCTTGAAAATAGAGAATGAGCATCTTTACTCAAAGTCACGAAAGTACTACAATGAAACTCAAAGAACGAACACTTTGTTTCTAGGGATGCTTAAAGTAAGGATAGTACCATTGTGTGAGCGCGGTTATTGTCCCGTGAATTTATTTATTATAGCTCAAATGACAGCTAGGGTACTTGTAAACGTTGTGTCTTGATGCTATATTAGTTACGCGGAAACTATGATATTTAAAGAGCGTATGTTTAATTACGTGCGTGTGAATGGAAATCGTATTGTATATTTTCATCTACAATTAATTTGGAAGAGAAAACTTTGTATCGGTAGCCTAAGGGCGACCAAGACGCTACTGCAGCAAAAAAAAACGTCGGTGGCGGTTTTTGCAGTGTTCAAAAATCACGACGCCAGTGTTCTTTATTCGAATTACAATTTTTGCGAATATGATCTATTCGATTTTCAAAAGCACTCGCAATCCGGCATCTGTAAATAGGACAAAGGATAATAGTGGCCGTTAATTTGGAAAATTTCCCTGAGATTTGCCTTATTTTTCCAAAATCCAAAAGTTTCCTGAGAATTCCCTTTTTTCCAGGTTTTATTACCCCCCCCCCCACAATGTGTTAGTCGTTGGAGGCCAAACACGCAAATCGCACTGCATCTTTCAAATCATTCACCCTAAGTTAGGATGATAAGAAGTGTTGCGAAAAATCAATCAGAAACACATTGTTGTACCACATTCACCGAAATGAAAAGCCTATCATCTGGTGACATCCCAGACCCCCAATGACTAATGGGCCTACTGGATGGATAATCAGGCCGGGCCGCCCACGCTCTGATAAGGTCCTCGTAGAAGCCTGTCTGGAAGAAGCCTAATGTGTCACTACACCATTGAACCGAAAAGTTGGCTCCGATCAGGGCGAGTAATATTACAAACTGCTAACAGGCATCAGCCGCGATACATTGTGCTGTAGTTCTTTAATCTTTTTTTGCATATATATATATATATATATATATATATATATATATATATATATATATATATATATATATATATATATATATATTTCGAAAATAAAAGTGCTGGGGGATCAGGGCGTCATCAGGGACAGGAGCCTGACCTAAACAACACAATATGGTAATTTCCACATATGGGCAGCAAAGCGCTGAAAGAATGCTCGGCTACTCCCCCAAACACTCTCTCTCTCTCTCTCTCTCTCTCTATTAAAGTGCAAACATACAAAAGAAAACATAATAAAAAGAGTAGGAAAGGAACGAAATCAAACCCGCAACAGCAGTCGTGAGACCGGCAACACCAAGCCAGAAGATCGCCACCAAATGCCTTTATCCACTTTGTCCCAACAAAACTTTAACATTAATGACAGTTAAATTCTTTTTGCATTGAAACAATAAAATTTTTTTTGTTCGTGTATAGTTATTACTAGCCACAGCGTGGCTAGCCCGGCGTTGCCCGTGCCAGATGCTTTTGTGGGAAAATGGTTTGCTTCACAAACCAAATAGGAGTTCGTAGCCTATTGGATAACAACCATAACGGAGTTGCCCGTAACAGTTCTTTTCGTGGGAGTCACATTGCCCGAGGTGTTGGTTTGCTTTGCAAACCAAATGTGCGTTGCCCGTGACAGTTCTTTTCGAAGAGGTCACATTGTCCGTCTGGTGGTTTGCTTCGCAAACCAAAAAGTATAAATATTTAATTGAAAAATTATTTATTAAAAGAAAATTATACGTATAAGGTATCTATCTCATATCAAATTCAACGCAGATTTCAAATCCGTTTAAATTTTCAATCTATCTTTAACGACCACGATTTTACAAAAAATAACTAAATTATTGCAGCCAAAATGTTTTTATTTGCTTTTACTGAAATCGTAAGAGAAATGGAAATGTAATCTGTTTAGTTTTGGAACACGAATGCTAGCGTGACTTCACATTCTCTTGCGAAAATGTAAAAGATATCTAATTAAATTTTTTTTATTTATTTAAAGAAAATCATATTTTTAGGTATCGATCAAATGTGAAATTTTCCGCAGATTTCAAATCCATTAAAATTTTTACTTTATCTTTAACGGTTTAGAAGAAAAAAAAAAGAACAACATAACTAAAGTTAAAACTTTATTTTTTATGATCTACTGGAAAATCCTTCCTCGGCGCAAAATGAAAACTGAAAAAATCAAGTCATATCTTTAAGCTGTTGCCATAAAAAATAATAATTAAATTTTATTAGATTAATTTTAAAATGTTCTAGATTGAATTTTAAAATTCGTCGCTACCCTAATATTGCAAAAAATTTGGACTACCTGTGTGCCAAATCCCATTGCTGTAAGTGCCATAGATTCGTCAGGACTTTGCGTGCAAGAAACAAACAAACAGACAGACAAACACTTCCTTTTATAATAAATATTAGAGAAGAACCGACAGTATTCCCATTTCTCTTTAAGGTATCCGGACTCGAATTTCTATTTAAGGTATTTAAGGTATCCGGAGACTCCTTTTTTTTAAAATGAGGTATAGAAACATTTTAATGATATTTTTATGTATAGTGGTATAGCATTGGACTATAAATGTTTAAGTTATATATCAATAATTTTGTAAAAATGATAACTATGTATGACATTTTTAAGGAAATGTGTCAAAAACTTCAAATGTTCTACACAAAAATATATTCAATCCATTTGAAAAATGATGTTTCCAAAATAAACTACATGCATTTGTCTAGTGAATGAACTAGAATCAAAAGGATATTTAACTAATCAAAAATTCTACAGGCGATCGAGAAATGAATGCAAGATTTTTACTGTCTGTTTACTGATAGTTTTACTGTCATATTTCTTAAATAAATGGCCATAATTTGAAAACTTTTCAACTCATCATAATTATTTTACTTCATTCCCTAATCAACATAATAAAGAATAAGTTCTCAAAATTTTAAGAGAATCCGTCAATAACTTTCTGTGTTATAACATTTGAAGTGAGTAAATAATGTAAAAATATTAATTTAGAGTAAAAGAAGTTTGAAGAGTATCCTTTGCTCTTTCTTGCTTTTGCTGTTTGTGTAAACAATTTTGTTTTTCACTTCGCTTTAAAAATGTTCACAATATTTCCAAAAGAGAAACCATTTAAACATTGGAGAAACCTTTCTTAAATTATATTTGCAAAAAAAAGTAAGTTTTAAATTTAAATTTTTACAGGTTTTTGGTCTTTTAATGGCCACTTCCGTAGGTTTCCAAACCTACTTCCGGCTTTCCCGTCTTGATTAAAATCGTATTATCTCTTCAACTAATTAACAAATAGAAAAAAAATCAAACATACTTTGGAATGTCAAATTAATACTATGAAATAAGATCAAAAGCTACTTTTGGAATATTTGGTCAAAAATGACATTTTAAACGTGTTCGGATACCTTAAGGAAAGTTGAAAAAAAAATTTCGTAATCTTCTCCAGCCCCAATTTAAAAATGAAATTCAGAAACAGTATAATAGAATTGAAAAGCAACTAATACGACTCAGAAGAAATTAAGAAATATAATTAGTGATCGGTTACATAATTGTTGATATTATTAAATCATTGAAGAATAGTATCAAAGAGAGAAAAAGGGCATTTATTATTGAGAAGTGTGCTCTTGAGAAAATTACATTGTATGAGAAAGTTGGATTCAGAGTTACAAATCTTTCTGAAACGTACCAGCTGACCAGCAATCGTATTATAGTATTTTTTTAGAAATATTAGAGTCCCAAAATATTAATTTAATAACTGAAAATTTAAAATCGTTACGTTTATCGTAGATATTAATGTCAGCATTGCAACTCGAAACAGAAATTTCTAAGTCGAGAAAATCAGTTGAACTATTATATATATATATATATATATATATATATATATATATATATATATATATATATATATATATATATATATATATATATATATATACCTTAAAAAAAACCACCAGCAGTTTTCTTCGATTTGCCTACGTCCGTTCTCTTTGGCACTTTTATCCAGAAGGGACCATTTTCATCTGCATTCCACACTTGATCAGGAGAGTGTATCATCCATCTTTAATAATCTTTGTAAGTTGCGTGGGAATACTTTAGCAGCCGATTCACTTGAGTCTTCCCTGAATGACTTCTAACCAATATTTTGACTTCTAAAGAACAATATAATCTTTTAAAAGGATTCTATTCTTTGTGAATATGATCAATGTAATTTTCCCTAAGGATTCTATTACAAGGAAATGAAAAAAATATATTTCCGAAGTTATCTATTACATAGAATGGCCCAATCGAATCTTGAAAAGGATTCTATTCTAAGAAAATATTCTGATAACAAGATACCTCGTCTTTAGCAAAATCGGCATGATCTTTGACCGACGAAAAATGCAGTCGTAGACACTTGGAGGGTTAAATGACTTTTAATAGAATTTAAAAACAATATTAATACTAATTAAAAAGGGGATTAAATTATATATTAATTAAAAAGGGGATTAAATTATACACGTAATGGCTTTTACATAAACATGCCAACGGTGTTGTCAGGATGCTGGCTTCTGGATCGAAAGGATCTTGGATAGAATCCTGGGTAAAGCATGGATGTTTGTCTGTTCTGAATGAATATATGACCCCTCTATATACGGACTTTGCTTAGAATACTTACAATATATGCGGAGCGTAACTCGTACCTGACCCTCGGTGTGCACAAGAGTAACGCTAAGTGGTTTGCAAATACCATCCGCACGTTGAAAAATCGGATGTGTGCACCGAGCCTTAGCCAGGCATTAGAGTAAAATTATTTCTCATCAAAGACAAAAATTAATATTTTCGTTGAGAACATTAAATATACTGAACACCACACTCACTCCACGTATTGTTAATTCCACGTATTGTTAAACACAAAAGGTTACTATGTCCTGTCTACCTTTGAGCGGTAGCCCAGTTAGGAGAGTAAAGCTTTGGTTTCCTAAGAAAGTGGAGCCGTTATCTAACAGCCGTGATACGTCATGATGCCGCGGGCATAACTAAACGGCCGTCTAAACAAAAATCCAAGGTGTCAACTTAGGCGGACAGAATACGTTGGAGAATGGGCAACACATACGGCTGTCGTGGTTTATTTTATTCGAGAAACAAAACAAAGTGTTTTTTTATTCTCTAGTTCAAAGTTCCTAACTTCGGGATCGTTGAAGGTAGAGTGAAAATTTCAACAGATTTCAAATCAGCGTAAATTTCTACGCCAGATCGATATCAAAAACAGTTTTATTATTCAATTATTTACCATTTGATTATTTAATTATGTATTAAATAATTAATTATTTATTCAAAGAAAATTACATTTAAGGTATCGATCTGGTGTCAAATTTTCCGCAGATTTCGAATCCGTTGAAATTTTTATTCTGTGTATAACGATCCCGATTTTACAAAAACGAATTATTCAATGGCAGTCAAAAATGTTTATTTATATTGCTCCTCTTGGCTGGAATCGCTTGGAGCAGGAAATGAAATCTGGCCGCTACAAGAGAAAAAACGTTCTCCAACTGTTTGAGACCGCTATGACGACAGTCATGGAAATGGCGGCTCCGATCAATTTCGTTACGCTCACAAACAACGCTCTCTAGGAAACCAACACCATTTGTTAGTATAAACAACGTTTTAGTGACGTCACCCACCGATACATCACGGCCGCTAGATCACGGCTACGCTTTCTTAGGAAACCGAAGCTTAACGAATTTGCAACCGGTGGTTTGCCAGTGCGAAACTAGGTCCAGCCAAAGATAGGCGTGTGCACGTTAAGGTGGTTGCCCAAAATGTTCTTACAATGACTTGGTGTGGAAATTTGAATTGTGGTGCCAGCTCAGATATTGACTTGACCATGTGACCTTGGTACAGGATTACGAGGTGTTATCCTTGGATCTTTCTCGTATCTTTTGATCCCAAACCGTCCCCAATAGCCCGTTGTGTTACTATTGTGCGACGTTAATTAGCTACGTACATACCTAGAGATACGTTTACCCTTATGTGAAGGCCACATCTATAAATGGCATTTTTTTATAAAGCTAACTATAGGTGGCGGTAGTGTTTCGTTGGGGGGATTCCCATTTTCTCTACATATTCTGTACGTGACATGGATTTGCGTGTTTTCCAAATACGTTTCGGACCTTCCGGTAAAATTTTATAGTCGATATATTAGGGGTTTCACAATACTACTTCCACTATAATTCATCAATGTCAATTAACCTCTTTGATTAAACGTCATATATCGACACAAAACTGCTATAAACTGCATTTTAAAGTATCCTCAGGAAGAAGTAAGAGATAGGTACTTAAATTTTTATCGCACTGAGCAACTCAATGGGCTATTATCGGGATCAACTCCGAAGGGAAAGATCTGAAGACAACGTCTCAGAATTTTGTATCACTGTCGTATGACGAGGTCAACACATGAGCTGGAACCTCACCTCCTCAATCTTCCACACCACGCCAACGTGAGGACATTTGTGACCATATTTAACATACTCCAGCTTCCACGTACACGACGGTCTTTTATTCCATCGAATTTCGAACTCGACTCTGGTATTTAATCAATGATATTTTTGTTTACTATCCATTCTCCTGGATTCCCGGTAATATTCATAACTGGTCATACTGAGAATCAATTGGGGATATTCAAATGTTTGCCAACGTTAGTGGTGTTATAGAATTTAAGCTTGAGATATGCAGGGGATCATGTTTCCGAAGCTATAAACATCAATTATGAAGTAATCTGGGTTGCACATCGTATCAAACCTCTATAAATTCATTTTATCACACTTCTGAAATAACAAGTACGATTTCAATTCATTTCACGTTCAGTGAAGACATTTACGTAACAACTTTCAATATTCACGTAATGAAGGGGTTGCATTTCCTGCTTAGTAAAGAGATAAGAGGAGTCTTAGTGAGAGATATATAGAATAAAAATTACTTTATTATATATAGAGAGAAAGAAAATTTTAGCTGCACACACAGAGGTCCTACCATTGTCTCGTAAGTCGACCCTTATTAGGTATCAATGTCGCATATTTCGTCGAATGTATATAATCACTAGGGCAACTTTTTTGTTGCAATAAAAATGGGAAAAGTTGCATTTATCATTCCCTAAAGTTGCATTTATGGAAATAAAGTTGTATTTATTTTTGATACACTAAATTCTAAAATAAATTATTCGTAAAAAATGAAAAAAATCATAATTTATTGACAATTTTAGTCGTGTATAACAATATTATAATACATACTGAAATACAGAAGAACGTCGAATGGCCGATCCTTGGCCAGTAATTTCTTTTTAAAATTGAAAACCTGCGCCACAGCCGCAGTCATATAATGTGCTGTATCGGATAGCAGAAGCACAAAATACTTTCGCTCAACATTTAGAGATTTTAAAACGTCATCTTCCAGGCGAATAACATATTGATGATCGACACTCATCTCGCAAACTCTGTAGTGGATTACGCAAGTTTCCTATGTATTGTCAAGAGTGCCAACCAATGTGTTAAAATTACATCTTGACATTTATTTCACTTTCGTCTGTTAGGACGAACACCTTTTTTCCGTGAACCGCCATACTTCGGCATTCGCAAGATCAGACACACGTGATCAAAGGGTTGGTTCAGAGGGCAAAAAAATGATATAGTAATTTCATATTAATTTATTTTAAGCCAAATTTTAAAAGGTTGCAGGTGGTTGCATTTATGGCAAAAAGTTGCATTTATGTTGCGGTTATAACTCGCTTACAATACACCCCATGAAGGAGTAATTTTGGTTTTAGTAATTTACACCAGGGCTCGAAATACCCGGCGGCACAGGTGCACTGTGCACCTGAAAATAAAATAGTGCACCTAATTTTTTCCCTCTAGATTCACAATGTGCACCTATCGTTAAAAAAAGCGAGCGAAACGTTTTTGTGTTATTTTGATGTCTGAACAAGATATTAGTATCGAACTCTCTCGCTCTAAAGGAACATAATTAAAATTCCTAAATACACACTATGCGAAATCTTTAATCCAGAAAGTATTATGAAGGAAAAATATACAAAAAGAAGGACGGACACTATACCTTATGGGTAAAGATCTGCCAAAAACATAGACGTTTCTGATTGTCCACCAATGTCTGATGATGACTGAATATTTGTAAGTAATAATTTCGCAGATAAATTTTTTTTTTAATATTTTTATTTACTATCTACTTGTAACATATCCAAACATAGTACCCAACTAATAAAGTAGTTTACATTACATTAATGCTCTTATATTACGTTTTTTAAATGTGCACCTAAAATATAATCTGTGCACCTAATTTAAAAACTTAGGGGTACAAGGTGCACCTGTATTAAAAAATATATTTCGAGGCCTGATTTACATGCAACGTAAAACGTGTGAATAAAAGTTGCATTTGTTGCAAAAAGTTGCCCTAATAATCACTATTCCATCTCATCTTGCCTGTTTTTGTAGATCTCGAAACGCTTCAAAACAACATCTGTGGCAGACTTTATGGATTTAGAATCAATTTTCGCTCCAAGCTATAGGGCAACGGTAGCCTGGTTGGAAGAGCGACGGACTAGCAACTGGAGGGTTATGAGTTCGAATCCAACCAAAGATCGTCGAGTACAAAAAGGGATGATGCACGTTAAATCTGTTGTGGCCTCAAATGTCCTCACGTTGGCATGGTGCTAAGTTTGGAGAGTGAGGTGCAGCTCAGGTGTGACCTCGTTATATCACCATAGTCCAAAATTACGTGGGGTTGTCCTCGGATCGTTCCCTTCGGAGGTTGATCCCGGACCGTCACCAAGAGCTCATTGTGTTGCTCCAGTGTGACGTTAATTAAAAATACCAATACCATTACCATTTTTAATGGTAAGATGTAGAGACAACCACCAGGAAGATTAAACTAGGCGGCAAAATTGACGAATGAATTCCGAAATGGTAGATTCATAACGTTCATATTCGCTGCTGCCATTTGATAATGAATAAATAACGTCGATTTTTGCGGATCGGTATATATTTATTTGTATACTTGCACTGAATTTTCCCAGGTGTACATTTCGCATCGTTGTTAACGATTGAGAAACTCAGCCACACTATTTCCAGGATATAATTCTAGTCTTCCGAGTCGGAATTTTAGAACACATTTAAATGGAAGAGACTGTCAAAAGAGAAGTAGTACCCAATGTCGGAACTTAGGATTTATTATGTTGTTATGTTCGTATTTTCTACATCATTTCAGACACAGTGTATTTTGGAAGAATTTTGCTGTCTGAGAGAAACAGTTGCCGTCGATTTATAGGCAGGAATCACGCGACTGTTAGCTATAAATTACATATACAAGTGGGCCTTCAATAATCATGCTGCCTGCAAGCCGATAGGCCTGGACTGGCTTTGGATTGGTTCGGTGGTTCACAGCATATCTTACGGGTTGTTGAATATTTGTTTTACGAAGTTATTTGAAAGATTTTTTTGTATCAGGAAATATATATTTTTCTGTATATAATTTTGAAATCAGGGAAAATTGGGGGTATCAGGGGTGCAGCCACGAATTTTTTTTCTGGGAGGGGGGGGGGGCGTATGAAGTAAAATTTGACAAAGAGGTATAAAAATTGATTTTTTTTGGCATTCTGCATACCTGGGAATTTCGGGGGATATATCCCGATATTCTCTCCCCTGACTACGCCACTGGTATGTTCATATGTTAGTATGTAATAATGTTAGTATTACATACGTTAGTTTTAACATATTATGTATAGTAGCATAATAGTTTTGTTAGTTACAGTTATGTTAGTTTTAACACATTATATGTATACTAGGGCCCCCCCCCCCCTGCTCGCTAAAGCTCGCAAAACCACTGGAGGATTGCAAGGCAATCCTCATTGGTTCGCTACGTGAACCTATGCTCGCTTTGCTCGCATCAATGAAGACATGCGTCCTAGCAGAAAGAATTGTTTACAAAATATGATATACCAAAAAAATATTTTTCAAATCTAAATTTGCTGTATTACAGAAAATATATATACAGTAACCTGAAATCAGAATTCAAATGAAAATGTCAGCGCTGCTTTGGAAATGGAATACCTAGCATTTTGTTTGTGTGTACATTTCCATAAAGCACTCTTGAGTCACCCACACTTTTTCATTCAGTTTGTTGTCGAAAGTTATAGTGCAAGCGTCTTGTTGAACTATAACTGTTGGCCCTGAAAAGGACCGTTTTTTAAATGGCCCTGAAATGATCCTCCGCTTTCTTTGATTTCTAATTTTAAACTGCAACAACTCGACTAAAATTCTTTTTTTTTTCAATAAAATTTCATCCGATAACGGTATACATTCAATTGAGGCGACTCCGTGGTAAACAAACAATCGTACAATGTTGCCAAAACGCGATAAAAAATATCGTCTTTTTTGCGTGCCACGTAATAGAATTATATATACAGGGTGGTCCCGAATTCATGGCAAACTTTAATGGTAGGTACAGGACATTGTAACAATGATTTATTGTATAGGAATGTATAGTCGCAAGTGACGCGGTGAGGCGTAAACAGGGGAAATAAAAGGAAAGAGAAATGGAGTGATCGGTTGGTATCATTGCCGGTAGAGGGCAGTAGATGTCTAGCCGCTGTTGAACATGATGCATCGCAGTAGGGAAAAGCGCCATTCACAATTGTGCTGCCGTAGACGATGGGTGACTTTACGTATGCAGAAAAAGCAGACATGCATTACATGTACGGCCGTGCAAATGGTAACGGCAGAGCTGCGTTACGAATGTATCGCGCGGAGTATCCTGATCGACGAATGCCGGATCATAGAATTTTTCAACGGTTACATCGTCAACTTTGTGAAACAGGTGCGTTCGACGTCAACAGACATGGCGCTGGTCGAGTAAGAGCTGTACGCACTCCAAGGCTGGAAGAAAGCATCTTGAACATTGTGGCTGATAGACCCGAGTCAAGCACAAGAACTGTTGCGCGTGACGTAGGTGTGAGTCATCAGACTGTATGCAGAGTGTTAAACGAAAATCGCTTACACCCCTTCCATTTTCAGAAAGTACAAGCATCGAATCCGGCAGATTATCCTCGCCGCGTGAACTTCTGCCTGTGGGTGATGCAGCAATGTGCGTTGCAGCCGGATTTCGTAGATTATGTGCTATTTACAGATGAAGCGACATTTTCACGCGAGGGTGTCTTTAATGCGCACAATTCCCATGTGTGGGCAACCGATAATCCACATGCAACGCGTCGACATGCGTTTCAACAACGTTTCAGTATTAATGTGTGGGCTGGTATTGTGAACGACTTTTTGATTGGCCCATACTTACTACCCACGCGGCTCACTGGCGGAAGCTATCTTATTTTTCTGAAAGAAGTGTTACCACAACTGCTGCATGATGTTCCGATCGCCATTCGTAACCGCATGTGGTTTCAGCACGATGGGGCGCCAGCACACTTCAGCATTGATGTACGGAATTACCTGAATGCCACGTTTGGTACTCGATGGATTGGGCGTGGTGGACCAGTCCCTTGGCCACCCCGATCTCCCGATTTATCGAGCCTCGATTACTTTTTATGGGGACATCTAAAGCATCTTGTTTATGAGACTCCAGTTGACTCAGATGAGGATCTCGTCGCTCGCTTATCTGTAGCTGCTGCAGGTGTGCGTGAAATACCAGGCATCTTTGAACGTGTACGCCAATCGCTCCACCGACGCTGTCAAGCATGTATCGATACTGGTGGACGCAATTTTGAACAATTACTGTAAACATGACACTTGTCAACAACGCTTTCAATAAAATCTTTGTTTTTCCTTTCGACCGTTATTTCCCCTGTTTTCGCCTCACCGCGTCACTTGCGACTATACATTCCTATACAATAAATCATTGTTACAATGTCCTGTACCTACCATTAAAGTTTGTACCATGAATTCGGGACCACCCTGTATAGATTAGCATAACAGTTTTGTTAGTTATAGTTATGTTAGTTTTAACACATTATATGTATTAGTTTTAACATTTTATGTATGTTAGTAATAACATATGTTAGTATGTACTAGCATGTGTATAGATTTTTGTTCAATTTGTATTCATTATTTGTACTATAATTGCTACTAGCCAAAAGTGGTTATTCTCAATTAACAAGAAAGCGGTTATATTGGGATCCATCAGTTGATGTGAATAATGATGCAATTAGTTCCGCAATGTGTCAAAACTGCTTTGAGCAAATTTTACGATACCTGCATTTTGCGGATAACAGCAAACTGGATAAGAAAGATAAACTGGCCAAGCTTCGATCTTACTTCTCAATGCTAAATGAACAATTCTTATTTTACTCTCCAAAAGAACAGCAATTGACAATAGACGGAAGTATGGTACCATATTACGGTCGACATGATTGTAAACAGTTTATTCGGGGGTAAACCCATTAGATTTTGATGCAAGGTGTGGTGTCTAAATACAAGACTTGGATATGTAGTTCAATTCGAAACTTATCAAGGTGCAGGAACAGAGTTGAATATGTAGATGGTTTGGGGATAGTTGGTTTGGATTTAATTTCTGAATTGCCGCAGAACTTGCCCTAGGACTTGTATTTGACAATCTTTTTACAAGCCCGGCGCTTATTAATCACTTCTCAAACAGGAATTATCGGAACAGGAACTGTATGTCTCAACCCAACAGAGAGATGTCCATTAGATGGAGTAGAGTCATTCAAAAAAAGAGACAGGGGTAGTTTTTTGACTGTCAGTTTGACAAGAAGCAATATCTTATATTAGTGAGGTGGAATGATAATAGTATTTTGACGATTGGTTTAAATGTACACGGAGTATAGTACGGAGAAAAAATTGTTGAAATAGACCATCCAAATCTTATTGCTCAGTACAATAAATTTATGGGAGGTACAGATCGGATGGAAAAAAAAATCTTAACAGCTGCAGTTGTTCTATTTGTTCTAAAAGGTGGTGGTGGTTCTTATTAGTATTCGGCTTGGAAACTGCACTCAAAATGCATGTCAAATATATTGTTTATGTCCTTCCTCGAACTCAAAACCATTAGATCTTTTACATTTCAGGCGAGAATATGCTTAACTTTTAAATTTACGCTCGTCACAACCTGGGCCGACCAACCGGTATCGTGGTTAAGATGTTAGCCTCTAGATCGGAAGGTTCCTGGTTCCTATCCGGGTCAGGGCATGGATGTTTGTAAGCGTATGGTGTAGAGGCGACTGGTGCACCTTAAATCTGTCGTGGCCGAAAGTCCTCATGTTGGGTTGGTGTGGAAGTTTGGAGAGTGGGGTGCCAGCTCAGGTGTTGCTTCGTCATCTGACCGTGGTTCAAAATTACGAGGTGTTGTCCTCGGATCTTTCCCTTAAGGAATTGATCCCGGACCGTCGTCAATAGCCCATTGTGTTCCTCTAGTACGACGTTAACTAAAATTACTATTACCATTACCGTAAGAACCTGAATCCGGTAGACAACTTGGAAAACCTAAAAAATGCAGAGAATGCACAAATAAGGTGTGAAAACTGTTGAATTAAGGTTAAAAGAAAATGCAGCAAATATAGGAGGTTGGTATGCATGAAATATGCTTCCAAGAATTCCACAGTAGATAAAATCTTAAGCATTAAATATTAAAAAAATCTATTATTTTTTAAATTTTGGAATGTTTAGTGAATTAAATATACTTAACCGTGTATCACAAATACTACGATCACTTTAGTATCGATTTCTGGTAAAAATCATGCATATATATAGGGCGTTTCAATTAAAAAAAAAATTCCAATTTTCTTTGCTTATGAGTTTTTATTATTATTTTTTCGATTCATTTCATACCATCCGGCTAACACTGTGCATATTATTGAATGAAAAAAAAATTCAGGCACTAATGGGTTAACTAGAGGTGTGTTATGATATTTTGAATGCTACAAATAGCCTCCAATGTGTGTTGTTGAGAAACACAAATAAAAAACCCCAAACTCATTAAGTTTGGAAGGAAATCCATTGTAAATAGGCAGAGTATTTTTATTCTATTCGTCGTTTTTTAAGGCCCCGTGGGCGACATTCAATTGATAAATTATTATTTGTAATGTTAAACTGCGTTATTTAATTTATCCGTAAAAGAATTTTTCCTGAAAAAGTGAAGCGATAATTTGTTGATACTATTTTCAGCTTGCTTCGAATATTTTCTCCGAAAAAATTAAAATAATCAAATTTGGCTTGCAGTGTTTAAGCTTAGGTTGCATGATTCGCTAATATAATTATCCGGCAACACCCAGTGAAGAAAAAGTAACGAATCCAAAACCATCGAAAAACACACACAACGTAGAAAAACGAATATTCTAGCAATTCATTAGGTACTGAAAAGAATTGAACCACACATGCGCGTCGATAGAGTGGGAAGATCCCACAGAGGGCGCTCTCTGCGATCGAGATCCACTCTTTTCTTCCGAAGTTTTGGGGGAGGAATCAAATCGTCTGCGGAACTACCATCTCGCCAGCTGCGGAAATGTTCGGAAAGTCCTGATGATTAGTTTTCGGCCGGCGTTGACGAAAGCGGTAAATTCGTTCCGACCGGCGCGCACGCGATTTTGTCATTTTTGCAAGCGTCTGGGCAACAGCTTCGCTTTCGCGGAGGTTGCGAAAATTTTTATAAGTTTGAATATGGCAACGTGAAGTGAAATTTCGAAAACAGAACTTCGCAAGAATTTTGCGGGACGTGTTTGGGATTCTAAGATTACTTCTCGAATGTTGACGTTATGGTGTAGTTATAAGTAAAATCATTGATAATTTATTCTATTTCGAGTATTTTCAAGCGGAGAATACTGGATTAATTTGAATTGCATAAGAAGAGCGTGATTTATTTTCTACGATAACACTTTTCGTGGAAAACGATATTCGTGCATCGTAATTGTTCTTGGTGTTACATGTCTGCTAAATATGTTCTACTTTATCTGCTTAATGTGTATTCATGTGAAAACATAAAATAATATTATAAACTTAAAAAGAATGATAAAATATTAATATCAATTACAATATTGTCCAATTGAGAAAAGAAGAAAGAAAATATCGCTGTTGTAAAATATATTCGTACTTTTTATTCTAAAACAAGAATAGTTTGCATTTTCACCAGAAGAAAAGGCTGTTATTTCAATGAGTGAAAAATTATAACTCGGAACTCCTCAATAAACCGTGTAAAATGAAGAGCCAGCAGTTTTACGCAGTTTTAATGATCATTATAATGCAGGTAAGATATCCTTTTAAGTTTTTTTTTCGAATATTTTAATCATTATCTTTATTTGCTTGTTATCCGTACTTGCTAAGCTGTTCGAGAAGTAAAATTTGTTTTCAGAATTACGTACATTTCGGAAATTCTGTTTAGATAATTTAGTACACGTACTTGGACGGAATAGGATATGTTTTCAATGTATGTGATATTTACAGTGAGTCAAAGTAAAAACCGAACAGACGATAGTCTTTAATATATTTGTTTTGAAGCGATCAAAACAAACGTGCTTATTAATTCATGCCTGAAAATTTAAAAATGAAAGCCATGATATCAAAAGCCTTCGATATAAATGACAAAATATTTTTATTTTATAATTTGAAGTATCAAACAAAGAAACATTGACAAAATAAATCTCAAAATGAAAATCGAACAATCGTCTGCTTTTTAGAATTCTTTATATTCTTGTTTTATTTAGACTTTTAAATTCATGTTTTGCTACGTTTCATAGAATACTTGTCATACAATGTTTTTTGGTAAATATTCAATCAAAATTATTTATCAATTTTGAATATTTGCTGAGTTTACCTTTCGTTAAATGCAATAGGTTGCCATATAAGCATTGGCATTCGTAAGTTGATTTTTTCTCACTATAAATCTGGAAAAAGTGTTCGAGAAATCAGTAAAACAGCTTGTCGAAGCTCTTTGACTGTATTTGGTATAATTAAAAGGCTTAAAACATCTAAAAGTGTAGAAAAATTACCCAAAAAAGTAACGGAAAAATTTATTTTAATGACTCACATGAACGCTGGATTGTAAGAGTAAAGCAAAACTCTATATGTTAAGTGCACCAAAATTAACTGAGGAGGTTTTTAAATACTTTTGAAAAAAGCCAATCCTGAAATTATCAGAATTATACTAAAAAAATCGATTAAATGGTAGAATTGCACGAAGGAAACCGCACATCAGCAAAATAAACAAGTTAAAGCACTTAAAATTGTATGATGAAAAGATGACTTACAGTACTTAACGGTACTTTCAATTTATACACAACTTTTTAAAACTTATGTGTTTGATTTTTACTTTGATTCAACGTTCTTTTTTGTTAAAATATATTACAAACAGGTTAACGTTTCAGAATTTCGACGGTGCAAAAAAAATTAAGGTAATAGAAAGATGGAAAGTATTGTTAAGAAAACGGCTGTTTTTTGTTCAGATTTTGATAAAAATGAAATTAAACTGGTTGACCGAATTCCGATCAGTGGTATAAAAGCAACATACAGTTTTCACTTTTTAGATTTTCCAAACTAATCACGCTGGAAAAAATATATTTCTCGTTACTTGTCTATTTATATTGCTTAAGTCATTTTACTTAATTATAATTTCGAAAGTTCATGTATTTCCAAGTAATTTTTATGAACTGAACCCTAACAATTTATAAAGTGTACTATTCAGAAATGAAACCCGCTTGTATGAAAGGGTTTTGATTTGAACCAACAAGTCAAACGAAAAGAGAAGATCTTACTTCCGCTATCCAAATGCTCTCGCGTGGTACACATAGGATTACCTTAAAATGAAATTTATCGTTGTTTTGGCGTTTCACTACCTGGTGGTAGTCTTGACAAAATATCTTGTCATTAGCAAAACTGATCAAATCTTGATGGACGAGATATCTCGTCATTCGAAGAAAAACTAACCAGATATTTTTCTTTTCATCGAAAAATCGACACTTGATGACGAGATATATTGTCATTAGCAGACTTGGTCAGATCTTGTTCGACGAGATATCTCGTCGAAACCACATGGAAGGTTTCTAATTGACGAATCAAATTGGCGTTGGCCAATCAACTATTACATATCAATTTGGTTGGTTGGTTCGGGGGTTTAGAGCGGCAGAGCGATATTTGGCAATGCTGCTCTAGACACAAGACATATTGTACAATATCAAGGAATAAACAGACACACAATGAAAGTTTTACTCACAGAAGAGGTAAGTTAAGGTAATTTTAGTTAACGTCGTACTAGAGCAACACAACGGGCTATTGACGATGATCCGGGATCCGTCCCTTAAGGCAAATATCCTAGGACAACACCTCGTAATTTTGAACCACGGTCAGATGACGAAGCAACACCTGAGCAGGCACCCCACTCTCCAAACTTCCACACCAACCCAACTTGAGGACCTTCGGCCACGACAGATTTAAGGTGCACCAGCCGCCTCTACACCATACGCTTACAAACATCCATGCCCGGACCCGAATTCGAACCAGGAACCTTTCGATCTACAGGCTAACACCTTAACCACTACACCGGTTGGTCGGCACTCACAAAAGAGGGAACTACATCCAGAGCATGTCGTTAGGTATTTTAATTAACGTCGCGCTGGAACAACACAACGGACTATTGCATATCAATAAGGAATTTTTTCAAATTTGTTTTGTCGACTCGACGTGCCGAAATTGTTGTCGAAAACTAACTGACATCACGTCCTGAATACGTACAAACACGTTCGGAGTTTTAATGATCAAAACACGTTCCGCCATTTAGCTTGGCAGATAAAGCTTCCATAAGGACCTGTTCACATGAGGCGTTTTCTAGGTTTTTCGAGGTCCGCTTTCCGTAAGCATTAATTTATGTTTTTTTATTCTTCTAATTCAATTTTCTATCTTTGCGATCGTTGAAGATAGAATAAAAATTTAAATGGATTTGAAATCTGCCGAAAATTTTACGCTAGACCGATACCTGAAATCGTAATTATTTAATTAATACACAATTATAACATAATTATTTATAAATAATTAAATAATCAAATGGTAAATAATTAAATAAATATATGTTTTGGGTTTAGATCTGGCGCAACATTTTACGTTGATTTGAAATCCGTGGAAATTTTTACTCTATCCTGAACGATTTAGAAGAATCAAAAACATAATTTAATGCTTACGGAAAGCGAACCTTCAAAACGCAAGTTAGAAAATGCCTTATGTGAACATGGCCTAAAAATCATGGCCTTAAGGTTGAAGTTATTTATCGTCAGTTTTCTTGTTTTATTATAAGCAGACTAATACATCGCAATCGTAAGAAGTGAATTAAATTAAAGAGGAAGATTTTTCTTTTTCAATTGACTTAATGATTCTAGTAAACTTGAGGAAAATTTAGCTAACTTAATAAAAATCAACTCAACATTTTATAGTTAGAAGCCGACCAATCGGGGTTAAGCTGTTAGCCTCTAGATCGGAAAGTTCCTGGTTCGAAACCGGGTCAGTGCGTGGATGTTTGTTTGCGTATTGTTTAGAGGCTGCTGGTGCACCTTAAATCTATCGTGGCCGAAAGTCCCCACGTTGGGTTGGTGTGGAAGTTTGGAGAGTGGGGAACCAGCTCAGGTGTTGCCTCGTCATCTGACCGTGGTTCATAAGTACGTGGTGTCGTTCTCGGAACTTTTCCTTAACGCATTGGTGCACAAACCGTTTGTCGCGACCCCTTTGGGGATAGTGTGAAAACTTTTTTGGGTCGCCTTTCAAAGAGATTTATTTGACAATACTAGAGGGCTCCGCCCCCTGCTCGCTTTCGCTCGTCAAACCCCGATGATTGCTGCGCAATCATATTTAGTTCCCTTCGCGAACTATACTTTTCAACAATGAGGGGGAGGGGATTGCTTCACAATCCATCCCCATTTGGATTGCTGCTGGATTGATTCGGGACCTCTAGTACGACTTTAATTGAAGGTTCCCTTCCCTTACCATTGCGATATCTATCGAATGCGCCCGACTAACGGAAAATTACCTACTTTTTTTGCGAGATTAGCGTATCCGTATACACTCATTGCCATAAAAATTTGCGCACCAAGAAAAAGTCGTTAAAATGAAACGAAATTTTACACATGTAAGTACTACTTTGATATAAGTAGGTGATTAGAAAATCAAAGAAAAAGGATCATTTTTATTGCAGAAAAAAGTACAAATGAACGGAAGTTTTTGTACTCTGTTGGACCCCCTCTAGCGCGAATGCACGATGCTATACGAGCGAACATTGAGACATACAAGTTCCGTATGTGTCCTACTTGCCGTCCCAAATGATCCAAGATATGCTCGATTGGTGACAAATCTGGGGATCGAGCAGGCCAAGGAAGGGTGGTAATGTGGCGGAGGAAGTCTTGTGACATCCTTGCTGTGTGTGGCCGAGCATTGTCTTGTCGAAAAATGGCTCCTGGGAGCCCTGCCATGAGTGGCATCACATGTGGCTGAAGGATGTCATGGACGTACCGTTGGGCTATCATGGGTAGGGATGCGACATCGATGTCGATGTTTTCAAAACATCGATGTTTTTTTTTAAAACATCGATGTATTTAACATTGATGTATTGGAGTCGATGTTTTTGTAACATCGATGTTATACTTGTCCATGTTTTTACGTTGTTGATGTTTTATTTTTGAATGAAAAAAATACCGTTTTAAAAATTTAAAAACTAACCAAGTAGCATAATTTTTAAATTCAGCAAATCAAACATACTTTTAGACCAAAGTGGCCAAGTGTGAAGGTTCTGAAAAGTAGGGATGCGACATCGATGTCGATGCTTTCACAACATTGATGTTTTAGAAAAAAACATTGATGTATTGGATCCGATGTCCCATCACTAGTTGCTAAACCAGTTTTAAGAAATGGGGAAACAAGTATAAATACACTGAATTTTAAAAACATCGATGGTTTGTTGACGATATGTATTATCAACATCGATGTTTTAATTTTGAACATCGATGTTTTGCTGTCGATGTCGCATCCCTACTGGATAGCGGCCAATGAGGCAATTGGCTCTACGCGTGCGTTTTGTATGATGTCACGGTCTTCTCGACGACTGGTCTGTCGAGGGCGTCCTGAGCCTGGTCGAAGTATAATGACGTCTCTTCTGTCCACTGGTCCCAACACCTCCTCACAGTACAATCGCTCAGGTTCACAGGTTCGCTCAGCGAACCAATGAGGATTGCAAAGTAATCCTCCGGGGTTGGCGAGCCCCCTAGTACTTTTTAATTTTTTCATATTCAACTGTTGCTATGGAAACAGCGACCGAATTTGCCGGTTCTTCTGAAAACATTGCAAATTTTCTAGCGCGTACTCCCGATTAAAATATGGTTGAATTTATTTAAAAATAAACAGTGTTTATCATCTGCACGTGCTCCAAATTCATTAGCCCGTTGAACCGCAAGACTCGCTATTTACCAATCACAAAGCGAAAAACCTGAAAAAGACCGAATTTTTTTTTATAATACATATGAAATCTGGTATCTGAATTTAAATTTTGGTACAGATTCGGAATTTGTATAATCGACATCTTGCTATTTGAAATTATGAAGTTGGTGCTCAATTTAATATAAAGACGGCCCCTTATGATAAATTTATGCATTTGAATTTATAGAAGACGTTAGGGTCCAAAGCCATTTTTTAATTTTCTCTACTATTAAATTTGCTCGAATGAAAAAGGCTGTTCATCCCTTGCTTGAAAAGAAAATAATACAAATCGTACGATTTGTGGCCTCCAGGGAGTTTGAACTTAAACAATTAGGTTTACTTTTTGACACTTTAATTGCCTCTATAACCTCATAGCAAACTTTTATGCATTTCTTTATGCTTTTTTTAACTTTTATGCGTGTGCATTTCTTAATTAAAATTTCTGCTTTGCATTACACAAAATTTATTTTTCTTTCATTTTCTCATTTGGTTAACTTCACGTTATGGGAAATTTTGTTTACCGTGAACCCAATCAAAGGGTCAGTATCCCATGACAGAGTTAAGTTAAATTAAGAATAGTACATGCTTACAGATTTTAAATAAGCTTTCCTGTAAAATTCACTTCCAGATGCTTCTCTTTCCTCGCGCAGGAGAGTTATTAAAATTTGTCCGAAACAAATATATTTTTTTTTATGGTAACGGAAGTAATCTCTTTTGAGATTGTTTAAAGAAAGCTGTTCTTGTGTTAGTATCTGAGAAAAATTTCTGGGAGCGACAAATATATCATCAATATTTCTCTGGCTTAAAAATGAAATTGAGTTTATATTGTTCGCACTGTTATGCGACATTTTATAGACTATTCATATCTCTGAAAAGCGTTTTCTATATTTGTTGTCTGTAAAGAAAGACTCAACTGTGCGCATTAAATGCAGGGAACTTTAACAACTGACGAATTGATATTACTGGAATTTTAACCATTGTAATGTAGTGGGCCGAGTGATGTGCAAAAAATAATGGCGACACTGCCAAAGTGCAAATAAAATTAATGTTTATTTTAACCTTCCTGGTGCGTTTATCTCGATGATGTATCTCGTCAATAGCAAAACTGATCGAATCTAATCTCGACTTCTAATCTCGAATTTTCTAATGACGAGATATCTCGTCATTACAAGGAAATTGACCAGATCTTGATCTAGTCGTCATAAAAAAAACATCAGTGCCTCGATGAAGAGGTAGGTATGTTGATTAATGTCGCACCAGAAAAACACAATGGGTAATTGGTGACAGTCCGGAATTAAACCGAAAGGGAGAGATTCGAGGACAACAACACGTAATATGAACCACAGAGGAAAGCTCTGCACGGAATTGGTAATTTTTAATTAACGTCGTAGTAGAGCAACACAACGGGCTATTGACGACGCTTCGGGATCAATCCCTGAAGGGAAAGATCCGAGGACAGCACCTCGTAATTTTGAACCACGGTCACATGACGAAGCAACACTTGAGCTGGCACCCCACTCTCCAAACTTTCACACAAACCCAACGTGAAGACTTTCGGCCAAGACAGATTTAAGGTGCTCCAGCCGGCCTCTACACCATACGGTTACAAACATCCATGCCCTGACCCGGATTCGAACCAGGAACCTTCCGATCTAGAGGCTAACATCTAAACCACTATACCGATTGGTCGGCTTTTGCACGGAAAGGTGATCTTTCACTATAGATCGAGTTTTAGCGATAGCCCAGTTGCCGGAATCATGGATAAACTGGAGGATTGCGAATTTGAGACCGTCGTGTCGGCTGATGTATGTTTAGGGTCACTATTTCTGGTATTTCGGACTCTAGCTTTCGAAAGGATCCAATGCTTCAATTCCAATATTAACTGCTGTTCCAACCTCTCATTAACTGAAAAGAATACATCCCATGAACAGCAAAACGCAGTTCATCCAAATCTTGACTTAACAATCATAAATAATAAGATTTAGAAAAAGTCTGACATTTAGATTCCTTGAGAAAATATTGTTAGAATAGAAGTTACACAATTTCGAGTGTTTGTGTAAAGAGGGAATAGCCACGCACACGTGTGACTATATACTTGGTTTCGTGCATAGCTGTCAGATGACAGCAGCGTGCGAAAGTGCTTGAAATTTGCCTAGTGATTGTTGCCACATATGTTTAATCAGTCATGGCCTCAAATATAACCTCACATTGGAACGGTGTTTAATTTTGGAAAGTAGGGAGTCAGTTCAGCTTTAGACCTTAGGTCCGGTGCACACTAGGGATGCGACATCGATAGCAAAACATCGATGTGCAAAATTAAAACATCGATGTTGATAATACATCGCCCCAAACCATCGATGTTTTTAAAATTCAGTGTATTTAAACTTGTTTCCCCATTTCTTAAAATTGGTTTAGCAACTAGTGATGCGACATCGGCTCCAATACATCGATGTTTAGAAAAAATCGACATCGATATCGCATCCTTAGTTTTCAGACCCTTCATCCTTGGTCACTTTGGTCTAAAAGTATGTTCAATTTGCTGATTATGAAAATTATGTTTCTCGGTTATTTTTTAAATTTTTATAACGGTACTTCTTTTATTGAAAAATAAAACATCGACAAGTATAAACATCGATGTTACAAAAACATCGACCCCAATACATCGATGTTACAAAAACATCGACCCCAATACATCGATGTTAAATACATCGATGTTTGAAAACATTGACATCGATGTCGCATCCCTAGTGCACACATCCAGTTTTTCAAAGTGCGGCGCCGCTGCCGCAACTCAAGTGCGGTCTGAGGTCCAATGGAGTAGTGCACACATGCCTCCAGAGCCGCTGGGGCGACAAACGTCCAACTTGCGTGCATTTTGTACCGCAGTTCCCCACGGCACATGAATCTGAAGTACCTTATTTTCATAAACAAATGGAATATAAATAATAATTAAATGGTTGTATCCAGTAGCGTCTATTTTGTTTCAAAATATACTTTTTTTTACACCAAGTAAGCGAAATAAAAACGTTTTCTTGGATAGAATATTTATCGCAAATGGCGCGAAATGAGTTCATGCGTCATTTCACGGTTATGTGTGCATAGTTGAGCTTCGGTGCCGCAGTGGTGCCGCACGTTAAAAAACCGGATGTGTGCACCGGGCCTTAGGTTTGGAAAATTCCGAGTTGTTGTCCACGGATCTGTCTCTTTGGTGTGATCCCGGACACTCGCCAATACCAATTGTGTTGTTCCAGTGCGATGTTAATTAAAAACTCAACTGTGAAGCTAAAGGTAGTTTTTGTATTAAAACAATAAAGTGTGCTCTAGTGCGACGTAAAGTCTAGCACTTACTGTTGTCTAAAGAAATATTGTTTCCTAGTTCTAATCGAAAGGCCTATAGGCTTCCTTGCGGTTTCACGGTTGTCCTGTTCGTTGCTGACTAAAACCAACTAAAAATGTGTGTACATAGACCCATTAAACCCAATAAACCAACTACTTCCTTTGAAATTGGGTGAGTTTTTTCTTCGTTTTTTGCCGGGAGACAACATCCGATAAAAGTATCTCAATAGAACACGTTCTACTGAGAGTATGGATTTTTGTGCAATAAGAAGACAATATTTCTACTGTTTCATTAGCTGCGAGCGGGTCGATCGCATGAAGAGTCTAGAAAAGTCTTTTATTGCTCTTTCTTGCGACTGAAATGGCGCTTTTAGCTCCATTGAACGAAATGAAAACAAGAGACTTCGATTGAACGAATGGAGTGTTTTCGAAGAGGATGTGGGCGTCGTATAAGGGGTGTTCCACTTGACGATAGAATCTATCGGACTTCGTTCAAACAAGTTTGGATGAGGGGAATTCCACTCTCTTCCTTGAATGTTAGGTGACTCAATAGTTATCCGCAATGCAGCTAAACCTCATTTCGAGGAAAATAGACAGTTGCAATAACATCATTTCAAAACATTCGGTCCACGGTAGATGAGTTGGAAGAGTAACGGATTAGGAATCGGAGGGATGCGAGATCTAAACTTGGTTCAGCCAAAGACCATCGTATACACGGGGTCTGGTGAACGTTAAGTCTGTCTTTGCCTCAAGTGTCCTTACGTTGACGTGGTGTGGAAGTTTGGAGAGTGGGGTGGAAACTCATGCGTTGACCTCTTATCTCAACGTGGTTTAAAATTTCGTGGTCAAGGTGAACTTCCCAGCTACACAATATGTGCTCTCCTCAACGCACATATTTCATTATTGCTTTGGCATTAGGGATTGCAATCCGGCACGATTTTCAATGCGGCCGGATTGACACTAATACGACCGGATCTGGCCGGATTGGTACTTTGTTAATAAGTCTATACAATATGTATGTATTTTTCCAAAATCGGCTGAGTGAAAGTAAGTAAAAAGGATATTATTCCAAATTGACGAACATAACGTTTATTTTAGCATTAGAAAATCAACTTTATTAATAAATATCCATGGGTAGGAAATTAATCCCCAACAATAAATTATCGTTACTACTAGTAGTTAGTAGTAAACAATAGATGATCATCAGTCTTATTAGTTTCCACACCAAAAAACATCAGTTTGTTTCATACGTAGTACTTTTCTATTCATCTAAAATTAAGTAGTCTCTATCTCTAATGTCATTGAGCAAATGACATATAAATTGTACTTAACCTTGTCTCATAATAACATAAAAATCTAATCTTTGGCAGTTTTTGGTCAGCAGGACAAACAAGGGAATTCTTAATTCTTCTTAATTGCTTAAATCGAAGTTATATAGTAATGAAAATCACTTTGAGTTTGAGAGAACGTTCTAAGGAAACAAATCGTATTAATTGTGTCATCCCCCAATCTACTTCTCAATGAACTGTAAATATAATCAGTGACCGCGAAGGCCCTCTCACTTCGACTAGGCTTCGACACTAGTTGGTTTAACCGTCATTAAGTAGCCGTACATAAGAGACAAATATTTTCCTTTGACTCCATTTCATATGAAGTCATTTCTTTCTTCAGTATTTTCTCAAAAACTGTTTCTTTTCTAAAGTTTGTCTTTTCGCAATAGTCTTCATTTTCTTGAAGAACTTGCTTTTCTAATTCCTCTTTGTTAAAAAAATATTATTGATAATTTTAATTAATTTTTTTTGCTAGAATTCTCCAAACGGATGATTGAAAAATATAAAATCTATTAATTCACAATCGATTGCTTAATAAACGATTTTGCGACTTTAAAGCTGGGTTTGAATAATCGATTATTTAATTAAAAAATAATTCGGGTTTATTGGATCCGGACCGGATTTGATAGATGTTGCTGGATCCGGTAGGTAGTCAAATAATGCCTTATGAAATCCCTGTTAGGCATCTTACGTACCCTTAAAAATAGTCACACTCTCAGGTATATATATTTATATATGTTTACTAGCAAAACACCCGACCTTACTCGGTTTGAATTGGTTGACTCTAGATTGAAGAGATAATCAAAATATATAATGACTTACGTTTTTTGTAGAATAAAAATTTATTTTAACACCTTTAGCCATCTTTATATTTTCTACAACTTACTTTGGACACAAATCCTACACATGCATATCCATTCATATAATACATTTCACATACATCGCACAATTGCTGTATGAATAAGCTACAAAATGACAAAAGGTGATACTAAGGTTACTACTATAAAAGACGATTTATAGGAAGATTTGGAATTCCCTTTCTTAAGTTATTTTCAAGTTCAACTCAATTAATTAAAATTACCATTTACGGCGAGTGCTCTCGCACTCATAGTCAACAAAACAATATTTTTTTACTTGTGTCACTATTGCCTCCGGTATGCGACATTGTGAAATTTTGCAATCTTCTGTCATTATTACAACGAATTTTTTAACGTTGGAAAAAGTTCTAGTTTGGATTTTTAAACATTATTATTCTTTCAATAACGGCATTATTCTTTAAAAAACGGCATTATTCTTTAAATAACGGCATTATTCTTACAATAATGGCATAATACTTTGTGTCTAATACTTTGTGGTGCTGTTGCGTGTGATGAGAAGGAAAACACATTTATTAAAATAATAAATATTTAAAACAGAAAACAGTGAAACAGAACAAAATAAAAGATGTCGGAAAAATTGTTCTAAAGATATTAATTTGTGATTCATTTTTATCTTTTGATCTCGCACAGTTGCCATAACTTACAACTAAAAGTGCACAAAATTTAGAAATGTGAAATTAATTCAGAGCGAAAGAAACAGAAAATATCACTGCTCACGCGATCTTCTTCATTCTCGTTTCGTTGAAAAATATCGTCCGTTTCAAATATTCCGAAATCGTTTTCACTGCGCAAAGAACAAAAATAAGACTCGAAATAAATGAAGTATCAGAGCTGAAATTCTATTAAAAAGTATAATTTTTTGAAGAACTAGGGGGCTCCGCCCCCTGCTCGCTTACGCTCGCCAACCCCCGGGGATTGCTGCGCAATCCCATTTGGTTTGCTTCGCAAACCAACACTCCTTTCACAGATGTCATTTGGTTTGCTTCGCAAACCAACATTCCTTTCACAGAGTGAAACTATCTGAATAATTCGTATTATGCTGATTTCACTTTCCGGTACATGACGTCACAGCGAGGGCTTCGCGCCCTTCTCGCTTACGCTCGCCGACCCCGGGGATTGCTACGCAATCCCGTTTGGTTTGCTTTCTCAAACCAATACTTCTTTCGCAATTGATTTCACTTTTTTTTGCTTTAACACTTAATGCACCCTAAACTAATAGCCGCATCAGTAAAAAATCTTCTGTATCTTGTTCCCTGTACAATTTTAAGTAAACAGTGTTAATATCAATACATTGTACTTTGTCGGTAAACTGTCTTGAGAACAGAGGGAAAAAAGCGAGCCTTTTTCCTCGCCAAATAAAAAGAAATCGTTTTTATGGCAATTGTTGCTACGATAAATTTGATATCTGGCAAACCCGATAGTAGAAAATGCAACCCACTGCTGTTTGCCGAACCAGCTATGCGAACTGAAAAATACGAAATTTGTGTCACCAACTTTTGATTGCATCGAATTTATTTATGAACCAATTTTAAAAATAATTGTACCGTAAGAAAGAGTACATTGTGAGGTATACTGCAATATTTTTAAAATTAAAAACTAACAGTAATACTATATAGATATGACCATTTTAGTTTTGTATCGGAAGTTACGATCTGAAAGTTCCGAAAATTGTATGACCTACTTTTAATTGCATCGATTTTGTTTATTAACCAATTTGAAAAATAATTGTACCATAAGAAAGAGTGTAATGTAGTGTATTCAGTGATGTTCTCAAATTTAAAAAATAATGGTTTTTGCCGTAGACATAACGGTTTTAACAAAACGTAGCGAAAATATCCGAAGATTCCGAATTTTGTATCACGAACTTTTGATCGCATCCAATTTAATTATTAACCGATTTCAAAAATAATAGTACCGTAAGAAAGAGTATATTCTGAGGTATACTGCGATATTTTAAAAATTAAAAACTAATAGTAATTAGATATAGATACAGCAGTTTTAAAAAAAGTAACAAAAATGTCCCGATTTTTCCCGAATTTCAAAAAAATATTATCAAGAACCACATTTAAATTTCAAAAAAAACTCGACGAGCTGCAAAAATTTACGTTGAGAGGTACTCTTAAAAAAAAACTCACGACTAAAGACTGAAATTTTGAATGTGTTTTGCTCACTCGCGGAAGAAATTTCACTTCTTCAACTTTAACACTTAATAAAACCTAAACTAATAGCCGCATCGGAAAAAAATCTTAATAATTATCCAGGGAATACGATGAAGAACAAAGCATGTTAATTTCATATTTTTCCGATCAGTACTTTCTCGGGAAACCGTCTAAGAATGGAGCTAAACAACAAAAATTTCAATTCTTCGGCGGCGGCGGCGGCGGCGGCGGTAACTTTTTTTTAATATAGAGAGATAATTACTTTTTCAGCAGTACTGGTAAAGCAATCGAAGTAATAGTAATATTCAATAGACATTCCAATTTTTTCAAAATTACCAAATTATGGTTGATTTAAGTATACTTACTCAGGTGTTTTAGCATGAAACTCATCTAAATATAACAATAAAGAAATGTTTAATATTGCATTCACTAAACTAATAGATAATGTATAAAATAAAATACATTGCAATCAAATATCTGAAATACAATTCACGTGATGCCACACAAACACAAAATCGAGCTTAGAACAGAAAGACGGACAGACAGACTTTCGCAACCAATTCCACTCACTAAATAAAGATAAGTACTCACTGTATGCAAATTTCCATGGAAATATCTTAAACCGCGTGGACGTGTATAGGGCACAACATACAGACAGACAGACACCAAACGAGAAAAAGGCGGATTCGGCATCAGAAGGGTCCAAAACGGATAGAAAACTTGAAATGGGTCGAAAATATTGAATGTACAAACAAACACTCCATTCTTATTTATATAGATAGTGTATGTAAAAATTGTTGTGTGTTCTTCCCCGTCGTGTTGCTCTAGTACGGCGTTAATGAAAAATTACCAATTACCGCATTGATAGTTGACGATCTTGTGCATTTCAATACCATAGCAATATGCTTCATTATTTAGTACCTGAACGCATCACTAGATGTCGCACATGTTTCAAATATAGCCCTTTTAGCGGGGGTTTTAATCACGGCTGTGTTTAGGAACATAGTTGTACGAAATTATCAGTGTCAGAGGGTCAAAAGGTGCAAGAACCACAGATTGCGAGAATTTCGCTTTCCCTATCCAAATGTTCCCGCATGAAACATCGATGTTACCTTAAAATATAGATTTTCGTTGTTTTGATGACGTTTGGAGTTAAATCTAATAGGGCTTAGAGCAGTCAACGTATAGTTTCAGAAATTAGTTTTTGGATATTTTATTTGAGAATTGATGAAATCGTATTCGAATAACAAGTTAACCAACACCACGTCTAGGATACGTACAGGTACTCCCGGAAACATTACCGCCACCTTTATTTAACTTATATGATCATTCATTTTCATTTAGATTTTGAATGAAACTTTAAAAATCAAATGAAACGCAAATATTGATTGGGCACAAACATTATTTGTACTTTAAAGTGGGGACGCGATGGCCAGGTTGAAAGAAAAGCGGATTAGAGACTTTCGAGTTATCTCGATCGAACCAGAGACCTTGGGTTTGGGCACCGCAGGTGGCCCCCTCGTCCCCGCTGTGATAGCAGGTTATGAGCGGGTTTTTGTGGCCAACCACGGAAGGAGAGTATTCCCCAGAATTGGGACGAGGACTTCCAAATTGCTAATGTTATTCTCGAATCTTTCCCTTGAGGATTAATCTCGGACCTTCGAGAATAGTCTGTTGTGTTTCTTCAATGCGCTGTGAAAGGCCGCTGTAGCACACCAACCGACAAGCAACAGTTCAAATCCATCCAAAGACCGTCGTGTACAATATCGGCTGGTACATGTTAAATTTGTCGAGGCTTCTAATGTCCTCGCGTTGTCGTGGTTTGGAAGTTTGAAGAGTGGGGGTGCCAGCTCAAGTGCAATATCGTCATCTGACCGTTGGTACAAAATTACATGTTGTCCTCGTTTTTTCCCCTTCGTGTTTCATCCCGGACAGTCGTCTCTAGTACGACGTTAACTAAAATTACCAATTACCTACCCTTCGGGTTTGATCCCGGACAGTCGCCAATAGCCCATTGAATTGCTTCAGTTTGAGGTTAATTAAAATACATACTTACCTGACTGCACTACTGGTTATGGTGTCAGGACCGCAGTGTTGCGATAGGTAGAGTAGAGGATTAGCAACCGAAGGGTTAAGGCCCGATGCATACCTCCGGTTTTTCAACGTGCGGCGCCGCTGCGGCAACGTAAGTGCGGTATGAGATACATTAGATCCAGAAGGCCCGGTGCACACATCCGGTTTTTCAACGTGCGGCCTGAGATACATTAGATCCAATGGAGCAGTGACGCATGTCTCCAGCGCTGTTGTTGCGACGCACGTCTAGCTTGCGTGCAATTTGTACCACAGTTCCCTACGGTGCCGCAGCTCGCTGCACACGCTTCTACGGTCTGAATTACTTTGTTTTCATAAATAAATGGAATATAAATAATTATTAATAATGTTTATATCCAGTAACGTCTATTTTGTTTCAAAATATACTTTTTTTACACTAAATAAGCGAAATAAACACGTTTTCTTCGATGGAATATCTATCGCAAATGGCGAAAAAGGATTCCTTGCGTCATTTCACGACTATGTATGCATAGTTGGGCTTCTGTGCCGCAGTGGCGCCACACGTTGAAAAACCGGAAATGTGCACCGGGCCTTAGAGTAGTGAACACATACCTCCGGCGCCGCTGCAGCGACGTAAGTCCAACCTGCGTGCAATTTGTACCGCAGTTCCCCACGGCGCCGCACTCGCTTCTCCGTTCTGAAGTACATGGTTTTCATAAATAAAAGGAATTTTAATAATAATTAATAAATGGATGGTATCCAGTAACGTCTATTTTGTTTCATAATATATTTTTTTCACACCAAGCGAAATAATCACGTTTTCTTCGAAGATATCCATAGCAAATGGCGCGAAATGAGTACTTGCGTAATGTCACGGTTCCGTGTGCATATTTGGGCGTCGGCGTCGCATGTTCAAAAATAGGATGTGTGCATCGAGCCTTGGAGCCCGAAACGTGATTCAGCCAAAGATCGTCGGGTACGCGGTGGTTGATGCATGTTAAATCCGTCGAGTCCTTATTTGTCCTCAAGTTGTCGTGATTCGGAAGTGGGCTGTCAGTTCAGATGTTGATTGGTGAGTTGCGTTTGGTTTTGAGGCCAGTGGGCCAGATTTGGACAAGCTGTGCCAGATACAAGAAAACGAAAGATTACAAAAACCAACTGTGTAGGAGAGAATAAAACAGAGGCGAGGACAGACCACTCGGATGCCACCAGGTTTTGATGCCCCTACACACCAAAAAGATGTGCCCCATCTCATATATCACAGTTTTTTACAATTACGAGGTGTAATCCTTGGTACTTTTCATTCGTGATTTATATCGGACCATCACCAATAGCCCGTCGTGTTGCTTCAGTACGGCGTTAGTTCAACTATCTACCTGGTTCTGTTGGTCTGTAAGTGTGGATAGTGGGGTGCTAGCTTAGGTGTTGCTGCGTTCTAACCGTGGTTCAAAATTACGTGATGTTTGTTGTCCTCGGATCTTTCCCTTAATCTTTCCTTTATTGATCCCGGACCGTCGTCAATATCCTAATGTGTTGCTCTAGTGAATTAAAAATTACGAAGTTACTATCTGATTATGGTATTTTGAACGCTAAACAATCCATAAATCTAATTGGTTTTTGTATGTTGAAACATAAAGTGAATGATAAATTATAAGAACTGTATTATTCTGAAAGATGCGTGAATTATTTAACATCTCATTCACAAAATTGTTTGGCCCAATATGACCCTTGCGCTGTAAAAAATCTCAACAAACCAACCAACAAAAAATTGTTAGCCACGAGGCACAACTTTCGTTTTATTTCCCTTTCCACCAATGACTCACAAGCAGCTATTTACTGCTGAAACCAGCAGGCGCTGAATCAGTGAAACTTCGCAACCGAGGAGCAAGAAATTCGAAGAGCGAAAATCGGCTCCCGTGAAAAATGAGCACTCGTTGCTCCAGAAAAGCGTTTAACACTCGCATCTATTTCACAAGTCATTCATTTTAATGTAGCACGCGGCGGTCTATTTGGATACATTTTGGCGAGAGCTTCGCGGCGTGTTTGTTTTATCGCTCGCCGAAAGATAAACTAGCTTTTCTGCGACCGCAACATTTCCCCCTTGCCATCACTTCAGTTGCAGAGTGCGTAAATCGTACGATGATTCCCTTCATAAAACACCGAAAGCGTGCTATTTTGTTTTACTTGGATGGGAGTGAGTTTACGGACTTCGCGTCAGGGCTGTAGTATGCGTTCCGGTATACCCTCTGCCTTTTCTTAAAAACTAAGTACACGCTTTTCTTTTCTTAGAAAACATCGCGCGAAACATCACGTGAAAAGCAGATAGCTGTTGATGTGCCAGAAGAAAAATCAGAAAAGAGAACATTGGATAAAATTAATTAAAAAAAAAGAGGACAAGAAGAGGACACAAAAAGCACGTATTATTAGTGTGTAATTGTTAGGTATCTAATAAGAAGAATAATCTTTGACGAATCTTGGTATATTAACCACTAACTGGAAGAAAATGTACTGAAAATATTACTTACATATCTGGAAAAGAGTTATTAAATACGAGAACGAATTTATAAATGAAAACACTGACAATTTATTTAGGCCTTTTTCAAAACGATGCAAAAAATAAGAATCCAAGTTTTAAACAACAAACATATAACAACAAAATAATAGATACATATCTAATTAATAGAAATTTAACATTTCACTTTTCATATTTGTTTGTGCGTAGCAGTCATAGTTAAGCTTCGACTTCGATTTAATGCTAACATAAAAGGCCGACCAACCGGTATAGTGGTTAAGGTGTTAGCCTCTAGATCGGAAGGTTCCTGGTTCGAATCCGGGTGCGGGCATGGATGTTTGTAAGCGTATGGTGTAGAGGCGGCTGGTGCACCTTAAATCTGTCGTGGCCGAAAGTCCTCACGTTGGGTTGGCGTGGAAGTTTGGAGAGTGGGGTGCCAGCTCAGGTGTTGCTTCGTCATCTGACCGTGGTTCAAAATTACGAGGTGTTGTCCTCGAATCTTTCCCTTAAGGGACTGATCCCGGACCGTCGTCAATAGCCCATTGTGTTGCTCTAGTACGACGTAAACAACAAAAAAAAACATAAAAGACTAGGTTAGTAACGCGATTTCTTCCAAACTAAAAAAAAGGCTGCGAATCGTCCGTCCACTAGAGGTTGAACTTTCTATTATACGTTGATGCGTTTTAATAATATGTACAAGATTCGTACAATGTACTAGATCTAGTACGTATTTGAATAGTTGTGGTTTACACACATCAGGATATAGGATGCAATGTGAATATCGTAAAGTTTGTACGTAATGTTTGAAATGTGAAAAACATTTTTAACGCAATCCGAAATGATGAACAGTGAGAACAAAAGGTGAACAATCGAAAAAAAGAGGACAAAAAAATATCTGACTTAAAAAGAGAGTGAAAAAAAAAAGATCCGAGCATAAAAAGAGGATACGTTCTCTTTAAAAGAGATGTTGTGGCAACCTTAGCTTTAGAAGCAAAAGGAAAGTTTCTATTTCAAGATATCACCTTTGTGTGTACATAATTCCAAAATCGTACCTATTAATTAAAACCAATTAATTCCTTTCCGCTTGATCCAGAAAATATAAATACAGGGAATAATCGCCATGAAGAATAGGAGGTAAAAAGAATCTGTCGACGTTTTGGTAAAGATGAAATGTGCACTGTTCAGTGTTTGATGGATCAATGAAAACGCAGAAGTTATTCCAGAAAAATTAAAACCTCTCTTTAGAACAAATGAAATATTACCATGTTCTTCGGCCGAATGCAAGCGCGGGTTTAGTTTAAATAATTACATAATGTAACAGATTTGATAAAATTTTTATTGATTTCAAACGTGTCCAAGAATGCTTTTGTAGTTACAAGGGTTTTCCGTCGGGTGCTGTTATCAGTACAAACATGTTTCCAAAACTTTAAACTCACTTTCTGAAGAACTGTATTTGCAATACGATGCTTTGTTTAAAGAGTGATAATTATAATAATATGATATATTTATTTTGCGACATTATAATCTCTATAATACAGTGCTTGTTCTGAACCTCAGTTTTCAGTTTAGAAATTAAATTGTAGTTGAAATTTAAATGCTGAAATTCCTGACAAATCTTGATTTTTTAAATAATATAATTTGAAATAATTTAAAAAAATAACCTATTTCCTTTATCATCTTGACGGAGATTTAAAACATAAAGAATAACATTAGGAATTATTTAAAAGAGGAATTGGCCTTCTGAACACATTATAATTCGAGACCACTGTTCAAAACACATGTTAAGTACCCGATTTTATCTAAATTAGATCATTAATAATTGGCTTAATTTGTTTTTTTTTCTCGCTGAAATTATTTTACACACAATCCAATAATTTGTTGGAAAAACAGAATTTTTACAGTCAAAATTAAAAAACAATCTTATTGTGTATACGTACACCTTAAGTCAAACAAATCTGATGTTTTTAAAACATGATTTTTCATACCCTGAACCCCAATGTGTTTGACGGAGTCGTCTTTTACTTAACTCGGTAGACACCACTCGTCCAAATTACAATGATTTTCTCTCGAACGTAAACAGATGTCAAATAACGTAATTTATTTCGTATTATTCAAAATGTTGCTACTCGAGACTCCTATTTCATGCAGTTTGGAAACAACGTTTCGTGTTATTAAGTCTTATAATTTAAAATTCCAGATTCATAAGGTTAGATTTCAAAAGATTTTTAATGGATATGATGAATTTCTTTTATTGAGTGTCCATAGCGGACTCAATTGTTTCTGTTATTCAAGGATTCCTCATAACTTTTTTATATTAAACTATGACTTACTCGTCAATTCAGATACAATTTCATGTTATTCAAGGATTATCAATGCAAGTTAACCAGCTCTATTGCTTCAGCGAGTATCAACACATACTTTCCTTCGTCATTTGACCGTGGTCGAAAATGACAGTGTCCTCGGATCTTCCCATTCGAGATTGATCCCGGTATCCTGTTGTGTTGCTCCAATACGATAATAATAGAGCTACCTACCCACATACGCATTGTACACTATCTACGAATAAGTATTTGAACACCAGTGATAGAAAAGAAAAATAACATTTATTCATATTCAATAGTTGGCAGAGTGTCCACGAAAGGCAATTACAACCTCAACCCTCCGGGAAATACTTTCCACAAGTCCTTCTATGACGGATTGTGATATGTTCTTCCACTCGGCTTGGAGAAGACATGTAAGTTCCTTCAACGGTTGTTGCACCCCTTAATTCGGCGATCCAATTCGTCCCATAGATTCTCGATAGGGTTCAGGTCTGGGCTCTGGGTAGGCCAGTTCATTCGGTTAACCCCCATTGTCACCATACCAATCCATGGCGGACCTCTCAACATGACAACTGGAGTTGTCTTCCTGGAAGTAACATGGGTCCAACTCGTAAAAATGCCACAACGTACGAAGCACACTGTCATCCAAATTAGTGCAGTAGGCCTCGGCGTTGAGCTTACCGTGAATTTGGACCAAGGGTCCCAGTCCGTACCTTGAGAACCCCCCCCCAGACTATAATTCCACTTCCGCCGAACTTTATTGTGGGCACAATGTATTATGGCGGGAGGCGTTCTCCAGGCAGATGCCAGACCCTGCCATTCGACCGGTATAGGATGAACCTTGATTCATCGCTCCAGAGAGCCCGTTTCCACTGATCTACGGTTCACTTTCGACGTGCTTTGCACCACATTAACCGAGCAACGAGGTTGGACTTTGTGATCAAAGGCTTATGGGAGGCAGCACGTTCATGAATAACAAGCAGATGTGCTTCCTTACGGATTGTATTGATCGAGACAACATTGCCGAATGCCTGTTGAAACTCCTGGAGTATGTGGGCCATCGGTTGGGTGGACAGCACCTGTCAGTCTCTATCTGCCAGTTTCGTGGGTCTGCCACATTCCGACAATTATCGCTCACCCTTCCACTTCTGAATCACATAGGCCACGGTCGATTTTGGGTAATTCAGCTCGCTAGTTATGTCCCTTAAGGATCGGCCATTTTCTGTGATACCCGACGATTACACCTTTCTCGAAATCAGATAACTCTGCACTTCGTAGCACCTTCCATGCGATTAATGCCAATGTTGTTTCCTACATGATATTTAACGGCGGATGGCGTGACGTATATCAAAACCGCAGATATCGTCATTTACATGGGTGTCCAAATACTTATTGGTAGATAGTGTATACTGTTTCTTTTATACACACGTTTAAAAAGCTTTCTCAATAAGATAAATGCTATTATGATACCTTAAATTCTGATTAATCACGTTTCAGCGTTCAAGTACGTTTGAATTATTCGTAAAGTATAAAACGATATTTGAACCAAATTTTTTTGTATCGTATTTATATAAAATGAAAATGTTTACCTGTTAACTTATAACATTAGTGTTTGATTTTAAGCAAGTTTATATGTTTTTTGGAAAGTAAATACACAGTAAATAGTAGCCAAAAATAAGTGTATTGATTTTTAGCTTTACGAAAGTTCCGAATGTAAAAGGGTGAAATATTCCTAAAAATTATGCCGAAGGAGTTGTTTTAAAGAAAAAAATACTAAATATCCATGATTCTATTGTCTTGCGAGAAATAAGTTTTCATCTGAGAACATACTGAAACTGATCAAATGTAGAAAAGTTTATCAAAGTCATCACTTGGAAAAAATGTGCTTTTATTTAATTGAGGATTCAAGAAGACTATTGTTTGCAAGTCAGTTTTTTATTAGCAGTATTCTTTGCAAGCCTTTTAAAGGCATATTCTCTTTCTGAAAACGTCAGTTGTTAAAACGACCCTTTTCGAAAAAAGGTAGGTACTTTTTTCAGAGACTGTATGCCGTAGTCAACTGTAGTCCTGCTTAAGTCATCAGTAATATACAAATCCAGGAATGTTGCTGAATATGAAGGTAAGCACAGCCCTCAACCTCTAAAAATCAGAATTCCAACTTCCAATCATGAATTCTACGCCAAGGTATAAATGGAACGGTACATGTCCTCTTCAAAGTTCTCAGCGTAAGCTCCAAATGTAATAAGTCCAGTTCAGTCTGCTTCAAAGTTTTCTGCAATGAAAAAAAAAGGAAAGATATTAGAAACATGTACAACTATCATAAATCAATTTACTAAACGCACAGATTACATCTTAAATATTACATTATCTCACTTGAAGAATATTTGAATTATCTTACCATTTGATCCAAAGTAAAAGACTCTTCCCAAGCTTTATAAGTCTCAGATCGGTTGTTAAATTCTATTCATATTTCGCTTATAAAGAGTACAATGGGCCCCATTGTGGGATAATATTTCACAATCATTTCATGATCTTTGAAGAAGTCATCCGTATTTCAACAATCCTTGAAAACTAGGATGCTCTCACAGAAAAACTGTAGATGTCCCATTTCCCGTTCAGATTGTTGAATACATGAAAAATGGTTTTCATGTATTCAACATCTTCTGAAGTGGTCCTTAACGAAGCCAGAGAATCATTCTCGATATCCACAGCTCTCGGATCATTGGTAAGGAAATAGAGATCTTATATACAATCCTCGAGTAACCCCATACAATGTTGCGCACCGTCTATTGGCATATATGCTTAGACCAATAATCTTTTATCCAGCTTGTGTTATTCCAGTTTTTCATTACAAAAGCGCACGAACTCCAAGTTGATAGCGATACTTTTCAATCCTTCAGTTATTATTTTCAGCTAATCCAAAGCAAATTGGTAGTCCGCTGAAAGGCCGGAGCTATTTTTTGTTCTGATAGCTCTTTGTCAATTTCTGATGGACAAATATGAATTTCCTTTCTGTTAATATCCATTTATGGAGGCTCCAAGAAAAGTAGTGTCTCTTCTGAATGACTCTTGAAATTAGGACAATCTATGAGTGAATAATGTCCTGTTTTTTTTTATTTTGAGTCCAATCCAAATCACAATGTTCAACTTTGGCAGAGGGCTTGATGTGATTTTTTCTCGAATTTTGCACAGTTGAAGAGCAATTTTCAACCCATCTGTTAGGGTCTGTCCATCCATAATTAATATATTCATTCTATATAACTTCTGAGTCTGTTACGCTCACATATTCAGACCAGTTATTCCATGGTTCTTTGTTTTAATCCCAATTTCCATACTTGACGTGGACACCATTATTTGGATCCTTTTTAATATTATCACCATCACCACCTGTTTCACCGTGCACATTTGACACTCATCCGTTATAATTTTATAAACTTCTCCTGTATCCTCTGTAATTAATACTTAACGTTCACTCCAAGCGCCCCGTCCCGAAACGGGTCGTGAAACGACAAAAGATGAAATTGTAAAACTGACTCTGAAGTGAAATCTGATCACCATTACAGAACTGTTTGAATACAATTTAATGAAAATCACTTTGAGTGCTTCAATCAAATCTTACGTAGTGCTTGGAAAGGATAAATATTCCATAAAATAGTGGTTTTGAAATAAAACATGACATTCTAGATATGCAAGTCGCGTTAGCTAACTCTATTTTCATAAATTGTTTCTAAAAAAAGACTGTCGAAACGTCATAAATTGTACTATAAAATATCTATGATAAATTAAATTTAAATATCATGATAGATATTGTAATTTTAACATGTTATGCCCATGTTTCTTAGTGACTATTACAGAACTGGAAAAGTAAATAACCAAATGAGATTTAAATTTCTTTTATAAGGGAAAACAACACTTGCACATTACGCTTCATCCAATTCAACATTCTGTTCGACTACGCGATATACTTTTAAAAATATAATCCCAATTATGAAATTCACTAAAAAAGTTTTTTAACAAGCTCTTAATCAAAATTTCAATTCGTAATGAAAATTAATTTGGTAATTTTCAGCTTTTGCATTGTTATGAATCCTCTCTTCGAAAGTAAGCTATTATGATGGACACAGATAAACTATAATTCGAAACTATGAGTTTAGACTTTACACTTTCAACACCCTTTTAAACATAGCTAGAAAATATTAATGTAATACAATCAATAAATCGTTAATATACAATCGGCACAAATTGCAAAGAGTACTCGAGAAGCCTAAAATAAATATTTGTTGTCAAAGTATGTGTGTTTTCAAATGCCATGTTTAGGTGAAATATAAAATAGCTTCTGTAGAGTAAAGCGTCATTACCCGCTCAGAATTTTCAACGGCAAACTAAGAGTTAGAGTATCGCGGTGCATGTTTACTTTTGGGCCCCTTTACCACCCTTTACAAATTAGCCACATTTTTTCGAAACACCCTAAAGAGCTTGCACAAAATTGGTTTTCAATAGCTTTCTAGTGACAAAGGAATTCTATTTTTAACCAAATTTTCTTCTAGTTTACTTAGTGATCTTCCAAAAGCTAGATCTATTTGAAATTGGGATACAACTTTGTTTCAGCCTAGCTATAAATGATTAATTGGAAGCAACATATATATGAGAAAGAGATTATCTGCTCGCATGTGACTAAATTTTAGTTCTTGGGCATGCTTCCGGCAATTGTTGCAGGATGTTTTCTTTCAGACGTTTCACGCCGTATACGCCAACGTCCAACTGTCCGATGGAGCATAAAATGTGATTCATCGGAAAAAGCCACCTGTCGCCACTCTGTGGACGTCCAGTTGCGGTACTGGCGTGCAAATTCCAGCCTTCGTCACCGATGAACAGCAGTCAGCATAGGTGCATTCACCAGGCGTCTGCTGCGGAGGCCCATGCGCAGCAACGTTCGCTGAAACGTTTTTGCGGATACACTCTTGGTAGCCCCTTGGTTCATCTGGGCGGTCAGTTGCTCAACAGTTGCACGTCTATTTTCCCGAACGCATCTCCGCAGCCTTCGTTCGCCTCTGTCATCTATAGCCCGTGGTGCACCACATGTGCCACGCCGCTGATTTTGGATAGTGCCATTTTGCCATGCACGGTATACTTTTACCACGGCGGCACGCGAAAAGTTCACAAAATGAGCCGTTTCCGAAATGCTTCCACCCTTGGCCCGAAAGCCAATAATCATGCCCTTTTGGACGTCGGATAAAACGCTACGTTTCTGCATTACGCCAACGATTGAAATGCTTTCCGATGCCATAGGACATTCTTTATATACACTCCACTGCAATGTGCTGCCACCTTCCTTTTGTGATTGGTTATTGCCGTTGACGTCGAAAGTAGGTGGTGGTCACATTAATGTGACTGGACTGTGTATATTTAAATGATGACTTACAGTTGCTTTCGTGGCAACTTGTAGAACCGTAAAGGAACCAGCTGCAACTTGTTAGTTTCTGGTCCTTGAGCTATAAAATCTGAAATCCAATATTATAGGCTGTTAAATCTCTCATATATTGTAAAAGGCGCTGTGTGAGCGCGTGGGTGACATTCAGGCTTGAGACACGGAGGAGAGAGGTGCTCTCCTAGACCTGATGAAAACGCGGCTTCCTTAGCCCTAATTTGTTCTAGGCTTCCTTAGCCTTAATGAGAGTGGGCCATCCACAACCTTGTTAAATTTGTTGTTAATAAAAGTTGTTTTTGTTACAACGAATTGCATTAATTGAAACACAGTCCACTATACTATTGAGCTATCGGACCATTCCGGAGGCTTGGTTCGTCAAACAAATGGATGTAGGTAACCCGATTGGAAGAATGACGGATTACAAATAAGAGAGGGGAGAGTTCGAATCCAAAAAAAGTCTTGTTTACAAGAGAGGATGGTATGTGTTTAATCTGTCGTGGCTTCAAATGTCTCTCACGTTGGCGGGGTGTGGATGTTTGAAGAGTGGGGTGCACACACAGGTATGACCGTGTTTCAAAATTACGTGGTGTTCTCGGATCTTTCCCTTGGGGTTCGATCCCGGTACGTCGTCAATAGCCCGTTGTGTTGATCCAGTATGATGTTAATTAAATACCTACCAAACAGAAGATAGTTGAGTACACGGCAGATTTAAGGTGCACATACCCTACGTAAACGCCGTTCTTTTGTTGGACCTAGTTTTGAACTCGGATCCCTCGGATGCTAATCCGCCATCTTTCCGACCGGGCAACCGTGGCCCTATTATATGCTAAGAATAAATGCCACTTCTGGGTGCTTGAAATAATCAATTTTAAACAGGGAAACTTGGTTTTCCCCTCGCTTGCTCTTTCAATTTTGAAACGAGTTAATAGAAAGTTGTAAGAGATCGTTATTTTCGCCCAAAATAACCAAGCATCTCTTAAAACACACAATACAACACTAACTCAATCATGTAACAGAAATTTGACTTTCACTCTATCATCCATTGCTTCGTTAATCGTGACAAACTGCGAAGGGAAGTTCTTGGTTGGCCAACCATTGCTCCTCAATACACAATAGATCAAGAGTTTGCGCTACAAAAAGAGACACAGGGACGGATTTCTCTAGTCAAGCAGTTTGGAAAATATTTCTGTGAAAATAATAGAGGTAGGCCATAAAATTTGTTATAAAAATTACATCCGAATTTATATGTGATTAAATATTTTTCTCTTAACATTTCGTGTAATTATTTTATATCATAATAAAATGATAATATAGCGATATTTTCAAATTTTAATATCACTTGATGCTAGTCTGCAAATTTTGCGTTGCATAAATACAGTAAACTCCTAATAACTCGAACCTTGTAAACACGAATTTCTAAGTCGAAGTTTCTTCAAAGTTACACTATTCCTTTCCTGTTTAATATAAAATTTATCTAGGCTTCTTTACTCTCGATCATTTGAACTTCGATTAATTCAAACATATTCGCCGGTCCTTTGAGTATACCCTATGGGCACCCGGAGGAGGGGGGCGGTCAAACCCCTGGCTTATGGATTTCTTATATACACTACCCTACAAAAATGGACCGGACAGTGAACAGCAAGATATGATGGTATAAGGGAAAAAATACATGCTTTAATAGGGGGATAGTCCCCCACGTGCTGCAATTACTAGCAACCCTTCTAGGCTTACTTTCAACAAGGTTTTGATACACAGATATGGGTATTTGTTTCCATTCCTGCTTTATGAATATCGCCAGCTCAGATGTAGATTTCGGACGTGGTTCCCTGGTTCGTAAGCGTCGCTCTAACGCGTCCCACAAATGTTCTATGGGGTTTAGGTTCCGACTCTGAGCTGGCCAGGGAAGACGTTTTACATCCATATCTCGACGCCACTGCTTGACAGAGGCTGCAACGTGACATGGAGTGCTGTCGTCCTGAAAGTAAAATTCGTCCATTCAATAAAATTGCCAGAGCGTTTGAAGAACCTGATTGTCCAAAATGTTCATGTAGGCGTCGACGTTCAATTGCAAACAACAACATGCATAGGTCTCAGGCCATACCATGTAAAACATCCCCAAACAAGAGTATACAACTTTTTTTTTTACAAATCCGCTGGCGTCCGGTCCATTATTGCAGGGTAGTGTATATATACGTGTGTGTACATGTTTTTTGACCCTCCCCTCCATGGAAAGTAAGTAGTAAGTACATGTTACGCCTACCCATGAAAAAAAATTATGCGGGCTTCCATTGTATACCACTGTTTTTGCTACAACTAAAGCACTGCTTCGCGTTTGGTTTGTTGTGTTTTATGTTGAAAGGGGCGGCGCTAGCCCAATTGGAAGTGCAGTCGATTAGCAATCGGAGGGGTGCCTGTTCCAATCTAGGTGAAGCCAAAGACCGTCGCCTACACGGGGAGGGGTGGTACAAGTTAAATCAGTCACATGCCCTCTAATGTCCTCACGTTGACGTGGTGTGGAAGAGATCCGAGGACAACACCACGTAATTTTGAACCATGGTCAGAGGACGAGGCACCTGAGCTGGCACCCCACTCTCCAAACTTCCTCACAAACTCAACGTGAGGACTTTATGACACGACAGATTTATGGTGCACCAGTGCACCACGCTCTTACAAATATCCATGCTCCCCCCCCCCCCCCGACCCGGATTCGAACCAAAAACCATCATATCTAGAGGCTAATACCTTAACCACCAGTCCGGTTTGTCGGCTTAACTTGAGACGGACTATAGGCAAGTAATTTGGTAAATTTTAATTAACGTCACTCTAGAGCTGGCGTAGCCAACCTTTTTTTGGGAAGAGTGCAATTATCTGAAAATAAATTATGCGTGCCATCTCCATCATACTAAAAAATATAAAAAGATGAAAAATGTTATTTATAGGCTGATTATGCGATTTTACGTAAATAGCACATATTTTTTCATGTAAGTCTGAGTTGTGGATATTTAAAGAAAATAATATAATAAATAAAACAAAATTACAAACTTGCTATTAACAAGTATTTTTAAAGGTTCAGTCAGTTCGGTTATGTATAAAATAAAAATTAATAACTTGAAATATTTAATTCTAAATAACTATTAAATACTTAATTAATGGGACTTTTGAATTTGTGGTTTTTTTACTAAGTCATTTATATTAGGATTTCATCAACCACATTTTTGACGTTTATGTCACCGAAATTTTGGGCAAATATTAAAAGGATATTTTTTATTTTCTCCTCTCCGTCAGAATAGGGTTTTTTTATTGCGGGCTAACAGAGAAAGTTCATAAAAAGCTTTCCCCATAGTTTTCATTTCGTCATTTCTTTTCTGGAACAAGGATTGTTGGGCTAAAGATATCTTTTTTTATTGATAAATTTCGTTCGCAAGTGTTTTTCGACAGGATATTTGCTGTTAAAATCACTATGCAGTTTGAAATGTCGTTCCAGGTTATATTTTTTCGGCACTGCTACACAAATTCCACACATCAAACAAACAGGCTTGAAAGTATTTTAATGCGTAAACACAGAAATTGTTCTTCCCAGACAGTTTTAAAATCCCGAATTGCAATATTTTCTTTTCAATGTCAAAGGATTACTCATGGACATAGTGAAAATAAAAATTTTAAAACAACGACGCTGGACGCCAATATCTAAAAACAATTTTTTAAAAGCTTAACGTCTTGCTCGGCTGTTTAAAATCAACTGAGCAAGACAACCAGAGCGTAGTACTCGCTCTCGCTCGAGAACGGACAACCACAGCAAGACACAACGGCTCCAAAGCAAGGCGCCAACCCAAACCATTGGACTCGTCCCATGAGCACGCTGTCTTTCCGTATCGTTGTACTGGTGTCAAAACAGTGCCGCTTTCCGGCGCTGTTGTATTCAGTAGTGTATGAGTGGGTTCTTACGGATTTTGACCAAGTTCCTGAAGACAACATTATTATTTTTTCAAATCTTTTAATTTTCACTAAGGTTTCGCGTGCCACTGTTAAAACTCCACCGTGCCACACTGGTACGCGTGCCGCGGGTTGGCCATCCCTGCTCTAGAGCAACACAACGGCCTAATGAGGACTGTCCGGGATCAATCCCCTAAAGGGAAAGTAATTGGTAATTTTTAATTAACGTCGTACTAGAGCAACAAAACGGGCTATTGACGATGGTCTGGGATCAATCCCCTAAAGGGAAAGTAATTGGTAATTTTTAATTAACGTCCTACTAAAGCAACAAAACGGGCTATTGACGACGGTCTGGGATCAATCCCCTAAAGGGAAAGTAATTGGTAATTTTTAATTAACGTCCTACTAAAGCAACAAAACGGGCTATTGACGACGGTCCGGGATCAATCCCCTAAAGGGAAAGTAATTGGTAGTTTTTAATTAACGTCGTACTAAAGCAACAAAACGGGCTATTGACGACGGTCCGGGACAATCCTTTAAAGACAGATTCGAGGACAACACCACATAATTTGGATACACGGTGAGATGACGACGCAACATTTGAGCTGACCCACTCTCCAAATTTCCACACCAATCCAACATGAGGACTTTCGGCCTCGACAGATTTAAAGTGCACCAGCCGCCCCTACACCATACGCTTACACATTCATGAACCTGAGTTCGAACCAGGAACCTTCCGATCTAGAGGCTAACACCTGAACCCCCAGACCATTTGGTCGGCTGACTAGGCAAGATAAATGCCTGACCATCCAAAACCTTATGCATCGATCATTGCTATCCATACAATGGTTATAAATATCTATGCAGCCGCATCTTTGTCGCAGCGTATGAATGAAACATGATGCCTAGTAAGTGATCGGTCGGTAAGCGAATGCCGGTAACTTATTCCCACAGGTTGCTCGTACTAAGTGGCGGTTTCATTTCCTCTGAAGTTGTGTCCCGAAGGAATTATCATCGTGGAATAAGTATATGCTATCCAGAAATCGATTATCGCCTAGCCCAATATGTTCAGGCTATCTTTTCCCTCATACGTGATGTGTGGGATACATTAATATTTCCAGGCAGGAGAGATATCATTTACATTCGATGGGGGTAAACTTTTCTTCATCTATCGAGGTGACACATGTCTGTGATGATTGTTCCGGGTTTTATTCGTTACAAATTGACTTTCTGGTTTGTCTCGATGAGGTACCACGTCATAAGCAAAACTGACCATATCTAGGTCTAATCATCATTGAAAAATCGCAGTATCTTGATGACGACATATCCCCTTGTGCTCAAGTAACAATTTTGAGATCTTGGTGACGAGATACATCGCCGAAACCACTTGTAGGATTAAATTGATTCATTTATTATGGTTCTTTTTATGTACCATCCAGCCTTTGTAAACATGTCTTCGACTAATTCTGCCCCGTGGTATCACGTCCGGGTCACCATTGCACGGTGATCTGGCGAAAAGTAACTCTGATTGCAGAATGCAATATATTTATTATTACACTAACGTGCACTACGATACTATATTCCACATACAACGTTGTATGAAAATGTCGCATACATGGTGCAAGAGGGCTGAAATCTAAAAAATATCTCTCGAAACATCAGTGGTAGTGGATTCAACGTCATTAATGTTTAGCGAAATAAACTACGTCAATTTTATACGAAACTAACATACGAACGTGCATTTGATAATGTAGTATTAGCAGGTGGGATTAAGGTTGTATAACTTATTTGGTGAATCCGAATGTTTCGAAACATTCGCTTTTCCGTTGGTACAATTCCAAGAACGGATGGCGCAATTAGGTGAATTATTTTGTTGACTTATACAAGTCGACCTCGTGTTGCATTAGTTTATGTGACGTATTACTATTTAATGGTGCAATGTTTGCATTTACAAGCATTTAGTTGGAACTCCAGCTGGTAATAACTTTACACTAGAATTGCTTCACTCGTCGGAGCTCGTTACGTTGCGAGACTCTCCCTGAATTAAAATATTCAATCGTTTTCTCTACATAAATATACTTTATTTAATTTAAATCCATGAATGCTCCACACAGAAATATTTACACGGCTGTTTTGTCAGATTTTTTTTTTTTTGGAATTTACGCGAACAGTTTGGCTCCTTGCCAAGAGCAGAAGCTGTGCGATCTCTCTCACTCTGTTGCTATTCTTATTAAAATTACGAGGTGTTGTCCTCGGATCCTTTCCTTAAGGGATTGGTCACGGACCGTCGTCAATAGCCCGTTGTGTTGCTCTAGTACGACGTTAATTAAAAATTACCAATCACCTGAAGGGAAGGATCCAAGGATTTATCGTATCCTCGTATTTACGAAGGACGGTCAGATGAGGAGGTGAACACCTGAGCTGGCACCCCATTTTCCAAACTTCCACGTCACGTCAACATGAGTATATTTGAAGCCACGAGAGATTTAACGTGCACCAGTCACCGCTTCCAAGACAATGTTTGGATGGACTGAGTTTTGAATTCGCAAGCCTCGGGTTGCTAATTCTTTTCTCTTCAAACTGGGTAACCGCAACACGAGAACCCAGATTGAAACGTCGTGTACGTGTAGGCTGGTGCATGTTAAACTTGCAGAGCCGTAAAATATCCTCGTTTACGTGTCATGGAAGTTTAAATAGTGGTGCGCCAGATAAAGTGCTGACTTCATCTGACAGTGGTTCAAAATTGCGAGGTGTTGGCTCCGGATCTTTTCCTTCAGCATTGATCCCGTGTTGCCACCAATAGCGCTCTGTGTCACCCCGGTGCGACGGTAATTCACCTACTTACCAATTTTTTGTCGGATGTTGACAATTTATTGCTATTTTTAATCCGTATACATGGTAAGTAACGATCAGAAATTTATTTTAAGTAGTACAGCTTAGACAGGTTCTGTAACTAAGTTACCAGCAACAATCGATGGTGTCTTTTCAACACCATTCACAATTCACAGTGCAAGCAGCAGTAGTTCAGAAAAAAATGACCATTGACAATCAAATCAACCAGATATTTAACCACTATTCATTTAATTATACTTTAAAAAATATTTGCTAAATTTTTTTAAATCTTAAATTTATAAACATTTTTTTTTTCAAAGGAGGAGATGAATTAGTCTGAATTGTGTTGCTTACGTCTAAGTTTTATTATTGCGTCAGCAATTACAATGTTATTCACAGGTGAATTTTTATCACTCATGGCCGTGCAGGTGTTAATTCAACTAGCCATATAAAAAAATGGATGTCGACTTGTGCTATAATTTACGAGGCAAGTAAAAATATCTTTAATAAAAAGTAATCAAAAATTAACAAAACATTCTCAGCCTAATTGGTCTATTAGAACATTATCTTTTCTAAAAATAAATGGGTTTAACATTAAAGCTTATATGTCGTCACTCAAACTTCAAAAGGTCGTATGTCAAAAGACTGCATTTTTCAGGAAAGCAAAAAAAATAATATTTTCCTTACGATTTGATCCTATTATTATAGACTTTGGGTTTTGTACTTAGTTTATTGGATCAGATGATGACATAAGAGATTTTGCCACCAGGTGGAAAAGACAAAATGCCACGTATAGCAATTATAAAAGACAAATTGGAATTTTTGACTTACACCTTTTTGCCGTTCAAGTGACGATATATCAATCGTTCTTCGCTGCATTCTAGAGATAATTTATTTTGCAGTCACCACAACTGAAAGAAAGAACTAATATATTTTTATCTGTTGCCAGAACCACGCGACTTATTTTCATGTTTAGACTGATGATTCCGCCACACACATATCAGACAGAAAAACGATGACTCACGAAAAAGGCTAAAAAAGCATTGTTCAGAATTAAATCTGCATACAGAATACGGAATCGCCGAAAATACATCAGGACCTGAAGAAAGTTACACATATGTCCCTGACATTATCTTGAATAATTTTGATTTATATCATTCTGGAACAGATTTTTATTCTTGGCACGTATTGGAAAATATACAGTGTGTGTACGATTTCTTTGCAGCTAAAAATATTATATGTAACACTAAGATCCTCTGGTTTTTCCAAGCGAAACGCTGTATCAATCTTGATTCCAGAAGTCCTGAGACAAAAGAGCCTTGTCGGAAATTCTGAGATAACAGAACCTGCTTCTACTCCAATTACGTCGTCATTCTTTACGCCTATTCTCGTCACACGGCACCTCAACTTACTTTGTTACTAAAAGGAAACAAAGAGCAGTGTAATAGCCACACTCATACATTGCATGACCACGGGTTCGAAAGTCTGTCTGGAACCCTGCGACAGCACACATTACTTCTATTACTATTACGGCTGCATTCTTCATTAACCCTCATCCCTTCTCTTCACAGCGCATCACCTTGCGTGGTAAACAAACGGCTACGCAGCTTTGAAACAGCCGAACAACCGGAATAGTGCTTAAGGTGTTAGCCTCTAGATCGGAATGTTCCTGGTTCGAATCCTTGTTCGGGCATAGATGTTTGTCAGCGTATGGTGTAGAGGCGGCTGGTGCACCTTAAATATGTCGTGGTCGAAAGTCTTTACGTTGGATTGGTGTGGAAGTTTGAAGAGTGGTGTGCCAGCTCAGGTGTAGCCTTTTCATTTGACCGTGGTTCAAAATTACGAGGTGTTGTCCTCGGATCTTTCCTGTAAGGGATTGATCCCGGACCGTCGTCGATAGCCCTTTGTATTACTCTAGTACGAGGTTTATGAAAAATTACCAATTAGCACCTTTGAAACGGTCGCAATCATCGATTGCGTGACCATGCATTGTAAAGTCTATTTGTCTGCAGCAACTTAGATAACGGCTGCTGCTTCCACTCCTAGTACGGCTTCATTCTTTGTTATCATCATCCCTTCACTTCGCTCTGCTTCTAATCTTAATTTGTTTGTTGTTGAGAAACACTTCGGATGTTTCCTTTTATTAGTTTGTAATCACTCTGACACTGTTTTAGATACAGACAGTTCACGGAAAATAGCGACTGCATAACAATCTAAATTAGTCATCTCCGATATTCGCTTCTCTACCATGCTTCCTAGTACGCGATCGGAATAACATCCTATCGCCCCTTGTATGCCCCTATATATAGGCCGGTAAAACTATAACTCTCACTCTTAGCTTAAATAAAGCCATTAGTCGCTGCGAACCACGCTGCCTCTTCCGTTTATGAATCTAACCGATTATTAACATTAGTAAAGGAACACATGGCAGTCAAACGGTCGCAATTTGGGTCAGTGCATGGATATTTGTAAACGTATGGTGTAGAGGCGGCTGGTGCACCTTAAATCTATCGTGGCAGAAATTCCTCATGTTGGTTGGTTGGTATGGAAGTTTGGAGAGTGGGGGTGCCTGCTCAGGTGTCGCCTCGTCATCTCATCGTGGCTCAAAGTTACGTGGTCTTGTCCTCGGATCTTTCCATTCAGGAATTGATCCCGGATCGTCGTCTATAGCTCGTTAAGTTGCTCTAATACGACGTTAATTAATATTACCTTACCGAAACCAACCAAATTTTTCCGCGTAAAATTTTGTTATCAATGCTAGACTTCCGGCCACATCTTACCGAATATATCAAGCTCAAAGCAATTAACCATATTGGCTGTAACCATATTGACAATGAACCATTAACCATATTGACAATGAACCACTAACCATATTGACAGTGAACCATTAACCATATTGACAATGAACCACTAACCACATTGACAATGAAACACTAACCATATTGACAATGAACCATTAACCATATTGAAAATTAACCATATTGACATATAAACTACTATATTGACATGGCAACGGTAGCGCAAATGGAAGAGCAACGAATTAGCAACTGGAGAAGCAACGGATTAGCAACTGGAGAAGCAACGGATTAGCAACTGGAGGTTTGCGACTTCGAAACTAGGTCGAGCCAAAGACCGTCCTGCACGTTAAATCTATCTGAGGTTGGTACACGTTAAATCTGTCGTGGCCTCAAATGTCTCACGCTGACGGCGCGAACGTTACGAGAGTGGGGTGAGAGCTCAGGCGTTCTCGTAATTTGACCATGGTTCAAGCTAACGAGGTGCTGTTCTTGGATCTTTCCCTTGGGGTTTGATCCCGGACCGTCGACAATAGCCCGCTGTGTTACTCCAGTGGGACGTTATTCCAACTACCAACCTACTTTGAACACAATTCATCGCCTCAATTAAAAAGTATGAATTGTTTGCTTTGGGTCATATCGCTAATTTTTTTCCTCAATGAATTTTTCCGCATTCAAAATTTTGTTTTTGTTGGAGGATGCTAAACTTTTGGAAACTTCCTACCACTCATATCAAGCTCAAAGTAATTAACTTGCCTATTGACGCAATATGAGTCGTGTTTGGCTTATACTTACCAAGTATAGCCTTTACTCCACAAAAACAGAAGTGAATTCAACCAACCATGAACCATGACATGAGCATTTTGAAGAGACATGGGATTGTTAGGGCAAAACTATCTGCAGGACACCACGAAGAGCTCCAGGAGTCAAACTCTAAAACCATCGCCAGCTGATGAGTTCCCAAGGAGCGTCGAGGGGAAAGCGCTTTACAGGAGCCTAGAAAAGTATAAATAAAACCTCAGGGGTATTCGAGGAAATCAAATGTGTCTGCAGCAGACGGTTCAATTAGGGATGCTCGTCTGGGCGATCGAAGACAATTCATTATCTTCAGCAGCTGTTAGTAGGCTCGGATTGCACGCCTTTTAAATTTATTCCGGATTTTACCCTTTTATGAATTCCAAGTGGAAACAAAGCGAAATAGTTTTCATGTCAGAACCGTTGTGAATGACTTTCGATAAGTCACGTTCACGATTTTTCGCGCGAATGATTTAATTACCCTGTGTTGCAGATGAAAATGTGTTTTTGAAATATTTATTTGGTAATTTTTAGTTAACGTCGTACTAGAGCAACACAACGGGCTATTTACGACGGTCCGGGATCCCCCTAAGAAATATTTATTGGAAAGGAGAGAATGGAAGTTTATTTTACGTTTTTGGATTTCCGGTGTTACGTGTTCGTAGTTTTATTTTACGATACATCAAGGATTCAATAAAGGAAATTAGTCTCTTCGTAGCTGGGTTCGCTTATAATATAGATTATAGTTCAGTTAGGTAATCGAAATAGTTTTTATGCCAGACTCATTATAATTCATTTGTGAAAAATCCCGTACGCGATATTTCGCGTGACTAAATTAATTCCTATGCATTGCTGATGAAGAATTGTATTTTAGAAACATTTATTAGTGCAGGGAGAATGGATGGTACATAGGTAGGTATTTTAATTAACGTCGCACTGTAGCAACACAAAGGGCTATTGGCGACGGTCTGGGATCAATCAAAAAGTATCCAGTTTATGGATCTAGTTTAACATTTTTGTACTTCGATTTTATACTGACCGTGGTTCAAAATTACGAGGTGTTGTCCTCGAATCTTTCCCTTAAGGGACTGATTCCGGACCGTCGTCAATAGCCCGTTGCGTTGCTCTAGTACGACGTAAACTAAAAATTACCAATTACCATCGATTTTGTACTAACTTCCGAAGCTAAGCACGCGATGCAAATTCCGAGTTTCTAAATGCGTGCTTCAATTTTATTTAATGAAATTCACTGTGTAGGTAGGTATTTTATTTATGGTCGTACTGGTAGTTTGGTAGTCTTTTAATTAACGTCGTGGTAGAGTAACATAACAGGCAATTGACGATAGTCTGAGATCAATCCCAAAGGCAAAGATCCTAGGACAACACTATGTAATTTTAAATCACAGTCAGATGACGAGGCAACACCTGAGCTGAAATTCACTGCGGTAATCGGTAATTGTTAATTAACGTCGTACTTAAGCAACACACAACGGGCGATGAAATTCACTGCGATTATCGAAGAGAATATGCACATGCCATTATGATGGGTCTAATCAGAAATGTTCTCTCCATAAATATGCAAATTAGGCATTGGTTGAAGATTTTGCCTTTCTGAAGCTCCCAGTGTAGTGCAGAAGCAGTTCAATATAGGCGAGTGGCTGGTTTGATTCTTCGAACCATGGGTTACAAATTCTCACTGACGATGAACTCATTCAAAGTGTGAGAGAAGAATTCATTGATTACCCGGACTTTTATTCGACCAGACGTGCAACCGTGAACTGGTAGGGCGTTTGAGTGCCTTGTCACAGCAACTAGAATAAATAGAGTGGCAGCCTGAGTGCGACTCCATCCACAGCTACTCACCACCAAGTTTATGCGAGACTTGCCTGCTCGGAAACGAGGAAAGACAGCGAAACAATTGGCTTTCACCGATAGGTACAAGCAATGATACATTTTAATACAGTATGCAAGTACAAAATGTAAACAAAATAATTCTCATAATCAATTAAATTACATTACTTACTAAAGCAAATTTTGTCTTTTTTTACCAAACAATAACCCTTTTTCGTGAATTATCCAATTAACTGGATGGAGTCTGGTCCGGATAATTTAAAGTTCTATTGTATATGTCTTTATTGGCTAAGCGTAATCGACGAGTTATGTGTGGCGATAGCTCTATGTGGAAGGACAGGCAAACAAGTTTTTGTCCTAGTCAAAGCCATAAGAGCACGGATAAAGTGGTAACATGAGTATGCGAATTGGAAAGCAGCGGTATGGCCCAACGTTAGTGTTTACGTATGAGACACGATTTGCCCTGAAATCCAATAACAGGCTTGTGAGGATCTAGATAAAGCAAGAAACACGATACAAGCTCTGTAAATCGGCACCAAGTCTTTGATCTCATTGTGAGACGACGCTGCAGCAATTGGTTTGGAATTTCTTCTTACAATGGCCCGTTCACATAAAGGAAACTTGGTGGATGAATATCTAGAGAGTGTGAGCATTGTTCGCTTGGAGCAGCCACCCTATTCACCCGACCTCAACCCTATCGAAAATTTCTTGTCGCGTGTTTAAGGTAAAATGAAACTTAAAGTAAAGTTTAATGTAAAATAAATCAAGGATTTAACAATTGAAGGGTTTGCAGTAAAAAAGTAGTCCCATCCTGGGCGTGTTTGGAATTGCATGTATTATCTTAAGCATAAAAAAAAAACTCTTTCGTTTAATGCCAAAAAGATGTAGTTCCAATCTCAAGGGAAAAAGGAAGGAAATTTATCAAGAATATTTTCACACAAACTTAAAATTTTGAATTTTTAAACGTTTTTTTTTACGGTTTTTCAAAAACTTGAAAACTTGGATCTACCTCTTTTTTGCAGCAAACCCTTCAACTGAAATTAATTTAGCTGCAGCAAGAAATATTGAGCAATGTTTCCATCATACAAAGTTGAAGCCTTTTAGATGCAGTTGCATTCATGAAGAGCAATTACAGTAGCCTCTTCATGGAGCAGACTTAAACAACACATGACATGTTTTGAGTGAAATAAAAAACAAATCAGAGACATTGTTATACAAGTGTTTCTCATTAATTTAATGAGCGAGTGGTAATTAGCATTTATGTTACGTATCTAGTCTGCCGGAATGAAACAGGAAATTTCTAATTCCGCGAAAACCCTAGTTCCCTTTAGATTTAACTTCTCAGATATACTCCGAATTGTTTGTTGATCGAAAATATAAAATCTACATCTTGGATGTGTCACTTTTCGAGGAGATACGATCCATATATTTATGTACCACTTTGCAAAGGATATACGGTGGGGTTGACGTGCAGGTTTCTCTTCCGCGTCCCAGTCGAATAAATAATTCAGAGAACGTAGGACTGCACACCAAGAAGAATTCGCAGACGATAACGAAAACCTGCCGGAGAACGGTGGGAGAAACGTGTAGCTCTATCCCCTTCCTTTCTGCAATGCACCGCACTATGACAATCCCCCAAAGAATGCCTCAGCATATCACATTCAGCCGTCGGCCATTTTGTTTCCTCTTTTATCTTCATTTCTTGAAGGGAGAGTGGTTTAGTTGCAAATCGCTGCGGGCGATGTGGGGTCGTGGATACAGAATGAACTGAGAGGGATCGAGTTTGTAGTTGTGCCGGCTGGTGAGGAGGTTGAACATTTGTGGAATGTTGTTTTGAAATTCCTCGTGGTCGCGTTGAATGAAAATTATATTTCAATTTAAATTTTGAGGTCTCATGTGAAATTGAAATTCGCTCAATGTCTCAGTTCTCAACCCGTAGGTCATCGTACTAAACACATAACAAAACGTCTTTTGAAGAGCGGGCCCCACGGGAGCAGAAAGTGCTAAAAACTGCGACATACGTTGCAGAACAAACAAAGTTTGCAGAACAATTTTTCCTTAATTTTATAAAAAAATTAGCCGATTATTTGTCAATCGGAAATTATGATGTTCTGCAGAGCAAAGCGCTCTCCTTGCCACACCTTTTTCCTTTTCTACTACGGAACAAACTCCCTACACCGCCTAAATTACCACAAACACTTTATAAATAACACATCTTCTATGTCAATGACAAAATATTTCACTTCAAAAGTTATCGACAGAATAGCTAACTCAGAAATTATGCCTTGGTTTTAAGTAAAGTAAGAAAAATTAATTTTGATGTTTTATTATAAATATGTAATACATATTTAGCCGATAATTGTGTTTGACATCTGTATTTGATTTTACTGCAGTTTTCCAAATTAGGACAAAATACATGCAGAACAATTGCTTGGAGTTGCGTTGCAGAACACTGAATATAATTCCGAACCTGGGGCGGGCCCTATACCGTGTAGTTTGAAAATATCTGACCAAATTATAAAGGATGGTAGAGGGACCCATAATAAGTATTTTTGTCAAAGAATGCGTGTCAGCGAATGTCGCGTTTTTGTAAAAAAGTGGTGGCATAGGAAATCGATCGAGAACACGATCTGATCAGTTTTTTTTTAAATGACTAGGCTTCTCGTCACTAGCTACACTGATCAAACTTTGATCTCTACGTCATCAAAAAATCGGCGATATATAGATGACGAGATATCTTATCATTAGCAAAATTGATCATATCGTGATATACGATATGTCTGGTCAAAACCTCTTGGACGGTTTACCTATGCTTTTTTTTAACCATAAGTTTTGTTGTTTCAGTACAATTTGTTTCTGTTGCTTTACAATTGAGAGTTACAAATGGAGGGGATACTTCAGTTAACGACAATACCTGGTAATTTCGAATCATAGTCAGATGACCACACCAAATGGATTTCATTTATATTGTACAGGTTTATTCTAAGTTTGTTAACTAAATCATCATGACGAACGCTCTCTTTTGTGGTTTAAATTATTTTTTTGATAATAACCACGCAATGACATTACAGACAGCATAAAAAAAATGTAGATACAGAAAAACTCCGATTATCCGAGTTTCCCCGCTATAACCGTGCTATCGAATTTTTCTAGGATTTTCTTTAGGTTCTACATTTTTCATTTAAAAAAATACTTTAAAAAAATTCTGAACTCGATCTTACAAACACTCAGGAAAACGAAATCCGTGACTGGATAAACGCTGACGAACAACAAGAGATTACCGATAAAATGTGAGTCAATATCGGCAATAAGGAAAATGAATCTATCGATGATGATGAAGACAGTGACGATTAAAATCGACATATGAAAATCTCCCATTCAGATGGACTAAAAGCTATCGAAAGTGCTATTGAATACACAGAGCAACAAGAAGAAGCGACACCAGCAATCGTGTTATCCTTAACAAAATGGCAAAACATTGCTACAGAAAAACGCCAAAGTAACGTAAAACAAAAAACAATTACGGACTTTTTAAGTAACAACTCTTTAATTATCGTAACAATATGAATTGCATGTGGTGTATCTGCATAACTTTGTATTTGTTAAAATATACATTTAAACTTACACGATTTATTTTATTTACAATTTTTGCTTTTACCGAGTTTTTCGGTAGTCCGAGTTAGTATTGGTCCACATTTACTCAGATAATCGGCACTCAACTGTAATCTCACAATTGAGACATTTTAGTTTTATTTTAAAACGAGTGTTCACCACACACCCTTTCCTTCGCCTTTTCTCCTTCCAACTAAGTTTTTAAAGTGTTTTGGTTCATCCGCGCGCAAAGGAGTGCCATCTAGCAGTCTCTGCAGAAGTCGTATTTATAATGTGTATGCAAGCAGTTGTATGTAAGAAACGTTTGACCTATCTATGCATCGAATGCTGCCAAGCTTCAACGATGTTCACCAAGGTGGTAACAGAACCTGGAAATCAGGGAATTCTCAGGGAACTTTTTAATTCTGGAAAAATCAGGTAAATCTCATTGAAAATTTCCAACTTTTACAAAAAATCAGGGAAATTTTGACAACTTAAACGGCTACCATTGTCGTTTATTTAGAGAGGCACTATTACGAGTGCTTTTGAGGATAGAATAAATCGTATTCGCCGAAATTGTAATTCGAATAAAGAACCATGGCGTCGTAATTTTTAAACACCGCGTAAACCGCCCTCGTCGTTTTTTTCGCGGCCGCAGCGTCTTGGTCGCCGTCAGGCTATCGATACAACTGGTGGTATACAAATTGAAATTTTTTTAACTAATGATGTTTTTTGTGTATTAAATTAGTTATTTTTGTTTGCAATTACATTTTTGTAGAATTTTTTATGGATATTTGCAGTTGGTTTCGATGAATAGTATGATAATGTAGGGTCAGGTGTAAAATGTTCATAATCAAAATATATTGCATTTTTTCTCCATTTTTTTCAATTACAATTATAAGAGTTACATTAAGGGTTCCAATCCTTACAATAACAATTAAAATATCTGTAGAGAAAAAATACAAAATATTTCTGGAGAATGATCCTTTTACACCCTCTGACCATACATATTTAAAAATAGTGTTGTGTGGATACTGTATATCGATACCAATCACGGATCACAACATTTCTTAAGGAATTGTTAAATCAGGGAAATTTTTGTGAAACTATCAGGGAAATCATGGAAATATCAGGGAACTTTTTTTTCAAGAATTTTGTTGCCACCCTGTTTACACATGCCGACCAATGCACTCTAAGGGTGAAAAGGTTCGCCAGTGTATGCATCGACGCTGCCAAGCTTGCATTGATGTTTGCAGTGTCCCATTTGAGTAAAAAATTAGTGAAAATAAGTAGTTGTAAAATAAGGACTCAAACATTTTGTTTCGTTTCCTGTGCAATTCATATGTGTTGCGCCTATATACGTCACTTATTCCCATACATTGTTTGAAAAAATAATTCTTTTAGTGTGGTCTAACACCCCTTGATAAAGACGAGAGTAATGATATGTCATCGAGACGTGGAGAGTTGATTGGTTCATTGGGTTTTCATCGCGCAAGGGTCATATTTGGCCATGCTGTGTCAGACACAAGACAGACAATATCAAGTAATGGACATGTACACAGAAGGAAAGTTTTACTGGCACAGAAGAAAGAGAAATACACCTGGGAATGACCCACTCGCCGACTACACAAGCAAGTTGCTCGTGCAATGGGTATAAAAACATGAGCGACCCCCACCTGGAGGGTTTAATTGCAACTATGTAACACCTCAAGTAATACACACAATAGATATACGATTTTATTAAAACAACCCTAAATGCTTTTGATCCAATTCCGCTTATGATAAATGCTTGAGTCAAGTCCTTTGGACTCCCAATTCTAAAGGAATATTTTTGGAATTGCGTTTTCTGTTTGCAAAGGGAAAATTTATTGGGGACAGTTGAAAAAGATTTCTCTGAGTGAGTGGTTATTACGACGATTTACCGAATTGACTAATGACATCAATTATTCAATGCACCGAAAACTACGTTTCGGAATGTTTTTCACGTTCAAGAAGGTTATGATTCCAGAAAGGAGCAGGCGCAATTCGAGGAATTATTGTTTACTAGAGGCTTTGATGTCATGACGCGTTTATGCATTTATTCAGATGACTTGAAAAATAATATGATATAGTGTTTGCTTCTACTAGAATTTGGAATACCAGGCGCAAGTCGTTTCAAGTTCTTTGTCTCAAGAGGCTTCATTTAATATTTGTCAAATAGGTACGTCAAAGAGGATTTTTTTTTACAAATGAATAAATTTCTATCTTAACCTCTTTTCACCTGTTACAAAGGGAAATTCAATCAGTATTTTGTACAGTCAAAGTATTTTGTCAGCTTACAAAAGTGAAAGGGAAATAAACAAACAATTCAATATGTAAATAGGATTAGAAATTTATAAACCTTACTTTACTTACCTCTAATATTATAAAAGGAAGTATTTGTTTGTTTATCTCTTTGGGGCCGCAAAATCCTGACGATTCTATGGCACTTACAGCAATGAGATTTGGCATACAGGTAGTACAAATTATTTAAAATTTTTGGGTCGCGGCGAATTTTAAAATTTAATCTAGAAGATTTTTAAATGAATTTAATAGTTTATTCTCCATTGGAGAACTTTTCTACCCGTGTGGCCTTACAGTCGGGGTTTGGAATCATGCCAAGTTTTTTCATCCGCAGAACGCGGTGAAAATTATTCCTTTCCTTTGCGCTTTGATTTTGCGCGGGCGAATACATTTACAGCCAGGCAATAAATCTTTTAACTGAAGTCAGTTCATTTTTCTATCTTCTAGAACGTTAATTGATAAAAAATATTAATTGTTATTTATTTTTTTATTTTTTTGCTTTCATTTTAGTCTGTTATATATATAGAATAACATACACTAAAATTTATTTGTATACATCTATTTGTTGTTTATGTGCAATCTTGCACGCAGCACTGTTACTCAAATATTTACTCACAATGAAGTTATACCTTAACGAGCCCGACACAAAAACGCCTGCTAATATTTAAATCATGTTTGTACAATGTATTTTATACCTTAAAAATGCAGGAGCATAATGGAAAAAAAGTATTTCATTTTATGCAATACTTAAAAAATGACATAGCTTCGAAACTGACCTTATTCCTTCTCCATCAAGAGTGGTTTAAAGGTCGTAAGCCCCCGCCATTCGGCGTATCGTTACGTTATTTTTTGCCACAGTCAGATGACGAGGCCCCCACTCTCCAAACTTCCAAACCAACCCAACGTAAGGACTTTCAGCTATGACAGATTTAAGGTGCACAAGCCGCCTTTACACCATACGCTTACAAATATACATGCCCTGACCGGTATTCGAAGCAGGAACCTTCCGATCTAGAGGCTAAAACCTTAACCACTATACCGAATGGTCGGCTATGTAAGAAGATATACATAATACCACATTACTTAAATACCGTAAGAAAGGACGGAACATAGTTTTCAAAGTAGGTCGGGGAAAGTGTTCCATCTCACTGGAATTCCTGTTTTACCCCATCAATCATATTTTAACTTTTTGTACGAATTCTAGACACTTTGTATCGACTTTTTGTGATACTTCAATTTTATCATCCCCCACATTCATCCTTTTTTACTTTTTTGCATCACTTGCGATTCTTATCACATTTAATCTTTTAAGTACATCTGACATTCAATTTTGAGATTGAGCTAAGATGGGAATATCCCATCGTAGTTGAAATCTGGCAGTTGTGCGTTAATTTTTTTTTGTCGTAAAATTTTCCAGATTTTTTTTAATGTAGCTTGCCCAAGTGTGCTTCTCACTATTATTTCTTTTTAATCGGGTGAAAAGGCTTGTGTATTTTCCATCGTTGGATTTATTGCTCTCGTCAAATCAAAATTTGCTTAGCAATTTTATGGGCTGGAGAAAGAGGAGGGAGTGGTGTCCCTAGTTCAGCTCAATTCGATTTCTTTTATAGATTAAAACTTTAATCGATTTGAAAATAATTTGTTGAAATGGTGCTACCGATGTAACCTTACTACCAACCTTATAAAAATTCTTTAAAAATCAGTTTTTTTCTGATAAATATTATGAAATACTTTAAAGTTCTCAAATAAATTTCTTTTTAAGATGAGGCATTATAAGGGGCTAAACATTTAGGTACACATATCGTATCCTGGCAAGAAAAATGACAACTCAAAATGGCAAAATTTGAGAAACACAAACTTAAATGATACTATAAAACTTGTATTGAAATAGTCTAAGCTTCTTTTAAGTTTTAAGTAAGTATTTATGGTAGTAACTTCTATTATAGTCTATAGAATAGTAATATAACACGCTGGGGCACCTCATACATATTTTTCAATGATATAACATCAAAATTTTTATTTTTTGACCTGTGTTTTTCTTGCCGGGGTGCGATGTTTGTACCTGGGTTCCCAATTATGCTGAAAGCAAGATAATTTTGAAATGATAAGATATCTAACTGATCAGAAAAACTATATCGTCACATATTGTAAGAAATTATCAAATAAAACACATTAACTAAAGGATGTAAAAAGAAATGAAATTTACTTTCTTTTACATGCTCGTTGAGTTCACGCCATTTCTTCCAAATCGCTTTTGAATAATGAACATTCCACAGGAACGGACATTTACTTTTCTAAAGCATTCTATTATATTTTTATACGGACATTTACTAGTGTCAATCGGAAGCTTAAACGTCCACGCATATGTATACCAGAGTTCTTAACTACTAATTAAAAAAAATTATTTTTAAGAACATTAGGCGACATTGAGGCGAAACAGTCGAGGTAGCGAAGAGTTGAAGAGGTTAAGAGGTACTTTCTGTGAAGGGAAATGCGATATAACTCCAATTATCCGAATCTAGTTATTCGGATCGCCAATTATCCTTATCGCTTTGAGAAAAATAAGAAATCAGCAAAATCCGCATATTTAAAGGTTGTTATCGGTGAATGAGATAAAGACAAAGAGGAGGAAATGTCAGTTGAGGACATAAAAAACACTATAGTGAATTTCCTGGATGTTCCGAGTGCAGTGCATAGGGCGTAAGTGGAGTGACTGGCGTGTGATTCTCTGGACCCTGGATTCCATATTATCAGTGACGATGAACTCAGTCAAAGTGCGAGAGAAGAATTCATTGATTACCCGGAAGATGACGGCGACGTTTTACTCTACCAGACGCGGGACCGTCAGCTAGTAAGGCGTTTGACTGCCTTGATACAGCGTTAAAATGGATAGATCGGCAGGCTGAGTGCTACCATCTACAACTGCTCACCGTAAAACGCATGAGAGACTTTGCTGCGCGAAGACGAGTAAAGACATAGTGTTTCTGCTGTGAGACGTGGTTGTTTCCTGTACGTACTCTAAATGTAAAATCAGTTGGCTAGTTTTACGAAGAGTACGATTTCAGCACTTCACCAATAAAAATGTGAACTACTGAATATAATAACGTAATGAATATAATAATTTTTCTTGGTAAACACCAATTCGCGATTAACTTCTGATAGTAATGAGATTTCCTAGTAGTGTAATATTGCTTTTACTCCACAACACACTGAATAAACACACACTGATTATTTCCAACTTTAGAAATATTCTATCGGTCATTTCATTTGGATAGAACCCGTTGAAACAATTATATATTCCCTATTCTGTAGAAAAGAATCCTCTGGAAAGGCTTATTGTTCTTTTACGTAGAATAGAATCATTTTGAACGATTCTATTGGTCCGTTCGATAGATTAAAATCCCTTAGAAATATTTATCGCTTCTTGTGTAGAATAGAATCCTATAGAAATATTTATCGCTTCTTGTGTAGAATAGAATCCTATAGAAATATTTATTGCTTCTTGAGTAGAATACAATCCTTTAGAAATATGTATTACTCCTTCCGTAGAATAGAATGCTTTAGAAATATTTATTGCTCTATCCGTAGGATAGAAGCCCTTAGAAATATGTATTTCTCCTTCCACAGAATAGAATCCTTAAAAATATTTATTGTTCCTTCCGTAGAATAGAAACCTTTAGAAATATTTCTTGCTCCTTATGTAGAATAGAATCCTTTGGAAAGATGTATTACTCCTTTCCTACAATTGAATCCTCTAGAAATATTTATTTCTCCTTCCGTAGGATAGAATCCTGTTGAAATATTTATTGCTCCATTCGCAGAATAGAATCCTGTTGAAATAGTTATTGTTCATTCCGTAGAATAGAATACTTTAGGAATATTTATTGCTCCTTCCGAAGAATAGAATATTTTAGAAATATTTATTGCTACATCCGTAGAATTGAATCCTTTGTAAATATTTATTGCTCCTTTCGTAGAATAGAATCCTCTAGATATTTATTGCTCCTTCCGTAGAATAGAATCCTCTAGAGATATTTATTGCTCCTTCCGAAGAATATAATCCTGTAGAAATATTTATTGCTCCTTCCGAACAAATAGAATCTTTTAAAAATATTAATTGCTCCTTCGATAGAATAGAATCCTTTAGAAATATGTATTGCTCTTTCCGTAATATAGAATCCTTTAGAAATATTTTTGCTCCGTCCGTAGAATAAAATCCTTTGGAAATATTTATAGCTCCTTTCCTACAATAGAATTTTCTGAAAAATATTCTATTGGCACATTATGTATAATAGAATCTTTTGGAAACATTCTAGTTTCTTGTGATAAAATAGTTTGGAAAGATTATATTGCTCATTTCCAAAGAGTCGAATCCTTTAAATTCAATTGGTCAAGGAGGTAAGAATTCTTTTAGAAATCATACTGGTTACAAAGTGAAATCATTTATGGGAACCCTTCATATGGTTAGATGCCAAACGTTGCCCGACATTATTACCCTCCGAAGAATACGACGCGATATTTCATACATCAAGATAGGGTCAGTATTGCTAATAACGGTATACCTTTTCGATAGTACCACCAAGAAGGCTTAGTTATCCCCCTGTGCATCATACCAGAGTATTTGGACAGTGCAAAAAAACATCTTCTCAGACAGTCTGGTTTGTACTAGGGATGCGACATCGATGTCGATGTTTTCAGAACATCGATGTTTTTAACATCGATGTATTGGAGTCGATGTTTTTGTAACATCGATGTTTATACTAATCGATGTTTTTACGTTGTCGATGTTTTATTTTTAAATGAAAAAAGTATCGTTTTAAAAATTTTAAAATTAACAAAGTTGCGTAATTTTTATAATCAGCAAATTGAACGTACTTATAGACCAAAGTGGACAAGAGTGAAGGGCCAGAAAAGTAGAGATGCGACATCGATGTCGATGTTTTCAAAACATTGATGTTTTATAAAAACATGATGCATTGGAGCCGATGTTACATCACTAGTTGCTAAACCAATTTTAAGAAATGGGGGAAAAATTTTTAAATACACTGAATTTTACAAAAATCGATGGTATGGGGGCGATCAACATCGATGTTTTTATTTTGAACATATATGTTTCAAAACATCGGTTTTAATTTTGAACATATATGTTTCAAAACATCAATGTTTTGCTGTCGATGTCGCATCACTAGGTGTTAAACCAGTTTTAAGAAATGGGGAAAAAAGTTTCAATACACTGAATTTTAAAAACATCGATGTTTTGCTGTCGATGTTGCATGACTAGTTGCTAAACCAGTTTTTCAAAATGCGGGGAAAAAGTTTAAATTCACTGAATTTTAAAAACATCGATGTTTTGCTGTCGATGTTGCATGACTAGTTGCTAAACCAGTTTTTAGAAATGCGGGGAAAAAGTTTAAATACACTGAATTTTAAAAACATCGATGTTTAAAAACATCGATGTTTTGCTGTCGATGTAGCATCACTAGTTCCTAAACAAGTTTTAAGAAATGGGGTAAAAAGTTTAAATTCACTGAATTTTAAAAACATCGATGTTTTGCTGTCGATGTTGCATGACTAGTTGCTAAACCAGTTTTTAGAAATGCGGGGAAAAAGTTTAAATACACCGAATTTTAAAAACATCGATGTTTAAAAACATCCATGTTTTTTGGTCGATGTATTATCAACATCGATGTTTTAATTTTGAACATCGATGTTTCAAAACATCGATGTTTTGCTGTCGATGTCGCATCTCTAGTTTGTACCAAAATTTCACATTCTGGTTATCTAGATACATTTCGTACCCTAATAAGAAATGCATGGTCAATCGAGATTTAACTATTCGATCGCGTGCGTGTTGGAGACATCTGAACGAATTTCAGCATGCGGATCAAAAGTCAATGTCAACTCACACAGGTGCGTGTCGAATTGATAGTACTCCAATGTTATCGGCATGTTCGTCGAAACAGACGTGCGTGCAATTGCGTTTGGTTAGTAGATATCTTAACGTCTCGTATCCGTCTGGTAAGCTAAGTTAACCATAACGGGAAACATTGTTAATATCAGTTTCGGGGAGCTTATACATCCATTCACTTATTGCTTAGTCACGTTCGATGTAGTGTCTGTCAACTCCCGTAATTACTTTCCGACCAATCGGTCTGGTGGTTACGGTGTTAGCCTCCAGATAGGAAGGTTCCTGCTTCGAATCCGGGTCAGTGCATGGATGTTTGTAAGCGTATGGTAATTTAGTAATTTTTTTGTTAACATCATACTAGAGCAATATAGTGTGCTATTGACGACGGTCCGGGATCCATTCCTTAAGGGAAAGATCCGAGGACAACACCTCGTAATTTTAAACAACTTTCAGATGACGAAGCAACACCTGAGTTGGCACCCCACTCTCGTAATATTCACAATGTCAGCATGAGACATTTGAGGCCACGACAGATTTAACGTGCACCAACCCCAGTTAGATTTAACGTGCAGGACGGTCTTTGGCTCGACCTAGTTTCGAAGTCGCAAACGCCGACCAACCGGTATAGTGGTTAAGATGTTAGCCTCTAGATCGGAAGGTTCCCGGTTCGAATCCGGGTCCGAGCATGGATGCTAGTAAACGTATGGTGTAGAGGCGGCTGGTGCACCTTAAATCTGTCGTGGCCGAAAGTCCTCACGTTGGGTTGGCGTGGAAGTTTGGAGAGTGGGGTGCCAGCTCAGGTGTTGCTTCGTCACCTGACCGTGGTTCAAAATTACGAGGTGTTGTCCTCGGATCTTTCACTTAAAGGGACTGATCCCGGACCGTCGTCAATAGCCCGTTGTGTTGCTCTAGTACGACGTTAACTAAAAATTACCATTAAAATTACCATCGAAGTCGCAAACACCCGGTTCCTAATACTCTTCCAGTTGGGTTACCATTACCATGTCAATATGGTAGTTAATTGCTTGGAGCTTGATATATTTGTTAAGAAGTAACCGGAAGTCTAGCATTAATAAAAAAAATTTAATGCGGAAAAATTTGGTTGGTTTCGGTAAGGTAATAAGACACCCCACTCTCCAAACTTCCATACCAACGCGAGGACTATCGGCCACGACAGATTTAAGGTGCACCAGCCGCCTCTACACCATACAATTACAAACATCAATGCCCGGACTCGGATTTGAACAAGGAACCTTCCGATCTAGTGGTTAACACATTAACCACTATACCGGTTGGTCGGCAGTAAGCGTATGGTGTAGAGGCGGCTGGTGCACCTTAAATATGTTCTGGCCGAAAGTCCTCACGTTGGGTTGGTGTGGAAGTTCGGAGAGTGGAGCGCCACCTCAGGCGTTGCTTCGTCATCTGACCGTGGTTCAAAATTACGAGGTGTTGTACTCGGATCTTTCTCTTAGGGGATTGATCCCGGACCGTCGTCAATAGCCCGTGGTGTTACTCTAGTACGATGTTAATTAAAATAATTACCATTTACCAACCAAGATAAAGGCCACGGTAGCCTAGTTGATGGAGCAATGAATTAGCAATCGGAGAGCTACGAGATCGAAACTCAGACCATCCAAAGATCGTCATGTTCACGGGGACTGGTACACGTTAAATCTGTTAAAGCTTCCAAATGTCCTCACGTTGGTGTGGTGTTGAACTTCGAAGACTGGGGTGCCAACTCAGGCGTTGAACTCGTCTTCTGACCGTAGTTAAGATATCGTCCTCGGATCTATCACCCCTTCAATATTTCTAAACAGTTTACTAACACCCTGTATCATATTCAATCGTAATTCAAACTATAATATTACTAGTGATATAGCTATAGAAAAAAATAAATAGGTTACTACAGAGGCTGTTCACACATTTTTTAGACAATGTATATTGTATTCACAAAACTAAATTACATAAAATTCTTGTGTTTTAAATGTTCTACTTGATATAGACCCTTATTCTCTGAACTATTTTTCGACACCGTAATTTCCAGGATAATAATGCCTTTTGAAGTGTTAGAAGAGGTATTCTATCCCATTCCTCCTGAACAGCTTTCCAGAGTCCTGTAAGCGTTGTGGGACGACGTTTGGATAATGCAGATTTTAAAAGTCCGAAAGCACAAAAATCCATAGGTGATAAATTGGGAGATTTAATAGGGATATCAGTGAAGGGTATGGCCTTGATATCGGTTTTTTGTTTCATTTCTTTTAGGAAATTTACAGTGGATTTTGATGTGTGACTGTGCTAGCTTTGTCTTGATGGAGTTCCACAGATTGATGGCACTGTGGGTAAAGCGATGGTATTTCATTCAGAAAAATTAGCTATAAAATATGTTCCTGATAGTATTTGGAGTTAATCTTGACATTTTTTTCCACTCTCCTTATTTTTAACTTGCCATTATATGAAAAACCAGCAACAATCATGAATCCCTTAGAAAAACCTTCTTTTGATTCTGTGAACCATGTACTTAAATTTTTTTTCTCCCCTTTTATGATAATAAATGGCTCTTTTTTTACTGCAATCATTTAAATACACCCATGATTCATCTATTGTGACAAATGTTTTCCATTTTTCTTTGGATAAGTGTTTCTCATATAGAATTCGGCAGCGTGTCCTGCGTTCAGCGATATGCTTTGGAGAAAGACGATGCACATTGCGTTTTTTCGCTTTCTTAAGATTTAAATCAACGTTTATCATTTTGTTTACAGTGGACACCGAGCATTTTATTGATTTTGCAACTGTCCTTTGACTAGGGGGATTTTATTTTAACATTAAACAACGTACCTTTGCAATAGTAGAAGATGTCCGTTTCTTCCTTGGATACTTGTTTGGAATTTTTGTTCCACTTGAGGCTCCAATTTGACGTTATTTTCCTTTCTTGTTGACGATATTACCTATCGATATCACAAAACCATGACTCTCACATCGTTTTTGGATAACGGAATATGAATATTTCTCTTCGGAAAGAGCATAAATATAGCCTTCGAACCACTGCTTCGTAAAAAACGCCATTTTGAATAAAAACAAACCTCTTAAGTAGCAGACGATATTTTTGACTTTTAAAAACATAGTACAACTGCAATTATTTCTTTTGCAGCAAACGATTTTTTATTACCGCTAACCAAAAGCGTCTAAAAAATGTGCGAACAGTCTCTGTATTTATTTGCTTGCGGGGTCAAGTCTGAAGCTCTTCAACTAGAAGTGTTTCGATACATCATGATTTTAATGATGAGGTATCTGAACATATTTACGAGGTTCGTTCTCAAAGTAATATCCCTTTTTATGAAATGGTATCAGATCACCTCAAATTCAGAAAAAAGTGTGTGCAGGGTGGGTGCTGCGGATGCTCAGTGACGACCACAAAAGCTTACGTTACTGCTTATCTCAATGAACTGACGGCAGGGGAGTATGACGCTGGTATTCATAAGCTCGTCCCAAGATACGACAAATCTTTCAATTTGCAAAGGGACGATGTAGAAGAGTAATGTAAGGTACAAAAATGTAAAAATAAAAAGTGTATGATTGAAAATTTTTAATTGGTCTGTATGTTATTTGAAAACGGGCATTGCTATCCGAACGACCCTCGTATATCGTCGTCATTTGAAAACTTAAAAAAAGTATAGAATTAAGGACACTTTTTAAATCCAGTCAAGCTTAGGCCCGGTGCACACATCCGATTTTTTAACGTGCGCCGCCGTTGCAGCACCGAAGCCTAAGTATGCCCACATAACCGTGAAATGACGCAAGTACTCATTTCGCGCCATTTGCGACAAATATTCTATCGAAGTAAACGTGTTTATTTCGCTTACTTGGTGTACAAAAATTATATTTTGAAACAAAATTGACGTTAATGGATACAACCATTTATTAATTATTATTTATGTTCCATTTATTTATGAAAACAAGGTACTTGAGAACGGATACGCGTGTGTGGCGAGCTGCGGCGCCGTGGGAAACTGCGATACAGATTGCATGCAAGTTGGACGTTCGTCGCCGCAGCGGCGCCGGAGGCATGTGTGCACTGCTCCATTGGATCTAATATATCTCAGACCGCACTTGCGTTGCGGCAGCTTTGCCGCACGTTGAAAAACCGGATGTGTGCACCGGGCGTTAAAGAGAATGGACTAGAAAGCATTAACATTGTTCTTATGGATTTAACTCTCCTTCAAATATTTTATTTTTGCATGTTAATGTTCTTAAAATTATGTATGGTGTGCAATTGAATTCAAACTGAATATAGAGTTTCTTTTTATATACAGCTATAGAAAAAATAATAAATGAGATGAAATTTATTTGCTTGTGATCATGTCGAATTTGTTCTACTAGAAGTGTTTTGATATCGTTACCACCGTTCCAAAGGCACGAATCTTCAAATTTGACATTAAAAAAAACGCGTTCTGGTTTTGATGCTTCGGGAAAAAGAATGAAAATTGGCATTTAAACTATAAATTAAGATAATTTGTAGCTTTATCATAGTGTTAAACATGAAATGGCGACTCGAAAAATGCAGTTAAGTGAAAATCACAAAATACAGATTCATGCCTTTTGCGCGGTAGCAACGATATATCATCAAGGTTTTTTTGAAGAGGTATTATGGATGTGGATTTATATCGTCATCACTTGATTACTTAGAAAAGTGGAACTGAGCACACTTTAAGTGAGAAACTATAAGTAAATGGACAAGAAAAAATTAATTGTTCTTATTCCACTGCATTCTCCTAATGTACGAACAGTCTCAAGGACTGGAGCAAGTATTGCCTAAGCTTCAGTAGACTAATATTTCTGCTAGAAAATCCGTTGGAAAACCCTCTTTGATCATTTAGTATGGGTAAAAACCAGTTAGACCCTTGCGAACCATTAATATGGGAAGCTTAATTGCCCCATTCAGAAGTACTTCGGGGGGGGGGGGTAATGCACGAAAAAATATTGTAATAGGTGATGATTATGAAAATTACGATGACTCATCACTGCAATGCATACCAGTACACAATAGGTGGCGTAAGAAGATTTCAAAGCAGACAGGAAGAAGAACTAAAACTCAAGCAAAATATAAAAGCACTAAATCCACTGGTCGTCTATCGAAACAAAATATAGAAGTAATCTTATTGTTGTCTAGAAGAGACTAAAGAAAAGGATGATTCGTCAGGTGTGTGTGTGTGGGGGGGGGGGAGTTAAAACAGCTACCATTTCAACAGACTATGAACTTTTGTTTCATTTTCCAGCAAATTTTGGTTTGGAGAGTGAGGTGCCAGCTCAGGTGTTGCTTCGTCATCTGACCGTGGTTCAAAATTACGAGGTGTTGTCCTCGGATCTTTCCCTTCAGAGACTGATCCCGGACCGTCGTCAATAGCCCGTTGTGTTGCTCTAGTACGACGTTAACTAAAATTACCTTACCTTACCAGCAATTTTTGTGTAGTTAAATCCATATTGTAAATTCGCGTTTGTCGTATTGTTCAACTGACGTTGGTAAATAGATCATTAAAATTAACATCGCACAGGAGCTACACAACGTGGTATTGGTGACGTCCTGGATCAAACCCCGAAGGGTAAATTTGGTAATTTTTAATGAACGTCGTACTAGAGCAACAAAACGGGCTATTGACAACGGTCCGGGACACATTTTTAGGGTTAACGTTATGTTAAACACAGCACGCAAAATGCATTCTAGTGTTCTTATTTGTTGCGCTTACGAGAGACATTTTTTCTAAAGCTGTATATTAATTCCGGACAGTTGTCAATACCCCGCTGTGTTCCTCCAGTATGACGTTAATTACAATACCTACCTCTAAAGCTAAAAATACAGGGTGATTCAAAACTCAACCTACAAACCTTTAGGGGAGGTAGAAAACACAAAAACAAAACAGAATCATAGCGAAATTTTACACTAGGACAGTACATGTACACGTTAAGTTTCATAACAAGTGCTCAAAGTTCTTACCATACACAGTTATGTACGCTTGAGGGCGCTGTAGTGTGGTATACGTCTGTTTGGGTACCGTTCGGCATACAATGGTGCCGCAGCCCTTCCGTTGCCGTCAACTGCGCCATACACAAGGTGCATGTCCGCCTGTTCAGCGTTTATAAGTTATTGCATGCTTTCAGTACGCAATCGGAACTTTAAATGACTAGCGCTGCATTCTAACTACAGCGCTGGCAAACAGCGCCCTCAAGCGTGCATAACTGTGGATGGTAAGAACTTTGAGCACTTTTGAAAACGTGTACACGTACTGTCCTAGTGTAAAGTATCGCCAAATAAAGAGTTTCACCACCCATTAATTAGCTTGTAGTTTCTGCATCTTCATTTATCCAGATGATCAAGTTGAGGTTTACGTTACACATTCCTTTGCGATTCTGATTTGTTTTTGTATTTTCTACCTCCCCTAAAAGGTTGAACGTTGAGTTTTGAATCACCCTGTTGATAAAACACTAGGTTTTTTAATGGTCGAACGCATTTCCCGTACGTATTCATTCTTCAGTTGAAAACAAAGTTTTGTAATGTATTTATATATTTTCCAACTTCAATATTTTTTTCCCAATTGGCGAGCACTGGACTCTATCCTTGGCCGCTACAAGGACTAAAGTGATGGTTGACTACTTTCAATGGCGGACATTAAAGACGTCCTTGGACACTACAAGGCCCGATGTGATGGTCACTTGCGAATGGGCCCTCAGTGGGAGGACCATCATTGCCCTTAACAAAGGACAATACAGTTTTACAACCATGCCCTGACTCCGTGTTCAAACCAAGAACTTTCCGATTCAGAGTCCAACACCTTAATCACTAGACCGGTTGGTCGGTGGCATCACTATTTTAACCTGCCTTTTTATACGATTTCAAAGCGTAACTGATAGTCTACTTTTCTGCTTTGGCTGACTATTTTACCTGCTTTTATTGGGTGCATTTAATCTTGCGTTTGGCGTTGCGTGTCCTCTGTCGGACTTTGCGCCATAAAACCCAAATCAAACAACCAACATGTACGTATTCCGCATTGGGCAACATATAACATCAAATCTTCATCTTCTGGGTGGAGGGGGGTTATGCTCACTGCTCTAGCAACCTTCAAGTCTTAGGCGGCACAGGTTCGATTCCTCTCAGGTGTATTCCTCCCTGGGTGTATTAATCTCTTCTGTTTCAGTAAAACTTTCCTGCATGCATGTCGCTTACCTGATATTGTATGTCAGATACAGCGTGGTCAAATATGGCCGATGCGCCATAACCACCTCCCCCTTAATACGAACCAATCCCGCCTTCTAGTGGCCTGTTTGATAACTGAAACTCGTGAGTTTTTTTAAACACTGCACTCTCTCGCTTGTTAAAACTAAGTTGAAGTGCATTACAGCAAACGAATACATATTTCTTGCTGCCGGTAAGAGATACACTTATGCTATCTCGTTGATTCGAGAGGGGTTTCGAAATCCATCCAAACAGAACAGCAGAGCAAACTTGATTGGGTAAAGTCAACATCATCAAGGCAAGATCAACTGTCATCAAGTCTCAGGGTCGCGTGGACGAAAGGAGTTCGATTTTGCGGTGGTCAGTCAACCCTGACCATCGACCAGAGAAGGCTCTCCATAAAAAACTGCGTGAATCTACCCATCTGTTGTAGAGATGAAAATATATTTTCATTTTGATATTTTATCAGACATACACTATGTAACAAAAAAAATCGACTAGCCAACAAAGAGTTCTCCACGAGTAGTGACGGGTTCGTACAACTTGGAAAGGCGCTGACTGGGGACATATAATCTTTAGTGACGAATTGTGTTTCTAACTGTGTACTGACGTGACTGGAGACGTCCAAGGAAGTGTGGGGATCCTGCCCTTACTATCGTACGCCACATATGCCCGCAGCAGGGCGTTTTGGTCTGGGGTGCCATCTCCTTTGATAGTCGGACCCATTTGGTATTCATTTCTTGCACATATACAGCACAGCGGTACGTAGACGACATTATACGACCGGTTGTGTTACCGTTCTTTTAGCGACACCCCGGATTTACTTTTCAACACGATAATGCCAAGCTGGCTTCATCTGGTGGACAGTTTGTTGAGTGCTTGCCCCTCTTTCATACTTTAAGCCAGGGCTCGAAATTCCCGGGTGCACAGGTGCACTGTGCACATGAAAATAAAACTGTGCACCTAATTTTTTTTCCCGCCGGGTGCACGCAGTGCACCTAAAAACGGAGGGGAACGTGTTTTATGTTATTTTGATGTTTGAACAAAATATTAGTATCAACCTCTCTCGCTCTAAAAGAACGTAAATAAAATTCCTAATTACACATCATGCAAAAACAAAATAACTGGGCCGTAACGCGTTTATGCAGGAGGAAGGTTTACTTGTGCCACTGCCACCAGAACTTTCCCATGATCGAAACCTTTTCCAGATGGCTCTGTTGAAGCGACTGTCGCGACAGCCGGAGAAGGGAGAATTTATATCACTTGACCACCCGCGAACGATAGGCATCCCACATTTTTGTAAACACCTCGTGTTTCAATGAAGTGTAAAGCCGTATGAATTCCCGAGATTGTCTGGCCACTGCGTGTCCTAAAAATATTTTTATTATTTATCTTTAAATTCAGATTTTATGTACTTATATAGTGTACTCGTGAATTTTTTGTGTTTTTTGCCCACCAATGTCTAATGACTGAATATTTGTAAGTAATAATTTCGCAGATAAATAATATTCTTTAAATATCTTTATTTACTATCTCCTACTAACCTATCTAAACATACCCAACTAATAAAGTAGTTTACATTATATTAATGCTCTTACATTACGTTTTTTTAAATGTGCACTTAAAATATAATCTGTGCACCTAATTTAAAACTTAGGGGCACCTTGTACACCTGTATTAACAAATCTATTTCGAGGCCTGCGTTAAGTGAAAAATCTTGCACTTCAAAGTACAGGAATGACAAAATTATTACAGATCCTTTGAAAAACGTGTTAGATTGAGGGAATTCCTGCCCAAAGTCAATTGTAAATCTTTGATTTCTGATAGGCATCTCGTCTGGTTCCTTACTGGTCATGGTCCGTTCATGAAGCACCTAAACCAATTCAAGCTTAAATATGGTAATTGGTAATTTTAGTTAACGTCGCACTAGAGCAACACAACGGGCTATTGACGATGGTTCGGGAGCAGTCCCTTAAGGGAAAGATCCGAGGACAGCACCTCTTAATTTTGAACCACGGTTAGATGACGAAGCAACACCTGAACTGGCACCCCACTCCCCAAACTTCCACGCCAACCCAACGTGAGGATTTTCGGCCACAACAGATTTAAGGTGCACCAGCCGTCTCTACACCATACGTTTACAAACATCCATACTCGGACCCGGATTCAAACCAGGAACTTTCCAATCTAGAGGCTAACACCTTAACCACTATACCGGTTGGTCGGCGCTTAAATATGGTGACAAGTGTAGTTGCAGATAAATCGGTGACCCAGACTATTATCTTTTTAGCTGCAGACATACAATTAACTATCATCTTGGTTGACCAACCATTGCCAACAAACCGGTGTGGCTCAATTCGAAACTTGACAATGAGATCTCGAGGTATAGGATCCGGAAATGAGTCATTACGGCGGCAGATGTGACTGGCGAGATGACCTGAGTCTGGTGCTTTTGGGTCCCTCCTCCTTTAATTATTTTATATTTTTCTGTAAGAACTTTTGACTAGGTCAATTTCATTTTAATGTTATCTTTAATATATTTTAATCTTTTAAGAGTTTTAACTGTGTTGTGTTGTGACCCTGTTTTTTTATGAGCCAGGGTTTGTGAAATCCCTTTTATTGATATGTTTTTTTCCGTCAATTCCTTTTAGCTATCACATCCTATTAAAGGGCCTGTGGAACATCTTTTGTGTTATGTGTTTTTATTTCTTGTTCGGGCCCCTTGTATCGTTCGAGAATTTTAATAGATTTCGCCGGTGGGTGCGGGTCCTAGGGATACACCTGTGAACTGGAAGTCCCCTCCCTTCAAATGACTCTAAACCTTAACAGGTGAGTCGGGAGGAGGTGGATCGTGAACAAAATAATGCCCGGCCGCACATGGCACGTGTTGCTATGAATTGTCTTCAAGCTTTCCCAACACATCCTTGACCAGCTAGGTCTCCTGATCTCTCTTCCATAGAGTGTATTTGGGACGTTATGGGAGGGCGATTGTAACCATCCCGGAATGTTGACCATTTAGCCCTACAGTTGGAGCCAATTTGGAATTCCACAGGACACCTTCCGGGAACTTTTTCAGTCTATGCCACGCCGTGTGACTGCTTGCATCCAGGCCAGAGGTGGACCATCGTCTTATTGACTTCCTCCCTTTGTAACGGTCATACTCTGAAATATGGCATTCCTTTGTTATGAAATTTGAATAGTTTTGTTCTTCCAATCCACCGATTTTTATCGCAATCGGACAACTCCTTCTTGGTGCTTTGATTTTTTTGTTATCGAGTGTATTTAGTATCCCGATCACACAGTTCTTAAAAACAGACTGGTCCAAAATTCTGCGAAGGATCGAAACGCCTATTTCACGAATATTTCACGACAGTTGCATTACTTTGCATTCATTAAGATAACAGTGGTTCAATGAGTTTGTCCTCTGGCTAGCAACCTGAGAGTTGTTGGTGGAGCAAAATCAATTCTTGCTTGAGTGAGTTATTGATCTTGGATCATAGCCAATAACCCGTTGTGTTGCCTCAGTGTGCAGCGTTTATTACCTACCTACCTTGAGTATGTTGCTCTTTGTTCGCCTTCGTTATCCGACCGTGGTTCAAAATTACGTGATGTCATCCTCGTATATACCTTGTGGATTGTATCCGGACCGTCGTCAATAGCCTGTTCTGTTACTTAAGTATGATGTTAGTTAAAAAAACCTACCATACCTCTTTACCAGCCAATGCCGTCCAACCGGTATAGTGGTTAAGGTGTTAGCCTCTAGATCGGAAGGTTCCTGGATCGAATCGGGGCATGGATGTTTGTAAGCGTATGGTGTAGAAGCGACTGGTGCACCTTAAATCTGTCGTGGCCGAAAGTCCTCACGTTGGGTTGGTGTGGAAGTTTAGAGAGTGGGGTGCTAGTTCAGGTGTTGCTTCGTTTTCTGACCGTGGTTCAAAATTACGTTATGTTATCCTCGTATATTTACCTTGTGGATTGTATCCGGACCGTCGTCAATAGCCTGTTCTGTTGCTCAAGTACGATGTTAGTTAAAAATACCTACCATACCTCTTTACCAGCCATTGCGACCAACCGGTATAGTGGTTAAGGTGTTAGCGCCTCTAGATCGGAAGGTTCCTGGTTCGAATCCGGGTCCGGGCATGGATGTTTGTAAGCGTATGGTGTAGAAGCGACTGGTGAACCTTATATCTGTCGTGGCCGAAAGTCCTCACGTTGGGTTGGTGTGGAAGTTTGGAGAGTGGGGTGCCAGCTCAGGTGTTGCTTCGTTTTCTGACCGTGGTTCAAAATTACGAGGTGCTGTCCTCGGATCTTTCCCTTAAGGGACTGATCCCGGACCTTCGTCAATAGCCCGTTGTGTTGCTCCAGTGCGACGTTGATTACAATACCTACCTACGTACCTCTCTGTTAGTGTTAGAACGGATGTAAGAGTAACGGATTTGCAAGCTGAGGGTTGCGAGTTCGAATCGAATCAAAGACGGTCGTTTACAAAGAGGAATGGTACGCGTTAATCTGTTATGGCCTCAAATGTCCTCACGTTGGCGTGGTGAGGAAGATTGGAGAGTAGGGTTTCAGCTCAGGTGTGACCTCGCCATCTGACTGGTTCAAAATTAAGGGGGTCCGGGACACATTGAAATTTTTTTTTTATTAATTAATTTAGAATTTTGAATTTTTTTGTACTGATTACCCATCTAACTAATAAGCGAAATCACAACACAAAATTTTTCCTAAAGTTCTTTAAAAATTAATAATTAAAATCTTTTGAAAAAAATTTGTCATTTTACATTGCTAAGGCTGAAAATATTTTTGATCCATTTTCAAAATTCTTGCAGTAAATTATTCACAAATTTATTAACTTTAATTTTGATTCAGCAATTTAAAAAATATTAATTTAATAAAAAATAAAAAAATAGTTGAATGAAAATTTTTGAAAATTGTAAGGTACTTTTTTTTTAATTCATATTTTTAAAAGTAAATGTTTCTTTCAAATTTGCTGAATCAAAATTAAAGTATAATGTTTGAAAAGGATATATTCCAAATTTCAACCCTTAAACTTTATCGGTTTTCGACTTATAGCAATTTGAATACAGGAAATTTTGAAAAAATGTATCATGGAGAAAAACACATTTAAAGTTTTAAGGACAGATGTTGTTGCCATGACAACAACTGTCAAGAGTGTTAGATTTTCAAAACAACGCACCACAAAAATTATTATATCGGTAGTTCTAATTAAGATAGAAACATGATTTAGACGTCATTTTAAGCAGAAATACACAGAGAATTTTTTAAAACAATACAAAATATTAGAAAATTTGACGATTTTTGTGTCCCGGACCCCCTTAAGTGGTATTGTCCTCGGATATTTCCTTTTGGGGTTTATCCAGGATCATCGCTCTTAGTCGTTGAGTTGCTTCAGTAAATTAAAATACCTACCTGTCGTTGTTAGTAACATATAGACGTGAGATGCAAGTAGTCCCCTCATTATCTTTTCTGTGTCGGTAAAAGTTTCATTGCATGTCTGCCTTTAAACTTGATATTGTATGTCTTGTGTTTGGCGCAGCTTGAGAAAATAAAAACCTTGCTCCATAACCCCCTCACCCCAAACCAACCAACTTAACCCGTTGCAATGGCAAAAACGCGTATAATATTTCCCATTTTAATCAAACTCAAAACAAATAAAAATTAGGCTAAAGAAAATTTAAATCCAATTTGCAAATTATAAGGTTTGAGCGTAAAAAGGTATTGATATGTCGATACAGTTTCGTGTCTTTACTGAAAATATTAAATGTATTAAACTAATGTAAAAAAGGAAAAACACTTAACTGCACTCAAATAATTCTTCACCACACACGCACACGCACACGCAGACACGAAATGCAGAAATTAAACTGATTAAGAGGATTTATCATCGCTAATATATAAATAAATTCCATAACAAATGTGTTGCATTGCGTCAATGCGGCATGTTTCGTTTGGATCCTGATGTCTTTGACTTCAATTCCTAACCATTTCTCCCCATGCAAAATCTTATTTTGCAAATCCTATATTGGATCATGACCCTGTTGTCGCTCGTAGATGCTGAGCTTTTCTAGACTCGACTGGACCCTAATTGAATCACTAAAACACAACAGTTTTATTTCTCACTTATCGACTATATTTTTCTTTTATTAAATTAATATTAAATCTTAATTTATTATTAAATTAATAATAAATATGGATCATCGAAGTTTGCCACCTCTGAATGCGGTCACAACTTGGAAGGGAAACCGACTGATTTGCTGATCTCGCCTAAGGAGGTGGCTTTATCTCTCGGAACTTCGTACAGCTGAAAACTCATTTTAATTTCTACAGCCAATTTAACTCATTTTTTCTTTATAAATTTTCTCACTTAAATTATGCAAATCAGTTTTATGTTACACACACCTGATGACGGGGAGTTAAGCTGCTTTGCAGTAGGCACTCCGGAAGTGATTGTCCAGTCCAGTCCAGTGTGTTGCATTGCAAGCCTTTTACAGACGTACGAGAACCGAAACTTAAAATACAGAATCCGAACTAATGTTTTCTTATGTACAACGTCCATAATTAATGCAATCAAATTTCTGAGAACGATTCAAACCAATGCAATAGCTTTGTAGAATCGCCGTTATTTTAAAGTTTTAATACAATCTTTTATAAAAAAATTCAATGAAAACATCTTAAAACTATACTACTACTAAGCAAAAGGGACCAAAGGCAAAATACTATATTGGTCTTTTTTAAACTGCTCTGAAATTTTCTTAGAATAGGGCGTTTAGAAGAGTGGCATTTTCTATACCGTCAAAGCAGTTGAACATAATTTATTCAAACACAGAAAAAAATTAGTGCCAATTTAACTTTTTTTATGAACTTTTAGATTTGTGAGGTTTTATTAGAAGTTGTAGGGTATAGTAAAAAGGAATAATTTTTCATTAATTCCATTTCCACTTTTGGATATACAGGGATGAATGTGTTGAGTGCTATAGGTAATCCTAATCTATATTCAATTTTATATGTTGAGTTCAAATCCGATCCAAATCCGAGGTACTCAAGTGATCTATTCCTTTTTCCATGGTATTTAACTGCCTCTGGTAAATATGAGGATATCGTGCACATGATACCCAAGCAATCTCTATCTTTCTTCACCGCCAACCTTTCTTTTCACAATTACTTGGCATGGTCTGGTTTGTGTTTGGCGCAGCTTGTCTACATATGGCCCTTGTGCCATGAAACCCTAAACCAAACAACCAAAGTTTGATTATGTTAAAATGAACGCTAGTGTTACTCAGTTTTTCTCCATACCTAAAAAACACAACCTTTACTGTTATCGTAAAGGTGTCTGTTTTAAGGTGTATTTAGTTATTTGTATTTATCTACGGTCTAATTAATTATCAATTTAAAATCGTACAACCGATCATAATTCTACTAGATCTCTGACGAGTCGTTCTAACAATAGCTCGTTGTTGTCGTTCCAGTGTTACATTAATCAAAAGTACCTAACTGCTGGCGAATCGTTGAATTTTGCAATGTCCTTAGCATAAAAACAGAGTGCATAATACTTTAAAAATTGGTATAATATCAATAGATGAACGAAAATTCATATATCATGTTTCGATCCAAAGAATTACTTTAGTTAGAACGTATTGTGATTTTCACAATACGTGAGTTCCGTAGTACGTAGGGGATTTCACGTGAATATGAAGACATATGAAATGAAAAACAAATAGATAAAAATTGAGATGAATCAAACTGGTCTATCAGCCAACGTGGCCTCAAATAAAGAACAAATAAAATGAAGCAATTGCAGACTTTTTAGAAGTTTCAAACAGATATTCGGGGTGGACGGTGTGATGTTCTTAGTCTGTGAATAATTATCAGTACAAATATAAATTTACTAAACCATTTATGGCACGAATTGCATCCCTCTCTGTTCCCATTAGCATCTCGTATATACCTCGGTCAGGTCTGTCGCACCTAAAATTGTCATTTTAAACGTAAGACGAAAAAACCTGTTCTTATGTCTAATCCCCCGATATGGTTCAGCTATGTTAGACCAAATCCATGAGTCCATAAACCTCCAAAAAATCCAAGAAGAGAAAAGGTTTGGAGTAAACCTCGTCCAGGGTAAAATCAAGACAGTTTAGAAATGATCAGGCGATGCCTGGACAGTCCTGCACTTGATGCAGGTCATAAAAACCTTATGTCCGTGTTCATAAGATAGACCCTTCAAGTGTCCACTGGCAAAACGTGAAATGCAGGTACAGTCACGTACAGGAGGGGCATTCTAGAGATGTTTAAAATTTTGCTTAAACTCGGAAAACTCATCGCCAAAAGTGACAAGCATGTCCGACTGGAGAATCTCTGAAGAAGCAGCTCTTGCTAGAGGATCCACAATCTCGTTTTGACCAATACTGATATGGGACGGAATCCATTGGATAAGCAACTCATAATTGATTGTAAGCCGAGAAAGTATATTCAGTATGGATAGGCCATCCCTGCTCTCTACAGATGTACAGTTACTTAGACGTTGAACGAAGGAGCGTCTGTCGATAAGGATCCAAACATCCACAGAATTAGGGTCAACTATGGTCTCAACTTAGCAAAGGCCTCTTTCGATAGCTATTAGCTCGGATCTGAATACAAAGCAAAAACTGGAATTTCTAATACCAAAACTAAGTGTTGAGGCAGGGGTCTTGCACCAATCGCCCATTGCGCTGTTCTAGTGTGATATTAATTACAAGTATCAAACTGCTGGCGGATTTTGCAATGTCCTATTTTGTAGTGTTTTGCAAAAAAATAATATGAGATTTTTAAAAGGCATCGGTCGCCCGGTTAGAAGAGTAACGGACTAGCAGCCAGAGGGTTGCGAGTTCGAATCCAACCAAAGATCGTCGTGTAGAAAGGGGGCTTGTGCACCTTAAATTTGTCGTAGCCTCAAATGTCCTCACATTGGCGTTGTCTGAAAGTTTGGAGAGTGGGGTGTCAGCTTAGGTATTGCTTACGTGGTTTTGTCCTCGAATCTTTACTTCAGGGGTTCGCCAATATCCCGTTGTGTTGCTCTAGTACGACATCTATTAAATACCTACCAATCTGAGATTTTTCAAACCTAAAAAATCCAGGCTATACTAATGAGTATACTTTTGAGACGTTAATACAGGTGGTTATCAAAATAATGGAAACACCTGTGAATAAAATGCGCTTCGTAAGCATTAAATATAATCCTAGCTACCAGTTTTTTTAGTATAAAAGTATTATATATCACGGTAGTATGAGGTAGCTTTAGTGAAGTTGTATACGTCGTGGATTTTTGTCAAAAGCGTAAAACGTCAGATCTCTCACAGACTTTCAAAGAGGGCAAATTGTAGGAGCACGACTAGTTGGAGCAACTGTGACCGAAACATTTCAGCTTTTAGGCGTTTCTAGAGGTACGGTGTCTAAAGTCATGACAGCGTACACACAGCGTGACAAGACAAGCTCGGCGAAGCAAAATAGTGGACGGAAGGAGAAGCTGAGTGAAAGAGACCGACGGGTATTGAATAGGGATGTGACATCGATTGCAAAACATCGATGTTCAAAATTGAAACATCGATGTTGATAATACATCGATCCCAAAACATCGATGTTTTTTAAATTCAGTGTATTTAAACTTTTTCCCTCATTTCTTAAAACTGGTTTAACAACTTGTGATGCTACATCGACAGTAAAATATCGATGTTGATAATACATGGCCCCCAAACCATCGATGTTTTTAAAATTCAGTGTATGTAAACATGTTTCCCCATTTCTTAAAACTGGTTTTAGCAACTAGTGATGCGACATCGGCTCCAATACATCGATGTTTTTTCTAAAACATCAATGTTTAGAAAACATCGACATCGATGTCCCATCCCTACTTTTCAGACCCTTCATCCTTGGTCACTTTGGTCTAAAAGTATGTTCAATTTGCTGATTCTAAAAATTATGCTACTTGGTTATTTTTAAAATTTTTATAACGGTACTTTTTTCATTTAAAAATAAAATATCGACAGCATAAAAACATCGACAAGTATAAACATCGATGTTACCAAAACATCGACCCCAATACATCGATGTTAAATACATCGATGATTTTTAAAAAACATCGATGTTTTGAAAACATCGACATCGATGTCGCATCCCTGGTATTGAAGCGGATTGTAATGCCTAAAAAGAAAACAACTGCAGACGAAGTGACTGCAGAGCTCAATCAGCATCTGGATTCTCCAGTGTCAGTAATTACAGTTATGAGGGACCTTCTTAAACAGCCATATTAGTAAAGAATTCCTTATAAATCCAATGTGTTTCCATTATTTTGATAACACCCTGTACATCAGGGCCTGGGATTTGGTAGAGTAAAATTATATAGATACGTCTTCCCCATGTAAAATAGAAAAATAGCCATTGTTTTGATTAAGGTCCTGCAAAGCACTAATCAACGCGAATTAACCGCAGCAATTACCAACTCCATAAAAGTTCTTTCCCTTCCACGTAATTAAACACTTAGTGGAATCAAAACTCTTGAATTCACGACTCCAAGCTTTTTTCGAGGCCATTTCTCCAGGAATAATCAGATAAATTGCCGAGAACGAGCTCGAGCAAAAGTTCGAAAAGATTTGTGAGGGTGAAATTAAGCCAACGAAATGACCCTACCCAAATGGAATTTCAGGCAAACGATCTCCAGTGCTGATGGGTGAGCTACTTTGTCTAATTGCATGCAAGACGCTAACGACAGCTTTAACTGGAACCGCGTCACTTGCAATAAACTCGCTCATACGTTAGAACATGGTTGTAGAACGCGAATGGGGCAAACCATTTCTAAGTGTGATAAGTCAGCAAGGAGTTTATTATTCCTTTCGCTACTTACTTTTGCAGAGACAGAAGATAACGTCGCCACCCACGAAAGTTTACTGAGTGTTTTATTCAGTAGAGGAGACATAACTTTTAGCACATGACATATTTGCCTCTCATTTTCAAACAATTTCTCATTTTCTTCAACTACTATGACACTTACAACGAAAAGAAACTACCTATTAATCTAGACGTTTTCGAGATTTAATGTAGACCAACATTTAATTGACAAAAACATACGCTATACCCTCCAAGTGGTTTCGACGAGATATCTCGTCCGTCAAGACCTGAAGCATTTTTCAACTAAGATATCTCGTCTTTAAGATATTGTCCATTTATTTGATGATAACGATATCAAGATCTGGTCAGTTTTCTAGTAACCAGATACCTAGGTCGCCAAGATCTGGACGGTTTTCTAATGACCAGGTACCTCGTTCATCAAGATCTGGTCGGTTTTCTAATGACCAAGTACCTCGTTCATCAAGATCTGGTCGGTTTTCTAATGACCAGGTAACTCGTTCGTCAAGACCTGGTCGGTTTTCTAATGACCAGGTACCTCGTTCTTCAAGATCTGGTCGGTTTTCTAATGACCAAGTACCTCGTTCATCAAGATCTGGTCGGTTTTCTAATGACCAGGTAACTCGTTCGTCAAGACCTGGTCTGTTTTCTATTGACCAGGTACCTCGTTCTTCAAGATCTGGTCGGTTTTCTAATGACCAGGTACCTCGTTCGTCAAGATCTGGTCGGTTTTTTAATGACCAGGTACCTCGTTCTTCAAGATCTGGTGAGTTTCCTAATGACCAGGTGCCTTGTTCATCAAGATCTGGTCGGCTTCGTAATGACCAGGTACCTCGTGCGTCAAGATCTGGTCTGTTTTCTACTGACCAGGTACCTCGTTCGTCAAGACCTGGTCGGTTTTCTATTGATCACGTACCTCGTTCGTCAAGATCTGGTCGGTTTTCTATTGACCAGGTACCTAGTTCGTCAAGATCTGGTCGGTTTTCTAATGACCAGGTACCTCGTTCTTCAAGATCTGGTGAGTTTCCTAATGACCAGGTGCCTTGTTCTTCAAGATGTGATCGGTTTCCTAATGACCAGGTACCTCGTTCATCAAGATATGGTCGGTTTTTGAATGACCAAGTACCTCGTTCATCATGATCTGGTCAGTTTTCTAATGACCAAGTACCTCGTTCATCAAGATCTGGTCGGGACCGCTGAAGCCCGGTTGAAAGAGTAACCTATTAGCAACAGATGGGTCGAGAATCCAGCGAAAGACCGTCGTTCACAAAGGGGCTGGTGCACTTTAAGTCCGTCTGGGCCTAAATGTTCCTCACGTTAGCGTGGTGTGCAAGTTTGGACAGTGGGGTTCCAGTTCAGGTGTTGCTTCGTCATCGGACCGTGGTTCGAAAGTACGTGGTGTTGTCCTCGGTTCTTTCCTGTTCGTATTGACCCTGGACCGTAGTCAATAGCTTACGACGGTAATTTAAAACACCTACCATACCGTTGGTCTTCCAACTGGGCTACCATGGTCTTTTAATAAAAAGGAAGATAAGTACTTTAATTAAACGTCGCACTGGAGCAACATAACGGGCTATTGGCAACGGTCCAGGATCCTACCCCGAAGGGAAAGATCGAGGACAACATGAGATGAACCATGGTGAGATGACGAGGCAACAACTGATTTGATATCCCACCATCCAAACTTTTACACCACTCTAACCCGACGGTCTTTGATTGGATTCGAACACACAATCCTCCGTTTGCTAAGCCTAGGCTCTGTTTTGTTTTACCTCCGTTTGCAACTAGGCTATCGCGGCTCATCTGCAAATCAAAAAAGAAAGACATTAGAGTTGTTAAAAAGAATTAATTGAGTTCTAAGTATTCATATATTCTTATTTCGTGATCGCTCCGTCATATAATTGGTAATTTGGTAATTTTTTTTGTTAACGTCGTACTAGAGCAACACAACGGGCTATTGACGACAGTCCGGGATCAATCCCTTAAGGGAAAGATCCGAGGACAACACCTCGTAATTTTGAACCACGGTCAGATGACGAGGCAACACCTTAGCTGGCCCTCCACTCTCCAAACTTCCACACCAACCCAAAATGAGGACATTCAGCCACGACAGATTTAAGGTGCACCAGCCACCTCGACACCGCACGCTTACAAACATCCATGCCCGGACCCGGATTCGAACCAGGAACCTTCCGATCTAGAGGTTAACACCTTAACCACCATACCGGTTGGTCGGCAGAGATAGGAGGGGTAATTTTAGTTAACGTCGTACTAGAGCAACACAACGGGCTATTGACGACGGTCCGGAATCAGTCCCTTAAGGGAAAGATCCGAGGACAACACCTCGTAATTTTGAACCACGGTCAGATGACGAAGCAACACCTGAGCTGGCACCCCACTCTCCAAACTTCCACGCCAACCCAACGTGAGGACTTTCGGCCACGACAGATTTAAGGTGCACCAGCCACCTCTACACCATACGTTTACAAACATCCATGCCCGGACCCGGATTCGAACCAGGAACCTTCCGATATAGAGGTTAACACCTTAACCACCATACCGGTTGGTCGGCAGAGATAGGAGGGGAAGTCTGGTTAAAAACCTTGATCTCACGACTGTAATTACTTACGATTAATCTAATTTCTAGGAACGGAAAATAGATACAATTCTGTGTACAACAGCGAGTAGAGAAGATTGTTACGTTATTCAGTTGGGAATATTAAAGGGAAACGTAAAGATTGTTCTAAACTCCTATTTCGGAGATCTAATTAAAATCTCTTTGATGGTTGGATGACACAGTTACTTTTCCAAATTGAAACTAGTTAGAACGGAATCACGGACAATTTGGCGTTAATTAGAAAACAAACTCATAATTGAATAGATACCTTCTGTAGAGTCTTATGAGTATCAAACTTCGCAACACTAAACACAGATCAAACTAAAATAGTTAATGTTGCCAGCACGACTACGGTTTCAAGGGAGAGGGAATTTGCAAATTGAATAGTCTACCTATGGTGACCTTCTAAATAACTTTATTTTAAAACTCCTATTAGATGGGCCGACCAACCGGTATAGTGGTTAAGGTGTTAGCCTCTAGATCGGAAGGTTCCTGGTTCGAATCCGGGTCCGGGCATGGATGTTTGTAAACGTATGGTGTAGAGGTGGCTGGTGCACCTTAAATCTGTCGTGGCCGAAAGTCCTCACGTTGGGTTGGCGTGGAAGTTTGGAGAGTGGGGTGCCAGCTCAGGTGTTGCTTTGTCATCTGACCGTGGTTCAAAATTACGAGGTGTTGTCCTCGAATTTTTCCCTTAAGGGACTGATTCCGGACCGTCGTCAATAGCCCGTTGTGTTGCTCTAGTAGAACGTTAACTAAAATTACCATTACCATTTACCTATTAGATGGTTAGGGACTGATCCCGGACCGTCGTCAATAGCCCGTTGTGTTGCTCTAGTAGGACGTTAACTAAAAAAATTACCAATTACCTATTAGATGGGTCGACCAATCGGTATAGTGGTTAAGGTGTTAGCCTCTAGATCGGAAGGTTCCTGGTTCGAATCCGGGTCCGGGCATGGATGTTTGTAAACGTATGGTGTAGAGGTGGCTGGTGCACCTTAAATCTGTCGTGGCCGAAAGTCCTCACGTTGGGTTGGCGTGGAAGTTTGGAGAGTGGGGTGCCAGCTCAGGTGTTGCTTTGTCATCTGACCGTGGTTCAAAATTACGAGGTGTTGTCCTCGAATCTTTCCCTTAAGGGACTGATTCCGGACCGTCGTCAATAGCCCGTTGTGTTGCTCTAGTACAACGTTAACTAAAATTACCATTACCATTTACCTATTAGATGGTTAGGGACTGATCCCGGACCGTCGTCAATAGCCCGTTGTGTTGCTCTAGTAGGACGTTAACTAAAAAAATTACCAATTACCTATTAGATGGGTCGACCAATCGGTATAGTGGTTAAGGTGTTAGCCTCTAGATCGGAAGGTTCCTGGTTCGAATCCGGGTCCGGGCATGGATGTTTGTAAACGTATGGTGTAGAGGTGGCTGGTGCACCTTAAATCTGTCGTGGCCGAAAGTCCTCACGTTGGGTTGGCGTGGAAGTTTGGAGAGTGGGGTGCCAGCTCAGGTGTTGCTTTGTCATCTGACCGTGGTTCAAAATTACGAGGTGTTGTCCTCGAATCTTTCCCTTAAGGGACTGATTCCGGACCGTCGTCAATAGCCCGTTGTGTTGCTCTAGTACAACGTTAACTAAAATTACCATTACCATTTACCTATTAGATGGTTAGGGACTGATCCCGGACCGTCGTCAATAGCCCGTTGTGTTGCTCTAGTAGGACGTTAACTAAAAAAATTACCAATTACCTATTAGATGGGCCGACCAATCGGTATAGTGGTTAAGGTGTTAGCCTCTAGATCGGAAGGTTCCCGGTTCGAATCCGGGTCCGGGCATGGATGTTTGTAAGCGTATGGTGTAGAGGCGGCTGGTGCACCTTAAATCTGTCGTGGCCGAAAGTCCTCACGTTGGGTTGGCGTGGAAGTTTGGAGAGTGGGGTGCCAGCTCAGGTGTTGCTTCGTCATCTGACCGTGGTTCAAAATTACGAGGTGTTGTCCTCGGATCTTTCCCTTAAGGGACTGATACCGGAGCGTCGTCAATAGCCCGTTGTGTTGCTCTAGTACGGCGTTAACTAAAAATTACCAATTTTTACCTATTAGATGGTTAAAAATAGGAATAGAAACTAATGATCAACACGATTAAATAAATCAAACTTTGACATTTAAACTCGAATTACTCCCAAGTGGTTGGAGTTTTTTTTTATCTCCTATACTCATTTTCTAAGAAAGTACATTTTGAGTGAGTATTGCCTCGCGCCATAAAACTCAACTCAACTCTAAAATCTGGTTACTAAAACTTTCCGTATCTGGGGTCTGAAAATATCATGGATTATATTGAAGACCATTCTATCACACTCTTATGTATACAGTATTTACAAAAAATTATATTATTAATACACAACCCTACAATAATGCTCCGGACAGCAAGATGTGATGGTATAAGGGAACGAATATATGTTTTAATAGGGTGATCGTCCCCCACATGCTGCTATTACTCTAGCAACCCTTCTGGGCATACTTTCAACAAGGTTTTGATACACAGCTATGAGTATTTGTGTCCATTCCTGCTGCAAGAATGTCGCCAGCTCAGCTGCATATTTCGGACGTGGTTCCCTTGTCGGTAAGCGTCGCTCTAACTTGTCCCACAAATGTTCAATGGAGTTTAGGTCGGGACTCTGAGGAGGCCAGGGAAGACATCTTGATACCACTGCTTGACAGAGGCTGCAACATGACATGTAGCGTTGTCGTCCTGGAAGTAACGTTCGTCCATTCCATACAATTGCCAGAGCGTAGAAAGAAGCTGATTGTTCAAAAAGTTTATGTAGTCGTCGGCGTTCTATTGACCAGGAACAACACGCAAAGGTTCCAGGCCATACCACTAAAAACACTTTCCAAACAAGTTGTTGTCGTGCGGGCCATATATGGCCCAATTGGGGGTGCCATTGCCCCGGAGGGTTGGACTTCTTCATGCATGACACATCCGTTTTACAGGAAGGTCCCTTTCACACATCCATTCACTCACACATATCGTAATTTAGATCCCAATCAGAGACCGATAACCCCCTGATCAGGTACCCCCAGAGGTATTGATTTGGTATGGGAACATGGGGGACTGTGTGACCACGACCTATTTAACGTACCCCAGCCACCATTAGTGAACACGATGGTATTTAGCCAGGTCAAGCGCCAATCTCGCAACCAACAGAATTGCAGGCTCCGCCGAGGACAGAACCCACAACCCTTCCTATGCGAGCCCGACGCTCTACCCCCCAAACAAGTAGTCGGATTTTATGCAAATCGGCTGGCGTAACTTATAATTGAAAAAAGATCGGCCAAAATTTTGATAAAATTAAGGAAAAATTGTTCAGCGAAGACTTTGTTGGTTCTACGACGTACATAGCAGTTTTGAGCACTTTCGGCTCCCGGGGTATGTAGTATATCCGTAAAGCTATATTTGAGGTTTGATATACTTTAGTTAAGCTAGCCGTAACCTAGTCGTCACAATCTGCTGATTTATCACGCATTGATTTCGTTATTGTTATACCGCAAAGAGACTTTATTGACTCCTGATCTGATTTCACCGCAAGCCAATATCGCGATTTCCATAATTTCTGTCTCTACACTCCATGCATAATTCTATATCTTTGTAGAAAAAGAACTAATATTCGAATTCGCTAATTTTAAGATGTCTGTAATGTAATGAATGTCTTCAATGTGATGATTGTTATAAAAGAAAAAGTACCAATGTCCTCTATCAATATAAAGGGTAATTCAAGAAGATGAACCCAATTTTATTAATTTGTATTTAATGAAGTATAAATTGGACATGAACAGTCTACTTACTAATGGAAATGGAAGAGGAAGTTTCAAAGTTTTATTAATACAGGTTATAAATGTTCAATGTATCCCCCTTTGCTACACGGCAAACATCTAAGCGGTAGCCAAACTCGTCCCACACGCGAAAAAGCATGTCTTATGTTTCTGAGCCACTGAAAGAGCCAATGTTCCAACATGTCCAGGTACGTTATTCCGCTTACAGTGCTTTCCAGAGCCGCGGTAGCTCAGTCAGTAGAGCGTCGGGCTCGCATCAGAAGGGTTGTGGGTTCTGTCCTCGGCGGAGCCTGCAATTCTGATGATTGCGAGATCGGCGCTTCGACCTGGCTAAAGACCGTCGTGTTCACTAATGGTGACTGGGGCACGTTAAATAGGCCGTGGTCACAAAGTCCCCCATGTTCGCATACCAAATCAATACCTCTGGGGGTATCTGATCAGAGGGTTATCGGCCTCTGATTGGTATCTAAATTACGATATGTGTGAGTGAATGGATGTATGAAAGGGACCTTCCTGTAAAACGGATGTGTCATGTATGCCGAGCAAAGTCGGACTTCCTCCCAATGGGGCTCAATAACATGGAAGGCGCACCCCCTCGCCTCTTGCCGTCTTCGACGGGCCTGGCACTCCTCTGGTCTGCCAGTGTAGGCATTAGAAACAACAACAACAGTGCTTTCCGCAAAAAAGAATGGTCCTTAAACTTTTGTCCGTAATAAGGCACATCACACGTTTAGCTTCGCTGAGTCTCTCTCATGTTGCAATGTTGTACTGGGATTTTGCATCCCTCATAAGCGAACAATATGTCTATCACTGCCATAAGCGGTGGTAAAAAAAACTTTGGAACTTCCTATTTCCTTCGGTATGTAGATTGTTCACATCCAATTTATATTTCGTGAAATACAAACTAATTAAATTGGGTCCATCTTTTTGAATAACCTTGTATAATGATAGAATGAAAGCATCATAATGCATTATTTTTTTGGACAGCATTAAAATTTACACATATTAACATTATGCTTGCTTCTTATGCCTACACTGGCAGACCAGAGGAGTGCCAGGCCCGTCGAAGACGGCAAGAGGCGAGGGGGGTGCGCCTTCCATGTTATTGAGCCCCATTGGGAGGAAGTCCGACTTTGTTCGACATACATGACACATCCGTTTTACAGGAAGGTACCTTTCATACATCCATTCACTCACACATATCGTAATTTAGACCCCAATCAGAGGCCGATAACCCCCTGATCAGGTACCCCCAGAGGTATTGATTTGGTATGGGAACATGGGGGACATTGTGACCACGACCTATTTAACGTGCCCCAGTTACCATTAGTGAACACGACGGACTTTAGCCAGGTCGAAGCGCCGATCTCGCAATCATCAGAATTGTAGGCTCCGCCGAGGACAGAACCCACAACCCTTCTGATGCGAGCCCGACGCTCTACTGACAGAGCTACCGCGGCTCCATTAACATTATTAAACCAGCTGTGATGAAAAACTAAAACGAATATTGTCTCTATCTATCTATTAATATACGGAATTCACAGAATTCATTTGATACATTCTTTTACTCTCATTCTGACCAACGAAGTTTGTGAACGGAAATAGCACTGAATTTCCTTCGAGAAAACAAAAATAGCCACCATTCCCAAATCAAAGAAGGAAAATAAGAAATCATTGCATTAAAGTAAGAACGAAAATAAGAAACTTCGAACAAATAAAAATAACTTTGCAGTTGATATATATCTTACATGGATTCCCCAATTTCAAAAGCTGAGAACAAAACTTCAAGCTTTTTAATAGAATTTCAAAGTCAACTGGGAGACACTTCGCAAATATTACTAACCCATGATTGCAAACAAAGATGAAACATAAATATTTCAAGCCGCCTTCGGTTGCCAGAACATCTCTTTTAAGGTTAACGTGTTCTCTTTTTGCGCTCGGGTATTTTTTTCACTCTTTTCTGTCAGATCTTTTTTGTTCGCTTTTTTTCGGTTGTTCACCTTTTGTTCTCTTTGTTCATCATTTCGGATTTCGTTAAAAATATATATTTCACGTTTCAAACTTCACGCGCTAATATATTTACATTGCCTACTATATCATTATGTAAACCACAGCTATTCAAATGTGTACTAAATCTAGTACATTGTACGAAAATCGTACGGTATTATTAAAACGCATCAACGTATAATAGGAAGTTCAATCTCTAGTGTATATCGAACTTCATGTTAAAACGTCTTATTAGGAGATCAAATAGATAACCAATGAGATTTTAGATTCGTGTCAGAATAATAAGAATACGAATAAGAAATATTGTTCTTTATTATTCAGATCAAATAGTAAGACAGACGATTTTCTCAGCCTTTTTTAGTTTGGAAGGAAATCCCGTTGCTAGCCAAGCCACTTTTTTTGCTAGCATTAAATTGAAGTCGATAACTCAAGTATGATTTCTGTGCAGAATTCGGCGAGTTATAATTATTTGTTGGTGTATTATTTACTTGTATTTTTTGTCAGTATTTGTATTAGTTCTGCCCATCAAGTTATCATTTTTCGTGTTTCTTTATGTGACAAAGTTAAAAGAATCTATATTGGTTGCAATTCATTTATTAATCGAAATTCTCAACAGGCAGTACGTATGGATATACAGTTGTTAAGGAGGTATTGAGTCTCATCCATGAATTTTGAGACAATCTTGTCAGTAATTTTTCCCGCAAACTTGTCAAATGATCGAACACTCATTCGGAAGTTTAACTTTAGATTTTCACGTAAATCCCCAAAACATGTATAAAATCTACCTCTTGTAAGTCTGAAATCAGTAAATGAATGTATGTTCTAATATCTCCACGGCTAAATATTCCAAAATAGCTGCCTAATAAAGGGATGTATCCAGTAACGTCTACTTTGTTTTAAAATATTTATTTTGTTCACCAAGTAAGTCGAAATATACGCTTTCTTGGATCGATATCCATCGCAAATGGCGCAAAATGAGTACTCGTGTCATCTCACGGTTATTTGTGCATAGTAGGGCCTAAAAAATGGTCAATGTTGTCATTTGTAAATTCGTTATTGTATTTACTAATTTTTATAAAAATACTTTATTTAATTTATTTCAGTTAGTGGTTTATGTATTCAAGAATCGTTAAAAATTATTATTTTTATTAGTTACCTAACAGTTATACCCAAAGGCCCAGTGCACACATCCGGTTGTTCACCGTGCGGCGCCGCTGCCGCAACGCAAGTGCCGTCTGAGATACATTAGATCCAATGGAGAAGTGCACTTATGCATCAGGCGCCGCGGCGGCGACGCACGTCCAACTTGCGTGCAATTTGTACCGCAGTTCTCCGCGACGCCGCAGCTCGCCGCACACTCTTCTCCGGATTGAAGTTCCTTGTTTTCATAAACAAATGGAATATAAAAAATAATTAATAAATGGTTGTATCCAGTAACATTTATTTTGTTTCAAAACATACTTTTTTTACACCAAGTAAGCGAAATAAACATGTTTTCTTCGATAGAATATTTATCGCAAATGGCGCGAAATGAGAACTTGCATTATTTTACGGTTATGTGTGCATAGTTGGGCTTCGGTGCCGCAGCGGCGCCGCACGTCTTAAAACCGAATATGTGCACCGGCCTCATAATGTGAGCTTTACGTGTTCTCTTTTTTTAAAATAATATTACGAAATGTTCTCTTATCTGATATTCATCTTCTAGCAACCCTAAAGTCGCCGGCATATTTATTTAAAGCCCCGATTAATTTCCAAAGTGGGTGACAGCGCTCTGCTCGTAAAACGTCCAAAAGGTCAAAATCCCAAAAAAGATTAGTATTGCAGACTCTTCAGTGAGAAACTTTGATTGTGGCTCGGATTTTAGTGCTTTCCGACAGACCGAATCGAAGAAAGAAACGAAATATTGGAGAGTTGTAAAAGCATTAAAAGTTCCTTCCAGCTTTAGACAGAAATAAAACCGCGAAGCCTCCGGTAGGTGTGGTGTATTTTCGTGAGTGGAAGTGTTGAAAACATTTCTCATAAAAGTTTTGCGACCTCCTAAATCACGCCAACTCTGATAAAGTCAGTGTTTGGAAAGAAGTTTTGGGTACATCTGATAGTTGGTATGGGAACTTAGAGCAAATATCATCTGTCTATATTGATATCCGTAAAAAGTATTTGTTTATCTCTCCTGCTAATAGTGTCTTGCAAGAGTGGATAATAGTGTTATCTTTTCCAGTTCTTGTTGGTGTGTGAAATCTCAAAAAAAAAAATCTATATATTTTTGCCGTCTGGGTACAAAGCCGTGTCGGTTCCTTGAGATGTTGTTGGTTGGATTTCAAATTAAATAAAAATTGGGGATATGGTTCTGGTGTATACAATATCGCCTATAAAAAAACATTTATTGACTGATTTTTATCTTTGTGTGTATGCAGGTAATTAATTAACGTCGCACAGAAGCAAAACAGCGGGCTATTGTCAACGGTTCGGGATCATACCCGAAGATCTTTGGTGGGAATTAAAAACCTTCATCGAAACATATTCTTCCTTAATTACCTTAGTTAAACACATTAGTTTGGTTTGATTTGTTTTTTTGACCTTTTTACAAGGATCAATTAATACCACTACATCACATGCAAATATCTTTATGGGACCTAATTCCACTCGAAATTCAATTTGAATTGAATTGCATGTTCAGTCATGTTGTCTAAGGTTAAATAAATATGGGTTAGGTAGCAGGTAGGTAGATAATTAACGGTGCATTGGGGAAACGCACGGGCTATTGGTAGGATCAATCTCCCTGTGTTAGAAACGGTCACATTCGCAAATAGCAACTCTTATTTTTCATTTTTTTACATGATTTTTATAAAATTGGGAATATTTTATTAAAATTGTTTTCTTTTTTTGCGATTTGCACATATGAACAGCTGTTCATTGAAAATGTAGCAATAATTATTCGATTGAAGAGAAATTTTGGTAAATGGGATAATTTACCATGCCAAATGTAAATGGTTAAAATGTCAGATAGGTATACAATTTTTCCAAAGGTTTTTTTTTCTAAGAAAAATGGTAACAAAATCTTTATACTCTTTAAACTCCCATGTGAATGTAGCAATAGAAATATGTCAAAACGATTCTTATCCACGAAACAATATAATCTTTCCTAAGGTGTCTATTCTACAGAAGGGGCCAATAGAATTCTACTCTAAGGAAATGAGCAATAGTATCGTTCCAAAAGATTCTATCATAATGAAATGAGCATTGGTATCTTCCAAAGGATTCTACTCTTAAGAAATGAGAAACAGTTATCGTTCCAATGGATTCTACTCTAAAGAAATGAGCAACAGTATCGTTCCAAAGGATTCTACTCTAAATAAATGAGCAACAGTATCGTTCCAAAGGATTGTATCCTAATGAAATGAGCAACAGTATCTTCCAAAGGATTCTACTCTAAAGAAATGAAAAACAGTTATCGTTCCAAAGGATTCTACTCTAAAGAAATGAGGAACAATATCGTTCCAATGGATTATACTCTAAAGAAATGAGCAATAGTATCGTTCCAAAGGATTCTTCTCTAAAGAAATGAGCAACAGACTTGTTCTAAGGGATTCTAACCTAATGAAATGAGCAACAGTATCGTTCCAAGGGATTCTATCTGTATGAAATGAGCAAAAGTATCTACTCTAAAAAAGGATTCTACTCTAAACAAGTTAGCAACAGTTATCTTCCAAAGGATTCTACTCTAAAGAAATGAGCAACAGTATCGTTCCAAGGGATTCTATCTGTATGAAAATTGCAAAAGTATCGTTCCAAAGGATTCTACTCTAAAGAAGTTAGCAACAGTTATCTTCCAAAGTATTATACTCTAAAGAAATGAGCAACTGTATTCCTCCAAGGGATTATATCCTAAAGAAATGAGCAACAGTATCGTTCCAAGGGATTGTACTATAATGAAATGAGCAACAGTTATCGTTCCAAATGATTCTATCCTAATGAAATGAGCAGCAATATCGTTCCAAAGGATTCTACTATAAAGAAATAAGTTAAATCAAATAATCAGTTAGAATCGCTTCAGGGCTGTGAGATTGACTTCTAAGGTATAAGAGGCTTCTCCTGTCAAGCTAAATGTAGGGGAATGGCTGGTTTTTTTTTAGTGAAACGTATTTTCTGTACAAATTTCGAAAATGACATAACTTGTCTTATTTTCCCAATACGATTTCAACCAGTCATCAAGCAATTCCAAAGAATAAATTACCAATTAATATGTGATAGTTAATTCATCAATGTCAATTAAATTACATTTCAAAACGACAATAAACTGCATTTTAAGGTATCCCCGATATGGATCATGCCAGAGCATTGAGGTAACAGGAAATAAAATCTATCATCCGTCTGGTTTGTTTATACCGAAGATCCATCTCATTTAAACATATCGTAAAGTCACTTTTGAATTTGAATAATAATTTCTGTACATCATAGTTATAGAAATTACACGAATTTTACTAAATTTCCTAATTTGTTTACATCTATATATATAATTCTCTTACGTGGCACGCAAAAAAGACGTTATTTGTAATCGCGTATTGGCAACACTGTACGATTGTTTGTTTATCGCGAGGTCTCGCGCAACGATTGAATTTATAGCGTTATCGGATGAAATTTTATTGACAAAAAAAAGGAAATTTTAATGAGCTGTTGCAGTTAGTTTATAATAGAAATCAAAGAAAGCGGAGGATCTTTTCAGGGTCATTAAAAAAACGGTCCTTTTCATGGCCAACAATTATAGTTCAGCAAGACGCTTGCACTACAACTTTCGGCAACAAACTCAATGAAAAAGTGTGGGTCGTTTGAGTGCTGGGAAAATGTACACACAAACAACATGCTGGGTATTCAATTTTCAAAGCAACGCTCACATTTCGAGTCAAAATTTGCACAAAGTTTTCATTTGAATTCGGATTTTAGAGATACTGTATATATTTTTTCTGTAATACAGCAAATTTAGATTTGAAAAACATTTTTTTTGGTAACATATTTTGTAAACAATCCCTTCTGCTAGGACACATGTCTTCATTGAGGCGAGCGAAGCGAGAATAGGTTCGCGCAGCGAACCAATGAGGATTGCGATGCAATCCTCCGGGGGTTGGCGAGCGTTAGCGAGCAGGGGGCAGGCCCCCTAGTATACTTTAATCCCCTGATGATTTCACGTTCTATTCTGCAACCTGCAAGTATTCATTTCTCTAATATACGTTTAATTTTTAGAAGATTCATCTTTTATCTGTTCTTGGAGATAGTCTCGGAAGCCGCTATAATACAATTACTCGTATGACGAGTAAATATAAAGGATTATATGTCAATGTTGAGACACTATTAATCACAATTTAATCGCATTAAACTAGAGAAATAAAAGTCACAGAAAGCAATCGTTCGAATGGTTCCATCGGAGCGGAATGTAGTCCTGACTCAGTTGGGAATTAACAAGTTCGATGTTGGAATAGAAAACATTTTGTTAAATCCGAGTTGGAACAAGAGGTAAAAATATCCGAGTAGATGGTGGATTTCTGTGTTTGATGTGAGGTGTTTGGAAAGGCGCAGATCTTTTTTGCTAAGGTGCTCATGAAATAATGAGTCGTTTAAAACTAATCCTTTAAAGCTTAAGGATTTAGAAGAAGGTTATTGGAAGGGGAGACCAATTAACTAGGTTTATGGCAGAACACATACGGGTGCGCTGAAAAGGTTGTAAGTACAGTTTAAGTACTGTTGTGTAATGCACTGCCAATCGCTAAGGAAAGAAGAAATAGAAAATTGAATGAACGGGGCTGTTTGAAGGAATGGTTATCAAGGTGAAAATATTGATCGCGGATAATGGTATGGCTGTAACAATAAACTAAATAAATGTGAGAAAAGGGTTGTTACTACAGAATAACAAGAAACCGAGGAGGATATGCATTGAGGACAAATTAGTTGTGTGTATATATACACAACTGCATAGACTGAAAAAGTTCCCGGATACTGTCCGGCGGAATCTTGCGAAATTGTCTCCAACCGTCGGGCTAAATTGCCAACATTCCGGGATGGTTGCAATCGCCTTCGCGTAAAGTCCCAAATGTGCTCTATGGGAGTGATCAGGAGACCTAGCTGGCCAAGGAAGTGTTGGGAAAGCTTGGAGATTATTCATAGCAACACGTGCAGTGTGCGGCCGGGCATTATCTTGTTCAAAAGTATGTCCGGGGTGTCGTAAAAGGAACGATAACACAACCGGTCATAGAATGCCGTCTACATCTGTGCTGTATGTGTGCCAGAAATGACTACCAAAGGAGATGGCACCATAGACCATAACGTCCTGTTGATTGCATGGGTGGCGTGCGATAGTAAGGGCAGGATCCCCACGCTGCCCTGGACGTCTCCATTCACATCTGCGGTTGTGAGGACTCGATTGGAAACGGGACTCGTAACTAAATACTATATATCACCAGTCAGCGCCGTTTCAATTTGATCGAACCCGGCACCGCTGTAATCGGACTTTAACGTGCACAGGCGTGAGAGGTAAGCGGTGCAACGGTCGGCGCGAGCGTAAATACTGCTCTCTCAGTCATCTGCAGAGGGTCATATCGGACACATGTGTGCGATATATATAACTCCCTTAACATATATATATATATATATATATATATATGTTTAAGGGAGTGTATGAGGAATGTCTGTTGCACTGCTGCTCATCCGTTGGAAACACCATTTTGTGTTGTCTCGGCCAGGGTCCTATTTGATCCACCAACACTTTTTCATAATCTTACTACTTTTCAAAATTTTTCTTTTTCTTTTGTAATTAATATCAATTTTGTTTGATATTGAAATTATACATCATCTATATCAATACATTAAATTCGTGTTAGATAGTTAATACGCGGTGTACTAGAGCGACACAAGGGATTAGTAGAGATGGTCAGGGATCAATTCTGAAGGTAAAGTCCGACGACATCACGTGATTTTGAACCACGGTCAGATGAAGAGTTCAGTATGTGAGCTGGCATCCTACTCTCCAGATTTTCACATCATGCCTACGTGGTATACACGAGGAAATGCATATAAAGTGAGGGATTGCAGAACCTTTGTTGATAGAGTAGTGAATTGGCAACTTGAGGTTTGCGATTTCGAAACTTGATGCAACCACAAAGACCTTTCTGTACACGGAGTCTGGTACACGTTACTTCTATCGTGGTCTCAAATGTCCTTACGTTGACAGGGGTATGGAAGTTTGAAGAGTAGAGTGCTAACTTAGGTGTTGACTTCGTCATTTGGCAGTGGTTCAAAATTTCGAGGTGTTCTTAGATCTCCCTTAAGGATTGATCCCGTACTGTCGCCAATAGCCCGTTGAGTTGCTCAGGATCGACGTGAATTTACCGCCTTGAATGGATGTTTCTCCACTGATTTCAATTTCTTTTGTGGCAGTTTCTTGCTTCATATATTTGAAGTTTGAATAATAATTTTTAATCAATACACATTCTTTAAAATGGTCTTTAAAGTCAAAATTGCAATATTTTAACTATGTAATAAATTATTATTTTCGCTCTCGGAGCAATAAACCTACGGACACAACTTTCTAGAATAATAAATCTTTTTTTAACTGACAAGTTTTATATAAAGTTTTCTTAGTAAGCTATAAATTTTCGATTAAAATGGATTATCTCGCGTGCTTTCCCTCAACAGGACGTTAAATTATTCTGCTGAACACCTAATTTTTTTTTGTAGAATTCCCTTCAGAACTAATTTCTAAAGCAATAAAGAACGCATTTTTGCGTGTGCTTGGTTTTATTTATTGGGTGTTTCAAAACCTCCAGTTTATTCCTTAAAACTTAGGTCTCTGGTAGTTAAAAAAAAGGAGACGGTTGTTACTTGAATCTCTTTATCAGTTTCCAAATCTTTTTTGGCCTTACGCTTTTTCTGAAGAAAACTATCCTAACTAATAATAAAGTGAATGCTTCATTAATTTTTGAATTTCACAGAAATAATTATATATGCTACCGCCAAAGCTGGAATACCGTTAATGTACACATTTCATAGCAAATCTGCAGATTAACTGATTTGCTCCGTTAATGTGAGGAATCAAAAGTTTTCCGCACTTAAACTAGGTAATGTGCACATTAACGGCTTCCGTATCGTTAAAGTTCAAAGGTTTGTTTCTCTCATTTCCTTTCCCTACACCTTCCCTCTCTCCCTCTACTCTGAGTTTGTTTCCTTAATTGTAATAATATTTTAAACCGTTTGATTCTTTCTATTAAAGTCTTTCAAATGATTGATGATTTATTCTATCAACTAATTCGTTGATTGTTTGATTGTATTAACTTGATTCTTTAGACATCGAAAAATAAATAAATAGCATTATTTTAATTTCCTTAATTGTAATAATATTTAAAACGTTTGATTCTTTCTATTATTGTAACAAGTGAACTATAAACACAGCGTCAGCTGCAGATCTATAAACCTCCGAACTAAAAGTGAGAACCAAAACTAAATCTCACATCTGCTCGAATCAAGGACACCCTCAGGAGGTCAGGGTGTTATCGGCGGCGTAGAAGGCGCGTCGTAGCGTTCGTTATGTCGGGTAGTTATGAAAGGTTATGTAAATAGTATATATTGTGTCCACGTAATGTAAATTAGAATAAAATATTTGTGAGTGTAATGAGAGTTTGTCGCTTGTTCGCCCGCTTCGAGGAGGAATTTCTCAGCAGTCGATCACATTATACTTTTTTAATTGATTGATGATTGATTCTATCATCTGATTTGTTGATAGTTTGATTGTATTAACTTGATTCTTTAGGTATCGAAAAATAAATAAATAACATTAAGTTAATTAAAGCGTACATATACGTTCCTGTTGTTCCAGCAGAGATCTTATTTTCACTTTAACGAGTGCCTAGTAGGTAATGTGCAGATTATCAAGGTAATTTGAGAAAAGAAACACTTTTCGGCACTTTAACTGATCACTTTAGTTAATCTGCACATTACCTAAATAATCTGTAGAATAACTGATTACTGTACTTTAGCTGTAACATATATACTCTGTAACAAAATAATTCTACGCACCAAGAAGGAGTTGGTCGATCAACTTGGAACGGCGATGACTGGGGACGTATAGTCTTTATTGATGAGTCATGTATCCAAGTGCATCCTGACGACAACCGAAGACGTATCTGGAGACGTCCAGGGTAGCGTGGGTATCCTGTCCTTACTAGCGCACTCCACGCGTGCCCACAACAGAGCGTTATGGTCTGGGGTGCCATCTCTTTTGATAGCCGGACGCCTCTGGTACTCATATCTGGCAGACCTACATCACAGCCGTAGGTAGACGACATTCTACGTCCGGTAGTGTTACCGTTCCTTTTGAGACATCATGGACTTACTTTTGAACAAGATAATGACCGGTCGCACACGGGACGTGTTGCTATGAATTGTTTTGATATGACAATCACATCAAATATTGTTTTGCCCTAAAAACAGGGAAACACAACCTCCAAGCTATTTGTTTTAGTGTCCAGTCCCCTAACAAATCCCTGAACTTGAGGAGAAATCAAATTCATCACCCCTCGATTCCGAGATATTGGTACGGGTGCGCTTTCACCCTTCACCCAATGGGGTTGATATCTGAAGTGGTACCCATAATATTGGGGAAGGTCAGACGGGGAGAACGATGTAAAAACGCCAACGCTAAAATAAGAGGAGGCGGAGGCTTTTTCGGTTGTGGCCAGCTATTTCCCAAAATATGGTAACTCTACAATTAAGAGCTGTATCATCGACGAATTGAATGAAAAATTAACAAAGTTACCAACCAGAATGCGGCTACCTTTACTGTGTCGTTCACCAATAATAGAAATCTCTGGATTCCAGAAGGAAAGAACCATCTGATTCCAAAAGAAGGAACCTGCATGTCCCGATGCCTAACTTCAATCTGGCGGTCACCATATATAAAGGTATATCCGTATTTCTATCCCATACCGATTGAGAACTCCACTGATTTCGATCGAACCTGTGGTCAAAACTGGATATTGGTCAAAATTGGGCATAATAACCAGGACAATTGTCTTCAAGCTTTCCCAACACTTCCTTGGCTAGCTAGGTCTCCTAATCTCTCTCCCATAGAACAAATTTGGGACGTTATGGGAAAGCGATTGCAACCATCCCGGAATGTACGCCACTTAGATCGACAGTTGGAGACAATTTGTCAAAAAATTCCGCAGGACACCATGCGTCAATTTTTTCAGTCTATGCCACACAGTGTGACAGCTTGAATCTATTCAACCTTGAACCAAAATGGTGGACCAACACCTTATTGACTTCCTCCCTTTGTAACGGTCAAATTTTGAAGTAATCACTCAATTGTTCTGAAATTTTAATCGTTTGTTTTTCTATGTATGGTCTTCACGTCCACCAATTTAGACACCAAGGTAGACAGGTATACAGTTAACGTTGCAGTGGAGCAACACAACGGGTTTTTGGCGATGGTCAAAATCAACCCACGAAAGGAAAGTTCGAGGACAACTTCACGTTATTTTGAACAATGGTCAGACGACAAGGCAAAACCTGAGCTGGCACCCCACTCTCCAAGCTTCCACACCACGCCAACATTATTGTTATTATTATTATTATTATTATATTTTAGAAACAAACGTGATGTTACAAAAAATATAGCGCTGATTCGTACAATCGTAGTATTTCTTCGCTGAAATGATTTCGAGAAAATTGCTAGTGTAAAGACTCCTTGGTATTGATTGCTTCAATGCGTTCATTAATTTCACGTTGTCTTGTAATTCTCGGCTTCTAATCCTCTTGAGTTCTTATCGCCATGGCGAGGTAGGATTATCTATAAAAGTTTAAAAGTAACCTATAACTTTCGGAACAACATTGTACTGATCTTGAAATCAGATTTCAATTGTACATGACAGTCGTAGGTTTGAGATTGGATGCGATTGAGATTCGAATTAGAAATTGTTTTAGTTTTTGATGAGTCATCTTTAGATCGAATATATATTGACAAGAAATTAGGGAACTGCAAATTAAAGCTTGTTTTAGTTTTTAATTATTTGGTATACATTGCACACATCAATTAAAAAGGATTTACTGTCTCTGGAATATGTCGGGCTGGTACACAAAATTTAAGTTGTCAGATTATTGGCACTACAACTGTGGATTCTAATCTCAGTCTTGAAAACACATAAGAGTGATGAAAAGATTTTAATGATATATATAGAAATTAAATGAGCCGCGGTAGCTCAGTCAGTAGAGCGTCTGGCTTGCATCAGAAGGGTTGTGGGTTCTGTCCTCGGTGGAGCCTGCAATTCTGATGATTGCGGGATTGGCGCTTCGACCTGGCTAAAGACCGTCGTGTTCACTAATGGTGACTGAGGCACGTTAAATAGGTAGTGGTCACAAAGTCCCCCATGTTCCCATACCAAATCAATACCTCTGGGGGTATCTGATCAGAGGGTTATCGGCCTCTGATTGGTATCTAAATTACGATATGTGTGAGTGAATGGATGTATGAAAGGGCCTTCCTGTAAAATGGATGTGCCATGTATGTCTAGCAAATTCGTACTTCCTCCCAATGGGGCTCAATAACATGGAACGCGCACCCCCTCGACTCTTGCCGACTTCGACGGACCTGGCACTCCTCTGGTCTGCCAGTGTAGGCATGAGAAACAACAACAACAAGTTAAATAGTAAGCAATCAATGATCAAGAGATTCGCAGTGATCGCCTTCTTTAACAAGGAGACCAGTGAGGTTGTCAGGAATCCATCCATCCATCACGCGTGAGCAGACTTCAATGTCAATCGTGTCGACTACAGTTGTAACGGCAGTTTTAAGTACAGAAAGTGTGTTAGGACTTCTGTGCCACAGTTTGCTCTTCAAATAACACAAGAAGAAATCGCAAGGGTTTAAATCCGGGGAATAGGGCGGCCATTCAATACCACCTTGGAAGTGCGATGGGTAATCCAACTCCGTGAAATAGCTCATTGAGCACTTCGGAAACTTCCGCCGTACTATGTGGTCTTGCATCATCCTGTATAAACCAATGACCCTGGACCAAGTCATTACCGTGAAGAAAAGGGACGAACTGCCTTTTCGGAAACTGTCTGTATTGTGCAGCGTTTAATGTGCCGTCGATTAAAACTGGGCCATACACACACCATGGGAGGATATAGCGCATCACCGAAGAAATCGGTAACTTTTCAGGTTCAACATAATAGACCTGCGGTTCCCAACCTTTTTGCTCTCCCCTACCCCTTAATTAGACTTTTCCTTTGCAACTCTACCTACTTCTCTCTTTTTTACACCCAGCTAGTGCCACTCCGGTAAGAAGCGCCTTTGAGCAATATTGTTTTGGCAACCCCACCACCTATGGTGTTAAGATCTTTCGAAGAACCCCCTCGAGTTATACGTAATAATAGGTTAGCCAAATAATCAAACGAATAAAATTAACCTAATGCCATTTATAGACTGTTACTTTTGATTTTGAATTTTACAACTTCTCTCAATTTTGACGCTAATAAAACTTTTCCATTCCCTCTTCGTTTTCAATTTATTACATGCGTAAAAGATTTTGAAAAACAAGGGGGTATACAATTTTTAAGTGAAAAAAAAAAACTTCGAATTCATTTATCCCCTAAAATGCATCTGATGATATAAGAATCAAAGAAGTTCAATCCATGCAAACAAATCTTTACCAGCAATGACAGTGCAGTTTTATTTCTATTGAAACATAATATTTTAGCTAGTGGGCTGATATGTAGCCAGTGCGAAAGTGAAATGAGGGTGCAAAATTCATACACAAGCACGGATGGCTATATTTTTAGATGCAAGAATAAAAAATGTCGAAGTCGGTTTCTATAAAGACGGGTTCGAAATTGGAAAAATTTAATATATTATATATACGAGTATATATATATACACACATATATAGAATGCAAAAAATGTTTTCGATGTTTATATTGCTGGATAGACATATAATAGTACCACTAATTACATGGAGGTTAAGCGATTTGAAGACTCGAAACTTATATAAAGTTTAAGCATTTTGTCATGGAATTCATTGGTAATGCTGAACCCGAGGATATACAAGTCGGCGGTGAAGGTGTAAAGGTACAGTTTGATGAAACTGCAATTTGTGTGTGTTATAAACCTGTTAAGTGCCTTGGATACCCAGCCTGGAACTCAGGAGATTATGGTGGTGTTGAACAGAGAGGTACGCATGCGCAATCGAGCGATAGGCCTGGTAGTGAGATGATCTAGCGACAACTTTCATGTATTTATTTGTAAATCAAAAATTTATACTGTATTGTGGGTTTTTAAACTCCTTATTATGATATTTTCCGCCATTATCAATATTATTTTCGCACACCCCAAACCAATCTACCACGTACTCCCAGGGATACGCGTACCACATATTGGGAACTGCTGTAGTTGACAATAGCAGCTGTTTGTACATAATTAGGCAAACGGTGTAAAATAAATAGACAGCGCTTCAAAATAAATTCAATAAGTAGTTCAGCGCTTCAAAATAAATATTAATTCATGTACAGAGTTTAAAAAAATATCTATTCAAATTTTAAAGAATGGTAGAAGTAAGGTTCTTTCAATTCTCAATTTAAAAAATAACCATTTCAGTCGGTCAGACCTTTTATTCTGATCAAAATGAGTTATTTACAAACTATGTACACGGTTTAAGAATAACTCAACGTATTTGTGAGAACAACGCAGCGAACCAAACGCAACTACCATTTTCTTGCATATTCTTTTATTCGCCTTCCTTTTCCCGCCATGTTTGGGCCAAAACCGTCCCGCACAAAATTAATGGAACGCACTGACGGAATGACGTCATTTTGTCTTCACCTTACAGTAGAGGACCCCAAACAAATACTTTTGTCAATGAATGTGCGTCAGGTAATCTCTTAATTCATGTAGCAATGCATGGAAATTCGAGAATGGAATAATGCCTTACGCCACAGAAATGATGTTATCGACTGACCCAAACAGCACCTTTTACCACATGAACGCGGCATTTCTGCACACCCATTCTTTGACAGAAATATGGTTTTTGGTCACCTCTATATCACCCTTTACAATTTGACCAAATATATTCAAAGCACCCTATAGATTTCGAATTTACAGAGGAAAGAATTTTAGAAGAAACAAAAACCAGGAAGACGAGAATTTTACTCCGAGTAATTCAAATGCTCTCCCATAAAATGTGTCCAGGAATATCAGGTATGCTCAGAATACCAATGACTCGTCGAAGCATGCGATCGGGGGCGTTATGGCCAGCATAAAAAATGACCACCTGTTCAAAGCAATCGCGTCAGATACCGCATCGAGGTCATTATAAAAGTTGAAGGCGTTTAGTTGAACAACGTTCTGTAACGTGTATGATAGAGCACGTGCTCGAAGCACTATGATTACATGTTGGGTTTTCTACTTAACACTTGTGTATTCGTAAAAGTCAACTTTTGTTCTCAAATAATGAAAAAACCATTATAGGAATATTATGAATCTAAATCTTTTGAGTGGTGATGTTTTCCAGATGGTTTCTACATTGGTGACCGTTAGACGTGAATGGGAACGTGGGTGCTTTGAAAATAATATGTTGCTTCCAACAAATTCCAGACGGCTCTCGCCACGATAGGCATGCTCTTTAATCTATAGTCTACGATGAGCAGTTTTATTGCCAAACAAATTATTGCGATACAAATCACTTCCACCCATTTGGTAAAGAAACAAGTTGCTCTGTCGAATTCAGCCATTACTAAGTTTTAGATGGGTACTGAGGCAAAATTGAACTCCACTACAAAAATTAAGTTTTGTTATCACTACTAGATAGAATGCAACCAAGAAGTACTCTTGGTAGACTTTTTTTTCTTTTTTCCCTCTTTAAAAATGAAGTGCCTTTCGTTTGCTTTGATACAGCCCGATTCTTATGCCATGATTCAGAATTCTTACAAACTCAAAGAATGATGCTCAAATTTCGCAGATAATATAACATAGGCGAATGTATTCTCAGCAAGCGCATAATACACATATTTTCATATAGATTTTAAAAATAGCACTAAAGAAGAAAAATGTTTAGTTAGTTTAATTTGAACAAGAAAGTTTATCCACATGTAATACAACTTAATTCTATTATCGAGATATGTCTTGGGGAGTTCTATTGTTACAAGAACGGCCAAAGGGAATAATTAAATTTTATATACTTAAAAAAATAAAGCACTACAATTGTCTTCCTAGGGAAGCTCTAACGCTTTTACTGATTAATTTCCTAAACTAGTATTTGGAATTATGCAAGAGATTAGTTTTTTTTTCGCTTCGAAAACTTTATGTTAACAGATAAGTAATTCTATTTCTTAAATGCCATAAGCATTACACTATTCTAGCTGTACCTTTTATAAGAAAATAAAGCTATATGATATGGAAAAAAATGATATGTTAGTATGTGCGAATAACAAAATCTGAATACGCTGCATAACTTTGAAATTGAATTTCTCGGTGAAGAAGTTTAAGTTATTATATTTTTCTACATATTTTATAAACATAATTTATTGCTTTTAAACGTGTTTATACAAAGAAAACGTTTGAAAAAGAGAATTTAATTTAAGAGGTGGTGCTTATATTTTCGATTCCATTCCGCGTAAATTTAGGAGCGAAATAATGAATCATTTTAAGATCGTAAATTGCGCTATACCTTTTAATGGAATTCACATGGAAATTTATCAACGGTTTTTTTTTTTCAATGCAATTAATTATCTAAATCTTGAAGATATCTTTAAAAGAATTCCCAATATAAGATTTCCACTATCTTTTTGATTGCAATGTAACAACGTTTTGATACATAGATGGGTTTATTAGTATTAAAGTAGTCTAAAGTGTGTGTGTGAAGGAAAACGTTTTTTTTTTTTCAGTTATAATTTTTATGTTTTTGAATTTAAATAATTTGCGGCAACAATTCTGTTTAGTTGTTTTTATTCAAGAAGCGATTACACAAATAATACTCACGCAAGCTGGAATTAAAAGATTTGCATGTTATTGCTATTCCGTACTTGAACACCAAAGAAATTAATTCGAAGAATACGAATTGATAAATGTGGTAAATATCTATAAGATTGTGACACAATGAATTTGGTGACGCCACGGACGGTATGTGTTACTCTTGGAACTAGATCAGGCCGTATTTAAGACAGATGCGACTCTTTGTATGCGTCCTACACACATTTGAAGCGAGCTTAATTGCAATTGCAACGAAAAGGCACATGGGTTCTGTGTAGAGGTAAAATGTCTATTTACAGAAGTAGATGGCCAACCAGACTTGACCCGATGCGATTTCTGGTTGTTTCCGAATTTGAATATTTGGTTCGGTGGGTAGGTAGGTATTTAATTAACGTCACATTGGAGCAACACAACGGGGTATTGGCGACGGTCCAGGATCAAACCCGAAGGGAAAAATTGAGGTCGACATCACATAATTTTGAACCACTGTAGCAAGATTAGCCACAACTATAAAAACGAGTAGTATATACAACTATGCAACAGTATATATAACAGTGTCACCCAAATCTACAAAAGTACATTTGGCAGACAAAGTTGCACTGTTTCATTCCGAATAACTAAATTGGTGTCTGACGGACGTGATTTGAACATGGAAAAATTTACAACTTTGATGGATGATCCAACGACGTATAATTGCATCGCCAATGCGATGCTAAACTCTTTCAATAACCACCTGAGGGGCTCAGTGACAGCACACACTGCTCAGTTAAAACCACGGCTTCTCTCCATTCATTGCTGCTCTGACTTCACTTCACAAGAGCGCTCACACTCGGCTGCTAAAGGCAACACTGGACAACCACAACTGTCATCTTAATACAACTCACACAGTCTCACGCAAATTGCAATCATTCTACTCGTGGCGTCATCTATTGAATTTAAGTCACCACTAAATTCTGTAGGGGGAGTATTGTAGCGAGCTTAGCCACCACTTTAAAAATTAACTTAAAATGCAGTCGTATATATGTAACAGTGTAACCCAACTCTACCATGAAAACAAAGCTGCACTGTTTCACCACGGTCAGTTGACGTGGTCACTAACCGTCTTCTTGTATAACTTACTCAGAACTCCACTCCATGAAAAAAATCTCAAATTATACACAAATAGCGGGTTATTCCTGTCCATAATTGGTACAGGGGTAGAGTACCGGGCTCTACCATGAAAACAAAGCTGCACTGTTTCACCACGGTCAGTTGACGTGGTCACTAACCGTCTTCTTGTATAACTTACTCAGAACTCCACTCCATGAAAAATAAATCTCAAATTATACACAAATAGCGGGTTATTCCTGTCCATAATTGGTACAGGGGTAGAGTACCGGGCTCTACCATGAAAACAAAGCTGCACTGTTTCACCACGGTCAGTTGACGTGGTCACTAACCGTCTTCTTGTATAACTTACTCAGAACTCCACTCCATGAAAAATAAATCTCAAATTATACACAAATAGCGGGTTATTCCTGTCCATAATTGGTACAGGGGTAGAGTACCGGGCTCTACTTTTCACTCGGAGTGTGACAGCTTCTCAGACTGTTTTATCCAGACTTGCCAGCGGGCACACTAGGTGCCTCTCCTTTTGTGAAGGCAGGAAGGTCTTTCCTGACTGCATCATGTATGTGTCTAACCCATCAAGCCTCGGTTCAACATATCCTGGATTGTTAAGGCCTCTCGAGGGAGGACATTTACTCCAGTCTACTTCTGGTTCTCGACTTTCTTGGTGTCAACGGACTGTTGGATCTCGTCTGATTCCGTCAAACTCTTTAGATAAGCAACAACAACAACAAATATGCTTACCTTTCCAAACTTCCTCACCACGCCAACATGAAGACATTTGAGACCAGGACAGATTTAACGTGTAGTAGCCATTTTGTACACACGGTCTTCAGCTGGATACGAACTCGCAACTTTTCTAATCCGTTAGTCTTCCAACCGCTTTGGCTCAGAGAGAAGAAATACTTGTCCAATATGGATGTAATTGTAGCCGTTAATCCGCATGTTGCAGCCTTTGAGAAAGTTACTTTTCTTGAACGGCGGAAGGGCCGGTGGGGGCTGATTGATAGAGTCGCAGATTATCAACTGGAATATTTCAAATTCTTAACTAGACTCCAAAGACCGCCAAATAGGGGGGAGGAGGGATGATGCGCGTGAAATCTGCCATGGCCTCAAGTGTTGGAAGTTTGGAGAGTGAGAGTGGATCCCGTGTCGTCTGAAAGGTGCAAAAATACGAGGTGTTGTCCTCGGATTTTTCAATTTGGGATTGACAGTCGCCAAAAGACCGTTATGTTGGTCTAGTACAGGGCTCGAAATACCCGGGTGCACAGGCGCACTGTGCACATGAAAATATAACTGTGCACCTAATTTTTTACCACTAGGGGCACACAGTGCACCTTGTGCACCTAATTTAAAAGCTTAGGTGCACAAGGTGCACCTGTATTAAAAAATCTATTTCGAGGCCTGGTCTAGTGAGACCTAAATTCAACTACCTACTAACGGGACAAAAAAATTATAAACTCTGGACTCCAAGTGTTCAACTCTCAGTGGTGTCTATATTGACAAAAATAATACCAAAATCGATATTTTCCGAAGAACTGTGCTTAACTTTTTTACAATACTTACCAAACAATCCTCGTTGGCTTGAAAAAGAAAGTATATGGTACGTTTTTATGTTTCCTTCACTCGTTAAAGGAAGTTGTTTTATTTTCGGTTATACTCTTGAAAGTAAGGGGTGGTAAATGCTTTAGACATGACAGATGAGCTATACGATTTAGATTAATGTATATATTTCCATTAAAACTTTACAAAACCTACAAACATCCTTGCTATAGAAGCATCTTTTTTATTCTAAAAGTTTGTATGGAAAGCAGTATTTATTGATATTTTCTGAAAACAAAAATTTAAATAGTTTGATGGAAACATCAATATAGTTCTCTTTTGTGGCTATGTTATTAAAATCTGCTTCGAAATCGAAGAGAGCTGTTGAACGAAATAGCGAAAAAAATAATATTTAGTTCCTAAGAAAGTTTTTTCCAATGCCAGGTTTATGGACATAAATCCTTAAAAGCTTGGTAAGATTTTGTAACATATTTTTCTTATCTCGTTAAATTTTACTCTCTCTTAAAGAAGGGTGGAGTACTTTTAAACTCTCAGTTACAGTGAAAAGAGATATAAGTTTCTAAGTTTTGTAAAAAACTTTCATTTTCGGTTGACATTTTTAAAATTTAGTACTTTTATAGTAGGCTATTATATTTAGAAAGGACATAAATTTCAAGCATCTCCCATTTAAACTTTTATGATCATGAGCAAAAATATAATAATCTATTTTGGAATAGTAACGGGTTGTTTTGTGGTCCACCTGATGTTTTAAAAACTACTTACTCAACAATTAAGAAAACATTCACACTTATAGAACCCGCGGTAGCTATAAAATGACTATGATGAATGATTCACAATTATTTGATTTATGCATTTAGAAACGTTTAAATCCTACCTCATAGATGTACACATCAGAATATTACTACAGACAAAAATTTCTACGGCAAGATATTGGTAATAGGTTATTTTATAGGTAACGAGTTTGGGGTAACACGTGCAAATTTTCATATTTGCAGAGTTTAAGTTTTCTTACGAAACGAAAACTATTGGGGACGAAATTTGTTCGTATATTTTTGTCATAAATGTACAAGAAAGTTTTAATAATAGAAGGGTTAAAGTGATTTCCTTTTTAAATATGACATGTACATTAAAAAAACTTGAAAATAATTCACCATAAAAACATTTTTTTTTTTTTTACAGAATATGGAAAAATTTACCACTTTTTACTTTAACTTGAGCATTCGAAGGCATTTTTCCTTCACAAAGGAGTCACTAGAAAAATCGCTAAATATTATCTTAATAGTCGAAGCTATTTTCTATATATGGAGTTGTGATATGGATTCAGAGATCTTCAAAAACAGTTTTCTTAGTCAATTCTCTGAAAGTTTTTGTATTACGAGTCGGTTATGCATTTTAAAACATCTTATCTATATATATATTTCTCTTACGTGGCACGCAAAAAAGACGTTATTAGCTATCGCGTTTTGGCAACATTGTACGATTATTTGTTTTTCACGTAGCCTCGCGCGCTTGAATTGAATTTATAGCGTTATCGAATAAAATTTTATTGAAAAAAAAAAGGAAATTTTAATGATCTGTTGCAGTTAGTTTATAATAGAAATCAAGGAAAGCGGAGGATCTTTTCAGGGACATTTAAAAAACGGTTCTTTTCAGGGCCAACAATCATAGTTCAACAAGACGCTTGCACTACAACTTTCGGCAACAAACTCAATGAAAAAGTGTGAGTCGTTTGAGTGCTGGGAAAATGTACACACAAACAACATGCTGGGTATTCAATTTCCAAAGCAACGCTCACATTTCGAGTCAAAATTTGCACAAAGTTTTCATTTGAATTCTGATTTTAGAGATACTGTATATATTTTTTCTGTAATACAGCAAATTTATATTTGAAAAACATTTTTTGGTTAACATATTTTGTAAACAATCCCTTCTGCTAGGACACATGTGTTCATTGAGGCGAGCGAAGCGAGCATAGGTTCGCGCAGCGAACCAATGAGGATTGCGAAGCAATCCTCCGGGGGTTGGCGAGCGTTAGCGAGCAGGGGGCAAGCCCCCTAGTTTGTTATATTTATTACTGTTTTGAAAGTTTATATTCCAATTGTTAAATATTCAGAAAACAATGCTGATACGCTGCTATCGTATCTTAAACGCACTTGATTTTAAATGGAAAATTACACTACTGTTTGTTAAAATTCCAAAACCACGAAGAAAAAAATGAAAAACGTCATTATAAATAGACTGATTATTGCTATTAATAGCAGCTTCAAAAAGCTTGACCAACATGTCTACGTCACGTAACTGCTCATTGAAAAACTGACTTGGTTCGCCAATTTGGCATTTATCGCTCCGTTTGTCAATTTTTTATGTTAGAAGCCACTGCGTGATGCACGGCGTTTCCCGTGACAGTTCTTTTCATGGGGTCAGGTGTGACCACTGCTCGTTAACGCTCGTCAACCCGTCGTGATTGCTACGCATTCCCATTTGGTTTACTTCGCAAACAAATCCACATGCCGGCCTCGAGGTGGCTGTTATCAACAACGTAAATAAAAAAACACGCTAGAATCAGAAATTGTGGCATGGTTCCAAAAGCTGACGTCATGGGACGAAACCCGCAAAATCTGCTTCCTTTTTCTTTCCGAGGTACGAGTGACGTGACATTTCTGAACGAAAGACGGAAGGTGAAAAAAACAAATAAATTAATTTTAAAGTGTTCTAGATTAAATTTTTTTAAATTCGGGCACGATACAAAATTTGCAAAATTATTGGACTACCAGTGTATCAAACTTCATTATTGTAATTGCCATAGATTCGTCAGTACAGTACACACAGGCCACAAACAAATACTCCCTTTTATAATAGTAGATATGACAGGGCTGGTGTGTCAAAGCGCATATCTCTACAAGGACTTAAGTGTACATTAAATTCAAAAATACATAACTAAATAGTAATCTTGTCTATATGTCCCAAAAGCATCATCTCTGTATTAAAAAGAAGTTACTGCCGCCGCTGGATTGAAAACTCGCTGTTTACGCTCGATTCTTAGACGGTTTCCCGAGAAAGTACGGATTAGAAAAGTACGAAACTAACAGGATTTGTTCAAAATTGTACATGGAACAAGATGGAGATGATTCCGATTTTTTCCAGTGCGGCTATTAGTCTAGAGTGAATTAAGTGTCAAAGTCGAAAAAAGCGAAATTTCTAACGCGTTTGAGCTAAACACGTACTCAGCCTTCAGCTGTGAGTGTTTTTTAGAATACCTTTAATTGGTAAATTTTTGTACCTCGCCGAGTTTTTTTAGAAATTTCAATTAGGTTCCTGGTAATAGTTCGAGAAAAATCGTGATTTTTTTTTTTTGTTAAAACTTTTACACCTATATCTTATTACTATTAGTTTTTAAATTTGAAAACATCACTGGAAACCTCAGAATGTACAATTATTATTCAAATTGGTTTATAAATAAATTGGATGCAATTGAAAGTTGATCATACAAATTTCAAAATTTTTAAATCGTAGTTTTCGATACAAAACTAAAAAAACTGTCATATCCACAGCTTAATACTATTAGCTTCAAAATTTGAAAATACCACGTGAGAGCGTAAAATGTACGCCTTCTTATGGTACAATTATTTGTAAAATTGGTTTATAAATAAATTTTCGATACGATGAAAAGTATAATTTCGAATAGTGTACAATTTCTTCATCGCTGATATGAAACGTTAGATCGTTCTAGCTGGCCTTGTAAAATGGCCTTTGTGAAACTCCTTGTTTTTTTTTGTTTTTTTTGTCGTGGCCCGGAAAGACCAAACAGGAATATACGAATTATTGAGATAGTTTCGCCAATCGCATGATTGAACACTCAATTTTTTTTCGCTCGATTCTCAGGCTGTTTCCCATGAAAGTACGCATCAGAAAATTACGAAATTAATATGGTTTATTCAAAATTGTATAGGGAACAAGGATGGAGAAGATTTTTTTTCGATGTGGCCATAAAACACATTCACGTCTTGACCTTCACCAAGACGCTTGCCAAATGAGCGTTGGTTTGCGAAAGGAGTGTTGGTTTGCGAATTTTTTGGTTTTCTAGTTAAATAAAAATGCGTACTCAATATATATCGTTCAAAATTATTTCTCATACGTAATATAAATCTACTAGGGGGGCCTGCCCCCTGCTCGCTAACGCTCGCCAACCCCCGGAGGATTGCTTCGCAATCCTCATTGGTTCGCTGCGCGAACCTATGCTCGCTTCGCTCGCCTCAATGAAGACATGTGTCCTAGCAGAAGGGATTGTTTGCAAAATATGTTACCAAAAAAATGTTTTTCAAATCTAAATTTGCTGTATTACAGAAAAAATATATACTGTATCTCTAAAATCAGAATTCAAATGAAAACTTTGTGCAAATTTTGACTCGAAATGTGAGCGTTGCTTTGGAAATTGAATACCCAGCATGTTGTTTGTGTGTACATTTTCCCAGCACTCAAACGACCCACACTTTTCAATTGAGTTTGTTGCCGAAAGTTGTAGTGCAAGCGTCTTGTTGATCTATAATTGTTGGCCCTGAAAAGGACCGTTTTTTAAATGGCCCTGAAAAGATCCTCCGTTTTTTTTATTTCTATTATAAACTAACCGCAACAGCTCATTAAAATTCCTTTTTTCTTTCAATAAAATTTCATCTGATAACGCTATAAATTCAATCGATGCGCGAGACCGCGATAAACTAACAATTGTACAGTGTTGCCAAAACGCGATTACAAATAACGTCTTTTTTGCGTGCCACGTAAGAGAAATATATATATATATAGATGTTGCGTAAATAGCTCTCAATTGGCAGTCTATTTTCAAGTAGGTCTTGGTTTTCAAAATAACACAACTTACTTTTTAGTTTTTCAAAAGAAATTTTGAAGTACTGTTTATCCCACACAAATTATATTCCTACAATACGTAATTTTATTAAATTTCAATAATTACATGCATGGCTGTTTTTGGTTTTAGAGTTGATTTGAATCTTAAGTCTAAACCACGCCCTCTTTTGGAATAAACGGTTCAATATTCAATAGTTTGTTGTATGTAGGACTTTTATTATGTGAGGTATTGATGATAATATGGGCAGAGTAACAAAATAGCCCATACGAAATATAGAAAAGATTTATAGCATTATATTTCTACTACCGCCACTATCTATACTCAGCTGTGTCACAATAGGCATTTATTGTGATAATTTTGCAATAAATCTGAACGCGAGTTACGTGTGATTTGAGAAGTATCTAGGAAAAGTCCTTAACGACCTTCGCAACACTTTCATACCAATAAACCGCACCATTTCATCCTTCACATGAATTAATATCAACTCTCATGGCGTTTGCCTCGACGAGAAGAAAACTGATCCGATCTGGAAGAACGAGATATCTCGTCATTTGAAGGAAACTGACCAGATTTTGATTTCGTTATCATAAAAAATCGGCGATATCTTGATGACGCGATTAATCTTGTCATTAGAAAAATTAAACAGAACTCGATTGGTGAGATATCTTGTCTTTACCAATTTCCCGGTTGTGTTGCTACTGTGCGATGTTAATTAAAATATTCCAAATACTGTAATTTCAAGATGGCGTCAAAATACTGAACAAATAAACAGAAAAAAATTACAGGAAATACAGAAAAGAATTTCCGTAACACATGTTACTATTACTACTGGTATTGAAGGATTCATAAAGCAAGGATTAAGAGTAATCTGAACTATTATTTGAATCACAGTATATGCTTTTGTGGCAATTTTACTATAAATTTGGACGTGACTTAAGTATCTGTGGTGGCATCAGTTCGTTTGCTGCATTATGCGAATACCGGCTCGTACTTGTCATTTGAACAGTGTTATAAAACTGTGATAAAAGGAAGTGCATGTGAACTGTACGCGGTATCCTGACGAATCTATGATATTTACAATAGTGAAATTTAGCACACAGGTAGTCCAAAGTTTTTGAAATTTTCTATCGGGGGCGCCAGAATTTTGAGATTTTGTCTAGAACATTTTAAAATGAATTTATTAGTTTTTTTAACCATTCTTCATTATTTCCGAACTGTGACGTCAGAAAGAAGAAGCGAGCCAATTCTGCGATTTTCGACCGCTGACGTCACAAGCTTTTTTCGTCCGAATTGACTTTGGAACCATGCCAAATTTTCAGATTAAGGGGTGTTTTTATTTACGTTGTTGAAAACAACCACATCGAGGCCATCACGAAGCCCATGGAGTTCGTTTGCGAAGCAAACCAAATGGGAATACGTAGCAATCATCGGGGTTAGCGAGCGATAGCGAGCAGGGGTCACACCTGCCCCCACGATAAGAACTGTCACGGGCAACGACGTGCTGGCCATGCAGTGGCTAGTCTCTTATAAGACAGCAATTGCCTGTTCTTGCTTTCTGTGTTTATGTTTCTGACTCAATCTCGTAAGTTATTACGATTGAATCATTGTCTTTGGTTATTGTTATTTTATACAATAACCAAATACGGATAATAATAAAATATACGGAGCCTGCAATTCTGATGGTTGCGAGATCGGTGCTTGGACCTGGCTAAAGACCGTCGTGTTCGCTAATGGTGGCTGGGGCACGTTAAATAGGTTGTGGTCACAAAGTCCCAGATGTTCCCATACCAAATCAATACCTCTGGGGTACCTGATCAGGGGGTTATCGGCCTCTGATTGGGATCTAAATTACGATATGTGTGAGTGAATGGATGTGTGAAAGGGACCTTCCTGTAAAACGGATGTGTCATGTATGAAGAAATCCAAACCTCTGGGGCAATGGCACCCCCAATTGGGCCATATAAGGCCCGCACGACAACAACAACATTGTGATTTAACTCTTCAGAAACACTTGCTTGTTTAGGAGGCTTTCTTGGAGCAATGTCACCGTACGAGTTATTCTGATATTCATATCTGTTGGTACTGTGTAATACTAGGGACTGCTGCTGTTATATTTCTATGTTGATGAATTCAATCTCTTCTGAGACCTGAATCATCAAGGTCCTGTCTTTTAAACTCTTCAAAATGTCCTAAACAGCCATCTGCCATACATCACTTTTTAGCGACTTTGAACAACGTTCGCACACCCTCGATGTTTACTTAAATATTAAAAACATCGGATTTCCGACTTAAATAATAAGGACACTGAATTAATGAAAGCTTGGATAATACAGGTTCAACGGTATTATCTGTTTAAACAGCTCAAACATCCTGCTCCAACGGCGTAAACTCCATGCTTATTAATGAGCCTTTCACATCCAGAATAGTTACCCGCCGTATTCGAGAGATCAGATTTATCAACACACGAAACAATACCTTTCAGAGAATAGAGAGCCACCTTGCACCTTGAAACGAAACAACACCGATCACAGTCGCAGTTAATGGCAGCATTGCAACATCCCATTGTCTCCGCGACAAACTCTCAGTCTAGACGAGCTATCAACCTTGCTACATGCATGGAGGACTCTCTGAAGCACCTAGGTGAGAGCAGCATTGAAGGCGATTTACAGATTTTCCCAGCCGTCATTTAATGGCATTGGAGTGGCAATGGTGATGCGCGTTGCTATGGTGATCGAGAGAGATCGGGTAGGATTAGAAAGGGCAGAAACCGCGAATGATTAGACACTTGAGGAGGTAATTGTGTAAGGAGTGATTAGCGTGTATAAGTCCTGTGAAGGAGGATTTGATTAGTAGGTATTATGGGGGGGTGTGAAGGGAATGTTTAATTTGATTTCTATGAGCTTGGTAACTACCTGAGCAGTTTATAAAATTTTCAACTTTTTGCTGAGATGGATATTCGGTGTTAACAAACCAGGCGGAAGACTGGATTTCAACTCCATCTACCCGAAATTCTCTCGCGTGAATGCATATCGCGGTTACCTTAAGCTGTATTTTATCGCCTTTTTGGTGACATTGGGAATCAATCGAAATTTCGTTGATCTATTAACTATCTCGTATGAAATGCTAGATTTTGCTGTGTTTCCGGGCTGATAACGTTTTGATTGGTTGTGTAACGTCACGAGAAGGCGGAGTTTCTAATTGTTCTGATTGGTTGTGTGATGTCACGTGCGAAACGAGGTTCGAAATATAAAAATCTAGGGGGCCCGCCCGCTGCTCGCTGACGCTCGCCAACCCCCGAAGGAATCCTCATTGGTTCGCTCGCATTAATGAAGACATGTGTCCTCGCAGAAAGGATTGTTTAAAAAATATGATGCTCCCAAAAAAATATTTTTCAAATATAAATTTGTAGCACTGCAGAAAGGTTATACAGTACCTCTGGAATCAGAACTCGAACAATTTGGAATAAAACTTTGAGCAAATTTGGACTTGAAATGTGAGCACCGCTTGGGAAATCAAATACCCAGCATGTTGTTTGTATATAAGCTACAATAGCTCGACTAATATCTATATATTTTCAATAAAATTTCATCCTATACCGCTATAAATTCAATTGAGGGCGAGGCTTCGTGGTAAATAAACAATCGTACAGTGTTGCCTAAACGCGATAACAAATTACGTGTTTTTTGCGTGCCACGTAAGAGAATTATAAGTATAGATCTTTACATTCCAAATCGGCATGAAAATAACATTGAGTATAAAACGATTACCGTACCCAGCTCATTGTTTTACCAGTGTTGATCAAAAATTAAGTTTTCCAATAAGGGTTTTTCCAGTGTTGCCCATGTTGTGTTGCTCTAGTACGATGTTAACTAAAATTACCATTACCATTACCAGTGTTGCCCAAGAGCATCACCATGCAAAAGCAAAGCAAGTTGACAGATTGTGGTAGAAAGCGATTTGGAGATTGCCAATGATCAACAAAAGTTGACATATAGCGGTGGAAAAAGGCTTTTTACACAACCACTGATAACATACTTTAAAATTTTAAAAAATATATAAATGAAGTTTGACAAAAATAAATACATTTTGTTAAACCCGTCGTAAGACGGGCCATTTTTCCTAGTTTTTCATAAATTAAGAATTCCTTCTTTGAAATTTCCTCTGTGACTTGCTGAAATAGTGTTCGATAAACAAGCAAAGCAACGTCACATCCGGAATACGTCCAGCACAAAAACATTTCCGCCATCTTTACGAGGTTGATGACGAAAGTCTCTTTTGACAGTTCTTCAACCCTCTTGGTGGTTATCTCGACGAAATATCTCGTCATTAGCAAAACTGACTCGATCACGATGGATGAGATATCTCATCAAAATCTAAAAATCTACAATATCTCGATGACGAGATATCTCGTCATCAGTAAAAGTTGTCAGATCTTGATGGATGAGATATATCGTCGAAACCACTTGGAGGGATAGAGGTTGCCGAATATCATTTCAGAATATGACGGTCGGTTAGTTTTATTGGCGTAACGGCTGGATCTGGCCAAGCTGTGCCAAACAAATATTTTTCCATCAGGCACATGGACATACGTGGGTCGATCGGAAAGTAATACCCGTTTGTGAATGAAATATAGACCAATTAGAATTTTTAAACCAAACTTTTTATGTTACATTTTCATACCATATATTACTCACAGGTTTGAGATAACCCAAATCTGTGGAGATAGCTGGTAAATGGCCAGTTAGAAACTGTAAAAGTCGTCTATCATTGATGCGGGTATCAGTGGATTGCCCGGGATCATGCCCGGAGAGAAAGATACGAGTAAAACTACTTAATTTTGAACCACGCTCAGATGACGAGGTCACACCTGAGGTGGCACCCCATTCTCCAAATTCCCACACCACGCCAATGGGACATTTGAGGCCACGACAGGTTTAACATGCATCCCCCATAGCACACGGCTGTCTTTGATTGGATTTGAACTGTCAACCCTCCAATTGATAATTCGTTACTCATTAGAAAGGGTGACCCTTTAATATTAATATCAAACTGCCCTCTGATCATTGCAACTGTAAATTAATCGTTGAATATTCGCAAACTTCCTAGATCTGCTTCATTCATTATACATTCCAACATTTATCCTGAGTATTCAAGTCAAAACCACGGTCTGTGTCCTGGATACAACCTACCAGCCGCAGCGTAAAGGTCCCGCGGCGCTTGGATTTTTTTTCAATCGTCTCACAGAACGGCTCTTTCGCCTGCATGTCCGACCCACCTTACCTAACTTGAGCTTTTGAGCCTTGGGAGGCATTTACGACTGACGCTTTCCTTTCATAGTATTTTATGTCGTATCGTTTGGCGTGAGATAGATATCACAGGAGCGACCTTTTGCCTTTTGCACCCATCGCGTTCAGACCTTTCGCGTTCGACAGAGTAGGGTACCGAACAAAAGGAGGAACTCTCTAGAAGGTCAGTCGCTAAAAGCTCGTAAATGGTGATAACATCCGCAGTGCACAGATCTATACCATGCCGCTGATGTAAACGAAATTTTAGTGGTAACAATTGTCCATCTGCCACAGGCGTAAAAGTTAAGTCAGTTTTACCGTATACCTTGTGCGTACTTTTGTTACTAACCTTTGTACCGTATATTTTGTTCTTACGCCTGTCACTGAAAATAAAAATATTTTTACGAACCGAACTAAATCGACCGTGTAACAAATCGCACATGGGATCTCTGGCAACCTTCACTTCCTTCGCCTACAACGTTTTCTAGGAAATCTAGCCTTTTTCACGAAGGGTAGACTGTAGGGTAACACAAATATGGATTGGACAGGTTTGACCTAGGGGCTTTAAGGGTACGTAATTACCGTCTACGGAAGAGAAGGAAAAGTTATCCGAGATAAACGTTGTTCTTCGTCTTCTTGTCTTATCTCAGCGAATACTGTGATTTCCGTCACGAAAAAAATATCTTCTAGGAAACTGAATGAATAGCCAGATCCATTGCCTTGTATTGAGGCCATAGGTAACTATGTACGAGCCAGTTCATTAAGGATAAGTCGGAGGAAGACGTGTAGTGCTATTTTATATACACGGATAAAACGTTTTTTATATTTTTATGTAATTTGAGTAAGATTGACTATAGAAATCATTCTGTGGGCCATTTCGATTTGTTGATTTGTGTTCAATGACGCAGAGTTCATCAATGGATAAAATGCGCCAAAGTGCAAATAAAACTGTAAAATATATCAAATAAACAACCAATTAACATTAAAAAATGTAGATTAAACGCATACACGTGCAAAGAAGCACTGTATAGAAAGCATATTAATTTGGAGGGGAAAGTGTCGATCAATTTTATCAGTTTGAAACGTCAATCCTTTTTCTTTTTATCAAATATTACTATTTTTTAATTATTACTAGCTTTACTTTACGCTTTATCCGAGAAGTTTTGCTGCTTCAGATAAACCAAGTCACGCCTGTTTCCCCAGCAGTTTCTTTGCTTCGTCAAACACCTTTTTGATCTTTGTCGTCTTCACGAGCTCATGCGTTGTTGTCTTCCGATTGTTCGAGTCGTGACAGTTTTTGACACCTTGCGTCGAGTTTGATTAGAATGTAGTTTCTTCTAGCGAAATGTTCTATACCTAATTTTACTCCCATGGTTTTAACCCTACAAGTGGTTTCGACGAGATATCTCGTCCATCAAAGTCTGACCAATTTTGAGAGAGACAGGGTGTCTCATCAACAAGATATTGCAAACTTTTTTATGATTACGAGATCATGAATAGGTTAGTTTTCTTTTAATGACAAGACGAGATATCTCGTACATCATGAGATGGTCAGTTTTCCTAATGACGAGATACCTCGTCGAGGCACCAGGAGGGTTAAAGTAACGACTAAGCTCGCTGTAAGTAATTGCAGACAGAAATTTCAGACAAAATATGTTGTAGAAATTTCATGACGTCATAAAGACATTAATTATATTTGAGGTCTATGTGAGATGGAATCCATTGTAGATGATGAAGATCAATTATATAGTGCATTCTTGGTCCATGAAATGATTTTTCCTAGTAACTAGCAAAATATATTTGGTTTTGTCAGCCATACACTACCTTACAATAATGGATCGTACGCCAGTGGATATGCATAAAATCCGAATTCTTGTTTGGGGGTGTTTATCGTGGTATATCCTAGGGCCTTTGCATGTTGTTCCTGGTCAATTGAATGCCCCCGCCTACATGAACATTTGGGACAATCAGGTTCTTCCTACGCTCTGGCAATTTTATGGAATGGACGAATGTAATGCCTAGGTGTATGTCATGTTGCAGCCTCTGTCAAGCAGTGGTAATCAATAGATGGATATAAAACGTCTTCCCTGGCCTGCTCACAGCCCCGACCTAAACCCCATAGAACATTTGTGGGACGAGTTACAACGACGCTTACGGAGCAGGAAACCACGTCCGAAATCTACAGCTGAGCTGGCGACATTCTTCCAGCAGGAATGGATGCAAATGCCCATAGCTGTGTATCAAAACCTTGTTAAAAGTATGCCCAGAAGGTTTGTTAGTGTAATTGCGGCATTTGGGGGACCATCCCCCTATTAAAGCATGTATTATTTCCCTTATACCATCACATTTTGCTGTTCGGTATTGTAGGGTAGTGTATAATGTACGTGCCTTCACTGTCTTAACTCTACTATAGCTTAGTCGTCTCTCTTCTTTCACCGTCACATTTATCTCTTTCTTTTACAAAATATAACCCCCTAATTTTTTAAATAAAGCCGATTAAAAAAATAATTTTCTTTAGTGGTATTAATTGTAGTATGTGTATTAGTACTGTCGTTTCGAATAGATTTCAGGATCTTAATAATTTATGCTTCAATGACGAGATAACTCGTCCTTCAAGATCTAAACAATTTATGCTTCAATAACGAGATATCTCGTCCTTCAAGATTTGAACAATTTATGCTTCAATGACAAGATATCTCGTCCATCGAGATGTGAACAATTTATCCTTCAATAATGACGAGATATCTTTTACATGAAGATATGAACAATTTATGCTTTAATGTCGAGATATTTTCTTCGTCATGAACAATTAATGAATCAATTACGAGATATTTTGTTCAACAAGAACTGAACAACTTATGATTCAATAACGAGATATCTTTTACATCAAAATCTGAACAATTTATGCTTTAATGACGAGATATCTCGCCCTTCAAGATCTGAATAATTTATGCTTCAATGACGAGATATCTCGCCCTTCTAGATCTGAACAATTTATTCTTCAATGACGAGATATCTCGCCCTTCAAGATCTGAACAATTTATGCTTCAATGACGAGATATCTCGTCTTTCAAGATCTGAACAATTTATGTTTTAATGACGAGATATATTTTTGTCAAAATAGGAACAACAATTGATGCTTTGACGACATATCTCGTCATCTAGATGTTGCTGATATTTGTTGATGACGAGATCAAGATCTGGTCAGTTTTTCTGACGACGAGATATCTCGTCGATACAACCACTAGAAGAGTTAACAGATGTAAGAGTCCTTCGAATGCGTTGCATAATGTATCCTTGCCTTGTCAGCGAATATTTCGAACAATAGCGCGAAATGATAACATTCTCAACAAATGTATCTAAAGACTACATCGGAATCTACTACGTCAGTGGTCCCCAACCCCCGGGCTGCGGACCGGTACCGGTCCGTGGATCAAATGGTACCGGGCCGCCCAAGGAACATTAATTTTTTTCCATTTTTTTTACTGTGGTGTATTTTTTTCGGGTTTGCGTGGTTCTTATCTATTAAATGTCCACTCACATTAGGAGGCGGTAAACCAGAACTTGAAATTTGTTCTGTTACTAGAGATTCAATTATGATTTCTGAATTCTGTATGTCTCTATTTTTCAACTTTGACAAATGTCACAACTGTTTTCAAGTTGGCAGACAAAGTAGCTCCATTTAAAGCCAAACTGAAGTTGTGGGGACTGCGTGTGAACAGAGGCATGTCTGTGCAAGAAGAAGATCAACTGCTGTAGATTGCATATGAAGGCGGCCTTAAAACTACGTTCGAGACAGCAACTCTGCCGGTGTTCTTGATTAAAGTCCACAGCACTTAAATCCCTATTTCCATTTCCGACAACCTATCTGTGTGAAGCGGGGTTTTCTGCAGTGAAAGCAACCAAAACAAAACAACGGAGTAAACTGGATCTAAGCAACACACTTCGGGTGTCATTGTTTCTATAACCCCCAGATGAAACCGTCTAGTTGCAAAAAAACAAGCACAGGGTTCTCATTGATTTAGCGTTCTAGTGAGTTAAAATGTTAAATCACTTTATATTCATTTTTTGGTGGAACTGTATTTTATTTTGAAGGCATGTTTAAATAGAATTAAATCAAAATTATTAAATCAAAACAATCTAAAATATAAACAATCTACGTCCCCCCCCCTCCCCTCAGCGGGCCGCGTTAAAATGATCAAACGTTGATCCGGTCCGCGGCGATAAAAAGGTTGGGGAGCACTGTACTACGTGAAATGGAGCCTCATTCCGTATTCATGATGCAAACAATTCCTTTGCTGCAAATCAGGGACGCAAAGTGGTAATCTATTCCAAAGGGAGAAAATATGTTACAAACATTTCATTTCTTCTATTATTATTTAGAGTTGTAAGCTTCGAACTAAAAATTTGTTTTTACAGTACTGAGGTGATTCAACCTGACTACCTCGAATTTCAGGTTTTAAGTTATAAAATATTCATGGAATCGAATAAGCAGTCTTGTTTTGTAAGCATATTTTTTCAGAGAGAAATATTAGAATTTCTGTTTTTACATCTTAACGTGAAATTCAAGAAGGTAAAATAATATCTTTCAAAATAGGATTATTATTGCTTATACTCAAATGTTTCGCGATTCAAACCAGATGGAGATTCATAATGTAATGAAGATGTAAGACTGTGCTATCTGCTAATGTTAAAAGTTTGAAACGTTTATGGTGTACGAATAGGACAAGGAAAATCGGATGTCAAACAAAATATAAAATAATGAAACAAAATTGAGATAAAACATTGTTGAAAAGTAATAAGTCATTGAAATATAATTGCAAAATAAAGAATGTAAAAAGGATCAAGTATAAATACTATTCATAAAACATGCTGCTTAATAACTTGATTGCAGTGAATTGTAGAAATTAAAAAAAAGATAATAAACAACGGGGTGAAATAAGTTATAGAGTGGAAACAGTAATTGTACAACGTACGTCTGGAAACAGTTCCAGGACTGACGTAATACTGAACGAAATGGTTAAGTCAAGAAAACTTCATGTGTGTTCTCGGAAGCCGCAATCGATGTCCAATGTAAGCAAGCAGCTATAAACAGCTCATATCTCTGAATATCCCAAGGGAATTACGAAAGTCATAGGCATGAGATCGTGTCTCGTTGACACAGATCAGCAAAGAGAAAGCACCGTATTATGTTTGAAATTAGATCGATACGCTTCACATACGTATCACACATGAAAATAAGTTTGTGGGATGCAGCAATATAATTATTTCTTGGTTAATTTCCATATTTTTTTAGCAGAAACCCTGAAACCTTTTTTTTGGACACTAGGGGACTCCTCCCCCTGCTTGCTTACGCTTGCCAAACCCCGGAGATTGCTTCGCAAACCTACACCCCTTTTGTAGTCAATCTTCTGCGACGTCTAAACTATCTTAAGCCCGAGACACAATTTTCTATTTTTTTTTTGCTAATAAAGATATTGCTTTGGAATTATTAATGAAGACACAGAACCTAATTTACAAATAGAAATTTATAAAAAATTAACTTAATATCAGTTCAAAAAATTAAAAAATTAAAAAAAAAGTGACTGTTTTTACTTTTGATATAACTTGAGAAATTATTTAGGAAAAGACACAATATTTACATTTTCTAGAAGCAAATATTATATTTAAAAATTTGTCTTCACAGTTTTTTTATGCATGCATATAAAAAAATATTAAAATTTTTTAAATAAAAAATGAGCATTTTTTTATTTTATAAGTTATAAAAACACTTCTATTTTATAACATATCAATAATTTTTAAAATTGCTGAAGACAAATCACTTAAATATGTATGAAGAATATACATACCAAATTTCATGCAATTATCTTGAATAGATTTTGAGTTATATCATTATAAATTTGAGAAAAGTGTGAAAAATCCATCATGGAGAAAAATCACCTTAAAGTTTCATTAATGAAAATCAGTTACAAAAGGTGAAATTTTAGTACCTGATGGATTTTTCACTCCGAGTACTTAAGTAAATCCGTTAACGTCTTCAGACCTTTGATTAAGGTTTATTTTGGGTAATTGTACCTTTCTATGGTACAATTTGTATGCAATTGTACTTTTATCAGTTTTTCGGATAAGTCGACATATTTTTCGTCTCTTAACTTTGACAGCTATCAAAACGTTCTTTTGCTTATAACTTCGGTTCTACTCAAGATATCATCATAAAATTGGTGTCAAACAAAAGAGAATTAAATTTCAAATGTTTTGAGAATATAAAGCAAAAAAGGACTTTTTGAAGGTTTTTTGTGTCCTAGCCCCCTTTAATAATTCGTATTATCCTGATTTGACTTTCCAGTCCATGACGTCACATCGAGTGCTTCGCACCCTACTTGCTGACTCTCGCCAACCCCCAGTGATTGCAACGCAATCCCATTCGATTTGCTTCGCAAACCAAGACTACTTTTGGAAGTGATTTCCCTTTTTTTTTTGTTTTAACATTTAATGCCCCCCAAAATAATAACCCTATTTGTAAAAAAGCTTTCTCCATCTTGTGTCTTGTACAAGTTTGAATAAATCATGTTAATCTCGTAATTTTGTGATCTCTACTTTCTCGGTAAACCGTCTGAGAATTGAGCGAAAAATAGAGCCCACACCAACGCTCCTATCTCAGAGTCCTATCGCGTTCCTTGCCTCGCCTCCGTTCCTTCATGACTTCACAGCGAACTGGCCTTAGTTTCATCGAAGGCGTTTGACGTTCCATCGCGCACTGACGCAAAGAAAAATTTCTACACCCCCTATCACAAAACTATACTTTTTATCGCATTGAATTTATTTATGAGCCAGTTTAAAAAAATGTATACCCTATGAAAGATTGTATTTTAATATTTCCTGTGGTATTTTCAAATTTTAAAACTAATAGTATTAAATTTTTGTATCAGAAATTACGATCTAAAAGTTTTGAGATTTGTATAACCAACTTTAAACTGCATCAACTTTATTTATTAACCAATTTCCAAAATAATTGTAACATACGTAAGACTACATTCTAAGGTTTTCAGTAATGTTTTCAAATTAAAAAAATAATTGTATAAGCTATAGATATAACAGTTTTAACAAAAATTTCACAATATTCCAAAATTTGTATGATTAACTTTTGATTGGCATCGAATTTATTTATTAACCAATTTCAAAAATAATTGTACCGTAAGAAAGAATACATTATAAGGAATACTGCGATGTTTTCAAATTTAAAAACGAATAGTTATAAGTTATATACTGGATCGCATTATAGCAGTTTTAAAAAAAAGTTACGAAAATGTCCCGCTTTTTCTCGAATTTCAAAAAATTATTATCAGGAACCAAATTGAAATTTCTAAAAAAACTCGACGAGCTGCAAAAATTCACGTTTAGAGAGATAGGTATAACGCTTTGAACAACATTATGGTGTGTACTATATAAAAGATGCCGAATGTTTAAATTTTGGCCCTATTTTAAAATTGCGACATTTCCTTACACCAGCATTCTAAATCGTATAAAACAGATTTGGAGCGTGATTTGTAAAATTCAGTAGCCTTCTAAGAAACACGAACAAATTTCAGGAATAAATAGAAATACATAAGAGTTCAACGAATTACTCATTCAACCTTAACGTTTGTTGTCATATTTCTATATATATATTTTACTAATGCACATGGACCAGAAATAAACACCATTTATAATATATTAGTGAATGTCGATAAACGTAAATAAACAATATAAATTGAGGGACTTGAAGCTGCATAGTGATGAGCCACAGAAATATGCTCCGCAATGAAAATAAAAAAACTAAATATTCAAGAGGTTTACAAGATTTTTTTGATTTCTTGAATGGGTACATAAAACTTAGAAGTTGAAGACAACATCATCTTATAAACAAAGGATAAACAAAGGATCAATGATTTTGGAATTTTTTTAAAACAAAAATTGCTACTTTGCTGCCTGAACCCCTTCAAATCAGCCCTTGCAAAATTCATTCTCCCATTCTGTCATTAAATTTAAATAAACTTTATTTCAGCTATAGAACTGCATATTATTGGCTAAACCAACAGGGCCTCTCCTCTGCGATGAAATTCTTCAGTACTCTGATTACACAAGGTGATAGGAAATCTGGAAGACAAAAATCAGTGCAGGAAAAAATGTGATTGAACGTAAAAATAGTTTTAGACATTAAAATATACTGGATTGCATTTGAAGAAGTAAGTAAACGGGATTCAATTGAAGAAAACATTGAAAAATTATGTCAGAGTGAACGATGGATGTCTATTTTGATTGACAGTGTGTGTAGTAGTGGAAAAGAACAGAGGGACACTGCACAGCTAAATTGGACATGGACCATTTATTTACAATACAATATAAAGTTTCAAAATATACGCCACACCGTACGGTGTAAAACACGTCTAACTACTCAGAAATCTAAAACAATTCTATTCTTATTCATGTTCTTTTCCAGAATCGCACCCAACATTTCATGTTCTTAATCGTATCAGAACTCGGGCACTGTCATCTATCGATGTTCGTCCACTAGAGCAACTAGAACATAAGAACAGCTGTTCTTGTAACTTATCTGTGTTCGTAATTAACGTGGTGAAATTCAGGGAATCGTGACAAATTAATTGTGGTAACATGACTGAGATGTGATCCTTTTGCCACGTATTTTATTGGAATGAACACCATTAACAATATGGTTCTCACTCTATTTCGGAAAAATAAATTATCTTACTTTGACAGGTTTTCCAGACAAATTTTTACAAAATTCCATGTCATACTTAAGCAATTCACGAACTTTTACAGGTGAAAAACAAAGAAATAATTTCGCCATTCAATAGCCAATAATAAAAAACCATTTTAAGAATTATACACTGTAAAAATTAATACACAAAGCACAAGTAATTTTGCATTAAAATAACTAATTCAAATATAATCCAACCTATTTGACTTGAATCAATTTGTGATTTAATGTATTATAAACATGATATACTTCAATTTAATCCAGTGGACGAAACAAAATTCTTCACCTGTTAAATATTAGCTGTTTCTTTTAAAATCGGTTGAAAAATTCAATTCGTAAAATAAAGTGATATGAAACTGTATACGAATCTTACTGGCTCCAAAAAGTCTAAGAAGACTTGATCAATCATTTTTCAGGTCATGGAGGCAATTTTCCAGCTTTTAGTCAAAAATTCGGAATTTTCCTTGCCAATTCCAGGTTTCTCAGGTTTTTTCTGACCCGTGGGAACTCCGTAACGAGTTAACAATCTACTTTTTGTGTATATTTGGTTAATTTAATTTCATTTGGAGGTATCAAATATACAAATCAATGCTTGAATCTATATATATAATTCTCTTACGTGGCACGCAAAAAAGACGTTATTAGTTATTGCGTTTTGGCAACATTGTACGATTGTTTGCTTATCACGAAGCCTCGCGCTTCAATTGAATTTATAGCGTTATCGGATGAAATTTTATAGAAAAAAAATGAATTTTAGTCGAGCTGTGCAGTTAATAATAGAAATCAAATAAAGCGGAGGATCTTTTCAGGGACATTTAAAAAAGGTCCTTTTCAGGGTCAACAATTATAGTTCAACAAGACGCTTGCACTACAACTTTCGACTACAAACTCAATGAAAAAGCGTGGTTGGCTGAAGTGCAGGGTTAAATGTACATACAAACAACATGCTGGGTATTCAATATCCAAATCAGCGCTCACATTTTGAGTCAAAATTTGCTCAAAGTTTTTATTTGAATTCTGATTTCAGAGGTGTATATATCTTTTCTGGGTGGAGTGGTAGCAAACGTGACAGTCTTTTTTTTCTCGCCAAAGTGGTAACCTTTCCTTTGGCTGTTTTTATGACAACCCTATTAAGAAGATTAGGATTAAAGACGTTAACTGATTGGAATTAAACCGTGTTTTGAAGCGAAATTAAACGTGCTCTGATTGGTTTAGATTTTTTTTTCCTCGCCCTCCACCCTTTTCTGAAAAACAGCAAAAAATTTAGATTTTAAAAATATTTTTTTGGAATATCATATTTTGTAAACAATTCCTTCTGCTAGGACACATGTCTTCATTGATGCGAGCGAAGCGAGCTTAGGTTCGCGCAGCGATCCAATGCGGATTGCGAAGCAATCTTCCGGGGGTTGGCGAGCGTCAGCGAGCAGGGGGCGGGCCCCCTAGTTCATTATAAATAGTTTGGTTTGTTGCTCTAGGGTAGGGACTCCCAACCGGTGGTAGGCGTACCACTGGTGGTAAGCGGCAACTTTTCAGGTGGTACGCAAGGTTGATACGAGCGACCCAAATGTTCTACGAAGTTTGTTCGATTTTTTAGTATGTACTACCACGTTTTGCTATTTCTTAAGCCATTTGTTACTAGTAACTTGTGTGAGAGTGTTTTTTTAAAACTTTTGTATATAAAAAATAAATATAGAAACAGAGTAAGTGTTGAAGAGGATTTAAGAGTGAAGTTAAGCTCCATTGCTCCTGATATTGATATTTTAATAAAGGTCAAACAACTACAAATTTCGTACTAAAAATTGATTTTAGATAATGTTAATCTTTGTTTGCTTAGTTTGTACTAATTATTTAAAATTATTTGTTTTTAGACCTGTGAGTAAAAATTAAAACTGTAATTTTCAACAATCGTTTTACTTTTATCTTTATTAAAGCATCATTAATACGAAATACAAGTGCATTAATCATAAAATACGAAGCTTTCTTAGTATTTTAATTAAAATAAACTAGCCATTGGACACTTTTATGACATTAGATATATGTTTCAAAAAAATATAAAACTGGTGGTACGCCAAAACTTTCTAAAAATTTGAAGTGGTACGCAGTTACTAAAAGGTAGGGAACCCCTGCTCTAGGGTAATTTTTGCTACATGAGGGCTCATTTATCATATAACTCTACCTCTATTCCCTTCTGGTAGTTGGTTTCGACGTAGTTTCTCACTATTAGCAAAAGTGGCCACGTCTTAACGGCCACGGACGAGATAACTCGTCATTAGAAGAAAACTGAACAGATATTGGTCTCGTCATCATAAAAAAAACTGGCAATATGTATCTTGATGACGAGAGATATCGTCATGGGCAAAACTGGTCAAATTTTGACTGACGAAATATCTAGTCGAAACCACTTGTAGATTTAAATAGGATATGAAATGCGAGAGAGAGAGTAACTATTCTGTCACCAATTGATATAAGTAACTAAAAAACGTACAGTTTCTATGACTGGCATGTTAATTCTTTTTAACATGAACTAAAAAGTAACAAATTAATTTAATTAATTCGTGATTAGTTAGTAATTCCTTCAATATTTTCTATTGCATGGATACGTAACTCAAAAAAGGGCGTTAGCGTATTATAACATTATGTAAAGAAAGAAATTTAACATATAGAGTAATGTAACAAAGTTATATTCCTTTTAAATCTATTTTGCGGACTAAATTTTATTCCCACGTGAGTCAAATTACCCGATCATTTTTGAGGCATTAATGAATTCTATGGGTTTTTAAATTTCAAATGAATTAATATTTAGAAAACTTTTGGATGTACTATATTTTTATTTCGTTTTCATCTATTACAAAAATTTGAAGACACATTTTACTAAACGTTTTTCTAAGGTGAAATAAAATAACGCTATCACTTTAAAGCATTAATATATTATCGGTTCTTAGTAATTTAAAATGAATTAGTGTTTGACAAATTTAAAGCTTACGGAATTCTATGAATATTTTTAACGAAGACACAAGAATAAGCACATGTACTTGAAACGGAAACGAATCTCAAGAGTAAAGAAGAAACGTATTTGAAATTGTTCT